>JBAMAX010001630.1:0-55133 GCA_037043745.1 Chymomyza amoena
CGGCGTTCATCAGAATCCCCAGCTGGGCTTCATGCCCCAATTCCGAAGTCAGACATAACCTCAAAAAGCCCCATAAAATGCGTTATTTTGCTGGATATCTCAACAACTTTGCGTACTTCGGTTTTTTAGACTTCGATCTTAAAAAAATATTAAAATCATCCTCATCATCATCATATCTCAACAACTTTACGTTCTGCGGTTTTTTCGACCTCAATTGTAAAATCATATAAAAATCATCGATGAATATCAGGACTCGAAGCTGGGCGCCTTGTTCAACTGTACTGGTTATCAGTGTTGCTTTAATTGCAAAAATCTTCGATATATCGGAGTTTATATTCATTTAAATTTAATTTTATGGAATTACACTAATAAATGGTCAACAATAAAAAAGAAATGAAAATAATCTTCGATATATCCATGCATCAATGCTCTTAATGCTTTTAATATACATCGAAGTTTATATTCATTAATTTTTTTGGTGCTCGTCTATTACTGTGATTCCATAAAATTAAATTTCATTGAATATAAACTTCGATATATCGATGATTTTTGCAGTTAACAACATTAAAAACAACGATGTGTTCCCGGGACTGATTACCGTATTTAATTGAAACTACGATATATCGATACAACGATATTTAATGGATAAATATCGATGTTTTTACAGAGCTGCTGGTAATGAAATGAGTTAGCTTAGGAGTTCATAGAGTCTTCTCTTTTTATCTTGTATCCCGTAGCAAGTGGAAGAATTTTTTATTTTTCCAAGAATAACGATTTTTTTTAAATGCGACATATTTATTTCCGAATTTAACAAACATTCGCGTGCATACAGACGTACAAACTTAGCTGGGTATTTCTTATAAAAAACTGTCTGCCACGCCTATTTTTACCTATAACAATCATTGCACTAATTTATGGCAACAGGGTAGAAATATTTTGTTTATAGTAGCTCTTCGAAGAACGTGAAGCACTTAATGTTTTCGGTTTTGGATCAAAATCTGGACTTTTATATCCCATATTTTATAATCCCATAGTCAAGAAATAAAACTTTTAATTCAAGCTACTCAAGCTAGAATTGATTTAAAAACTACTAAGTTTGTCTCAGATGTCCGAATAAAGAATTTCTAGAATTTCCATGTTTTTGTCATTGAAATTTATTTTTAAAATGTTTGGTAGTTGCTTTTAAACTAGAATTATAAAAAAATATTTTCAAATATCTGCTAGATAAGTTTTGATATCTTAGGCGACAAAACGTCGTATTTTTATTTTCCCAAAAAACTATTCAAAAATATTCACAGGGTATTCACAACTAAAAGCAAGCTGTTTATGCAAATTGTATATATAGACATACATATATATAAAAAACTTTAAATTTAGAACACTTAACGACTTGTTCATTGAATATAAATAAAAGATAAACGAACCACACAGAAATTTAGCAAATAATTTTAAGACTGAGTTTTCTCATTTCCTTAAAAATAAATGATAAAAAAACGTAAAATATATATCGCAATATTCGAAATAAAAGAAAAACTTTCAAAATGTATAACGAAAATAATAAACAATAAAAATTAATTGGCACTATACGAATGAAAAAAAAACAAGCATTGGTGTAACTTTGAATGTATTGTCTTAAATCTTAAATGTTAAAGTAGAAAACATATTTGTACCTCTATTGAAATTGAAATTGTGTCTTAGTCGTAGTCAAAAAAATAAACAAGCTAAATATCGGAAAGGGTATACAACAAGTCTCGAAATTTGACAAAAACGCAAAAGCAACTATATAAACACACACACACACACGTACACATCCATATATATACACACTCACTCACTCAAAATCTATAAACTTTCATACTATGTGCTGTCTAGTTTTTAACAATTTTAAAATATATATTATATATATAAATAAATAAAATAATTTAGCGTACGCTTATAGTGAAAAAAAAAACAAAATAACAAATATGAATTCAAACTTTCACGGAGATCTCATAGCAAAAAGAAAAACAAAACAAAATGTAATGAAAAACTAAACAAAAGTAAAGTAAATGCCAAGTGCATAAAAAATGTTAGGGGTGTTCACGAGCAGCCCAGCAGCAAATTTTCTTTTATGCACTTGCCGCATTGTTTTCATGCGATTTTCTTTGATTTTAACATTATAATATATAATACGGTAATAGTTGTACTATAACCACACATACATACATATATATAAACATACAATTTCGTCACTGATTTTTTCACTAAAAAAAACTTAACAAATTTTAAATATTTAAAAAAAAATATGCATAATTGTAAAATTCTCTTTTTTAAATTACACACATTTTTAAACACATACAAATCATACACATTAGTTTTAAGCCAAACATCATAACTATTGTAATAAAAAAATATTAATTTAAATCATTTTTTTAAAACAAATTCTTCGTTCGTTTTAAGCACCATGTATATAATAACAACAAACATTAAAGCCCCACCACTGTCATTATATGCATATAAATTAAATGCTATTAGTTATATATGCATGTGCAAGAGCAGCAAAAACTATTATATAATATATATATAGTATATATGTAACATGTAAAATAATTTGCACAAACTTTAAATGAAGTAAACTTAAAATAATTAAATAAATAACGAATATAGCTATATATATATATATTTGTCTTAATTTAATTTGACGCAAAAGTCGCTAGTTTTGATTTAGTTATTAAATAAGCAACGTAAAAAAATGAATAAAAACTGATTTAGTATTTTAACTAAAAGGTAAATTTCTTATACAGCTACTTGCAGCACTATGCTTAATATATATATATAAATTAATTATATATTATAAATACAAACAACTATATATACAAGTTTATGTTTTATGGTAATGTTTATTTCATAATGGCTGCAAAATAAAATTTGTCTAAGCTGTTTGTAAAAAAAAATACTACTACTTTGATTTCTTTTATTTTTTTCTCGGATTTTTTAGCTTTTATTTAAAACTTAAAAAAAACAAATGTTTCAACTTGCCGTCTTAGAAACCACAAAACAAACCCAATGCATTTGCAATTAGAATTTATAGCTATAAATATGCATTTGTCAAGAACCACTTAAAGACAAGTTTAAAAAAAATAATATATATATATATATACATACAAAATATATATGTCTTAGAGCAAATTTTTGGATAGTTTTTTTCGCCCCCCTTCAGCTATTAAGCATGTTTTAAACTTGCAGAAAGTAGGAAAAAAGTGAAAATTATAGCTTATAATGAGAATTTTTCAAGAGCTTCAAAGAGCGATAGAAGTAAAAAATTAAGCTAAAGATAGTTTTTTTTACTGCCTATGAGCGATAATTGAAATTATTTTTATGTACTTTCTAATATCAAGGAAATAATAATATAAATAAAATTTGGTATTTTTTGTTTAATTTTATTCCTACGATGTAATTAAAAAAATTAATCTTTTAAAATTGAGCTAAAGCTAATTTTTTTTAACGCCGGTATTTTCAATTATCAAGCAAATGATAAAATAAATGATTTTTTTTATATTTTTTTTGCTTATTTTTATTTCTATACTGTCAGACAGGCTAACCAATTTTAATTTATTTTGAAATTTTTCAGCTTCAACATAAATTTATAATTTTCAAAAATTTGTGAGAATTTCAGCTTATGATAAGAATTTTTCAAGAGCTTCAAACAGCGTTAGAGCTAATAAATTAATATTTTGAAATTGAGCTAAACCAAATTTTTTTTACTGCCTACATTAGCGATAATTGAAATTATTTTTATGTATATTCAATTATCAAGCAAATAAAAAAATAAATGATTTTTTATATTTTTTGCTTTTTTTTTGTCCCTACACGGTCTGACAATCTTAACATTTTTAAATTAATTTGAAATTTTTTAGCTTTCACATAAATTCATATTTTTTAAAAATTTGTGAAAATTTTAGCTCATGATAAGAAATTTTCAAGAGCTTCAAACAGCTATGTAAATAATCAATTAATTTTTTTTAGTTGATATATGAGCTATAATTGAAATTATTTGTATGTATTTTCAATTATCAAGCAAATAAAAAAGTAAATGTTTTTTTTTTATTTTTTGTTTTTTTGTGTACCTACAATTTCAGACAGTTTCAACACTTTTAACTTAATTTGAAATTTTTCAGCTTAAACATAAATGTATAATTTAAAACAAATACTACACACAAAGAGTGAATACCCGCATGCCAAACTACGCCATGCTTAAAGTCAGACGCGCAGAATGCTCTGGTCACACTAACCAAATTTAAGAGAGCAAATGATTTTGTACAGCTTGATTTGAGCTTTTGTCTAAGTTTTAACTAAAAATCGCTGTAAGGCCGTTTTAAAAATTAATATTAAGAGCTTTAATTTTAAAAGTGTTATTTTTTTTTATTTTTAATTTAATTTGAAATTTTTCATATTTTAATGAATTGTACGCACAAATAGTGAATACCCGCATGCCAAACTACGCCATGCTTAAAGTCAGACGCGCAGAATGCTCTGATCACACTAACCAAATTTAAGAGAGCAAAGCGCGCAAAGCTAAGAGAGCGCGTGCTGTTTAAAGAGCAAATGATTTTGTACAGCTTGATTTGAGCTTTTGTCTAAGTTTTAACTAAAAGTCGCTGTAAGGCCGTTTTAAAAATTAATATTAAGAGTTTTAATTTTTAAAGTGTTATTTTTTTTTATTTTTAATTTAATTTGAAGTTTTTCAGCTTTAACTTAAAATTATAATTTTAATAAATTGTACGCACAAATAGTGAATACCCGCATGCCTGACTACGCCAAAAGTCAGACGCGCAGCATGCTCTGGTCACACTAACCAAATTTAAGGGAGCAAAGCTAAGAGAGCGCGTGCTGTTTAAAGAGCAAATGCTTTTGTACAGCTTGATTTGAACTTTTGTCAAAGTTTGAACTAAAAATCGTTTTAAGTTCGTTCTAAAAATTAATATTAAGAGCTTTAATTTTTAAAGTCTTATTTTGCTTTCTGCAAGTTTATAAAAAAAAATAATATATACTACACAACTATATATGGGTATTTATAATTGACAATATTTTCAGCAAGGTAAACCCAAAAAAAATTTATATATTTCTGCATGAGTACAGGTAACAATGCATTATATAAGCAGATTCGCACATTATATACTGAATATATAACAAATTGTGTAGTACATAACAAAATATATAAGCAAAAGGCAGCAGTTTTGGGCCAAATTTTGCTGCCTCGTCGACGACTCTCTTAGAAGTACACTCATAAATGTTTAAAATAATAATAATAAAAAAAAAAGTAATTAAAACATTTTCTTAACAGAAAAAAATTGCGCTCAGGTTATGTATTCATAAACATGTAAAAACAAATACATTATGCTAACAAAAAAACAATAAATATTAAATTAACAACTAATTAACGCATATATGTGTATAAAAAATTAACTTTGTAGTGGCACAAACATAATATTCATAAAGTTTTTTTTAAATATACATATATAAAAAAATATATATATAAAGCAGATATGCGCACATTAAACAAATAATGAATTAAATAAAAAATTAAAAACATTGTAGAGACGTTTAACATGTTTAACAAAAGGCTGTTTGTAGAAATTGTGACACAGATTTTTTAATAATATCCCAAATAGATTTGTAATAAACAAAAAACAAGTAAAGTTTAAAAATAATTGAGCAAAAATATGAACATTAGTCGTATGAATTGAAATATTTAAACAAATTGGCGCTTAAATAGTTGCTTGGCCAAGTTTCACTGTAGTTGCTGGTAAAAAAAACGAAAAAAGTGTAACCAGATTTGTGTATATACAACATATATAAAAAAAATATATACAAGCTATTTATTATATAAATATATACTCGACTCGTATATAAACAAGTTTAACAATAACTGTCGTAAATTATATAGAAACTTTGTGATTGCTTCTCATCTGATTGAGTCAAATGTAAAAGCCGGTGTGTATTTTTCTTAAAAATAAATAAATAAATTTGTAAAAAAACATGCCAATAATACATAAACACATAAACAAATACATAAAGAAATATTTAAAACTAAATGTAGCGAACAAAATCAATGTAGTTAACAATACCATATAAAGAAATATACACTGAGAAAAACTGAAAAACCCCAAAAAGGCAGTAAGAACTTCAAAGCTCTAGAGAGTTCAGGTAAAAAGCTTATATTAATCATATATGCTAAATGTTGTAAAAATATATAATATGCATATGGCGTCTTTATATACAAATCTATATATATACCTATATATATGTGCAGCACTTGAAGGCATTTTAAGGCACTCACGGCGCCTATTTCTGGTACCCTCTACCCATCCATTTATTTCATCCCCTTCACTAAAGTAAACAATTTTGCATTGTTTCAACTGTATATATGTAATTATATTATATATTATATACGCCTATAAACATAACAACTAACACTAGTAAACAATACTTTTTCGTATAGACAACACTGGTCCTGCGGTTAGCCGCATCAAAAAAATAAAAATTGTACATTAAAATGAACAAGAAGCATTTTTTCGCAAAAACAAAAACAAAACGAATATAAATTAACAAAATACATAATAATAAATATGTACTAACCCTTGTATTACTAACAAAATAAGCATTAGACTTACTAAATATTATTATAACGTAAAAACTAAAACGAAAAAAAAGTAAGAACACGAAAAAAACAGTAAAAAAATGCTTTCAAACTAAATAAAGTTCTTTGGAATTACAATGCAAAAAAACAAAAGATGCAAAAACAAAAAATAAATGCGTTTTTTTATCTAAATTGTGGAATACGTTGGATAACTGGGTGATAACTTTTCGAATTTACGTTACTTTTTTGCAGCGTCCATTATTCCTTAGCAAGCAAGCTGTGCAGTTTGAACTGCTTGTTAGCATTTTAACTGCTTGCCGAAACTTGCTAGCGCACGCTAGATGGCGCCACATGAGTTAAAAAAGCTCTGCTACTGCTGCATGTTTAAAATAAATAACGCAAGAATTATTAGAAATATTTTGATTTAAAGATTTTTTTAGCGTTTTGAAACTTAAGAGAGGTGCTGCAATTTTATTTAATTTTACTTTTTTTAGCACATTTTTTCATTATTTCAGTCATGTTTCGATATAGTGAACTAATTATTGCACGGCTTGTTCACGGCTTCAAGGCCATTCACTCTATCTAGGTTGACATTTTTTTATTTAAAACTAATTTTAATTGCTCTAAATTGACATTTGTGCAAGAAATCATTAGAATATATTTGTAGGAAAATTAAATGGTAAGCAAAACAAGTAATAATGCCAAGAAAGAGCTGATTTTGCAGCAATCAACAGCAAAAGTACAATTAAGGGGAATACCCGCTTTCGTTTCTGATTCCTTTTTACAAAAATTAGAAGCATTTTCGTTATATGTAGCATAGCAAATTTATTAAGAATACACCAGGTGAACACAAATTTTAGAAAACAGCCATCTTTTTTAAACTTAAATTCTGAAATTTACCTTGAATTCAATCATAAGCTATAAACTTTGTAAATGTACAAATTTGTTCTTGATTTCAGAACAATTTCAAACTATTTTAGCTGCCATTTTGATTTCGAAGTACCAGGCGAACAGAAACCCACAGCAAGTAACTGAACAATTTAAATACAAATTTTATAAAATTTAAAAATTTTCCGTTGATTTCTGGCCAATTTGAAATTTAATTTTTAATCTGAAAACAACTAAAAAATAAAAAAAAATAATTTATTTTTTGCAATTTCTCCATACAAAATGGTCTTCAAAGCAGCTGAACTACCAGGCGAACAGAAATGCAGAAAATTCAGAAGGCAACTTTAAATTAGCAACCTAAAGTATGCTACAAAAATTTTACATTTTTAAAATGTAAATAACTTTTTTTCGAAAAGTGTAGCATACTCTTAGTGACACTTTTAGAAAAAATTTTCTCTGCAGCTGCTTGCTTATGATTTCTGTTCGCCTGGTAGCTGAAATCCGTTCAGAGTCAAAATTTAGCGAAATTTCAAATGAAATTTTTTTGTTTAGCAAATTTTCGATAAATTCAAAAATTTTTGAATTTGAGTAACGGTTTTAGGCATTTCAAGAGTTTTTGAACTACAAAATGTTTCTTTCCATAGATTCCTACATCCAGAGAATTTTATATATTTTTAGAGCCTTTTCAGGAACTGAAACAAAATATCCTTTTCAAAAATAAAAAACATGCATTATTAAGTTATTTCAGTTTATTTTTATTTCAAAACTAGTAATAATATTAAGATTAACAATTTTCTTAATTTTTATAATATTTGAGCACTATAAATAAAAATTATAATGAAATATTGTAACATATAATTTTAGCTTGATTATTTTTATTATTTGATAAATTTAGTTAGTTTAACAATTAGTTTTAAATAAAAAAAAACAAAAAATTGTTGAAATATGTAAACGTTAGTTATATATAGAAACTAAGAATTAAAATTAAAAGGATTGTAATAGCTATATAATTTTATTTGAATAAATAAATAATTGAAACGAAAACTACATCTTTCTTTTATATTTCAAAGATTTCAGGTGGGTTGTGGAAATTGTAGGAGCTAAAAGATTTCTAAATCGAATGACCTTGAAACAGCAGTAGAAAAAATACATTAAAAATTTAGATTTTGAAAAATTGAAAAAAAAAATGTAGCCCAACAAAGTAACATTCTAAACTAAAGCATTACAGCGGCACAAAATGTTCAATACAAATGCAAAAAAAATGCATTTTGCCAATCACAGATAAAAGCTAAAAAGTAAAAAAAAAATGGCAAAATGGTCTCGAAGCCAGCTGAACTACCAGGCGAACAGAAATGGCCAAAAATCAGTAGGCAACTTAAATTAGCAACTAAAAGTATGCTACAAAATTTTGACATAAAAAATTATTTTTGGAAAAAAAGTGTGGCATCTTTTAGTGACAGTTTTAGAAAAAATTTTATAGTGCAGCCGCTTGCTTATGATTTCTGTTCGCCTGGTAGCTGAAATCCGTTCAGAGCAAAAATTTAGTGAAAATTTGCTCAAATTTTTTTTTTTTTGTCAAATTCTCAGTTTATATTAAATATTTGAATTCGAGTAACCGGTTTAGGTTGTTCATCAGGGTTTAAACAACAAAATGTTTCTTCCATATGGAAATGCTAAATATTTTATGTATTTTAAGACTGAAACAAAATATCCTTTTTTAAAAATAAAAAAACATGCTTTTTTCAGTTAATTCAGTTTATTTATATTTAAAAAATAATAATAACATTTATAAAAATTATAATAAAATAATGCAATTTACAATTTGAGCTTGTAAGTTAATTTAACAATAAGCGTTATTTTTATAATATTTCAATAACAATAATAATAATTATAAAATTATATTAAAATACAGTAACTTACAAACTTTGCTTGTTTATTTTTATTATTTAATAAATTTAGTTAGTTTAACAATTTGCTTTATTTTTATAATATTTCAACAATAATAATAATTAAAATAAAATTTTAATTTACAATTTTATCTGGTTTATGTTTATTATTTCATAAAGCTAAATATTTAGTTTACTTATTTTACTAATGTGCTTGATTTTTATAATATATCAACAATAATAATAATAATACCAATAAAATTATAATAAAATATGGTAACTTACAATTTTGGCTTGCTTTTTTTTATTATTTCATAAACAATATGTGTGTTTGTTTAAAGCTAAATATTCAAAATTACAGAGTTAGATCTTGAAAATAAACTTGATAAATTGAGATATTATTATTCACTAATTTTTCAGGGACCAGGAGACGCAATTAAGTGGCACACCTAGTGTGAAATTTTCAAAAAATTATTTTTTTTTTTATCCATATTTTGATAGGTTATACCTTTAAAAATAACATACTAAAATTTTAAATCGATATCTTAAGTAGTTTTTGAGCTACAGCCATTTAAAAGAGTAGCCGCTCGGCAGTTAGATAGTTGGTATATACCTGAGATCGCGTGTCATTTCAAAAATATTTAATATTTTATTTCAAAAATTCTATTTAATATTCTCAAAACATGTATAAATATACCGTCAAAATTTTAAATAGATGGCTTCACTAGCTTTTTTTTTTAATAATTCCCAAAAATGGCCTTTTTTTTAGGCTGTCACACTAGGGGTGCCCCTTAAAGACATTATATTTTGAAAATAAAAAAAACAAGTTTTTTGAAAGGTATATATGTGAACAATTTGCCGGATCCGGAGTTCAAAGTAGCTATTATTTGGCTGCTCATCCGTATTAGGCATCCTTGGTGACTTAGATCCAATGAAGAACGGTAGAATTCAATATATTACGGATTCGTGGCTGCTTAAGAAGGGGTATAGAGAAAAAAGTAAAATTAATCCACATACAGCTTCTTTTTTTTTTGATGCATTCCAGGTTCTTTTGTCAGTGCCACTCCCATTTTCTGAGCATGACACGTCTGGATAGCTCCAGCTCGACCGCCTGGAATAAAATAAGAAAATTGAAAGTTATAAAAATAATTGTAGTTTTGAAAATTTCGCAAAATAAAAAAATATTTTTTAGCAATGTTGTTGAGAATTAAAATTTTTTAATTTATTTTGTTGAAAATTTGAATTTTTAAATTTTTTCAGTTACTTGCTGAGGGTTGCTGTTTGCCTGGTACTTTGAATCCGAAATGGCAGCTAAAATAGTTTGAAATTGGACAGAAATCAACGGAAAATTATTAAATTTTATAAAACTTGAATTCAACGGTCAATTGAAAATTTGAATTTTTTAAATTTTACTAAATATTAAATTTATCAAATAATAAAAATAATCAAGCTAAAATTATATGTTACAATATTTTATTATAATTTTTATTTATAGTGTTCAAATATAATTTAAAAATTAAGGAAATTGTTAATCTTTTATATAAATTTAAACTAAAATTGTAAATACCAATATTTCATTATAAATTGTATAAATATTATTACTAGTTTTGAAATAAAAATAAACTGAAATAACTTAATAATGCATGTTTTTTATTTTTAAAAAGGATATTTTGTTTCAGTTGCTGAAAAAGCGCTAAAAATATATAAAATTCTCTGAATGGAGGAATCTATTGAAAGAAACATTTTGTAGTTCAAAATCTCTTGAAATGCCTAAAACCGTAACTCAAATTCAAATATTTAAATTTATTGAAAATTTGCAAAACAAAAAAATTTGATTTGAAATTTCGCCAAATTTTGACTCTGAACGGATTTCAGCTACCAGGCGAACAGAAATCATAAGCAAGCAGCTGCAGAGAACATTTTTTCTAAAAGTGTCACTAAAAGTATGCTACACTTTTCGAAAAAAAGTTATTTGAATTTTAAAAATGTAAAATTTTTGTAGCATACTTTAGGTTGCTAATTTAAAGTTGCCTTCTGAATTTTCTGCATTTCTGTTCGCCTGGTAGTTCAGCTGCTTTGAAGACCATTTTGTATGGAGAAATTGCAAAAATGAATTATTTTTTTTTATTTTTTAGTTGTTTTCAGATTAAAGCAGTGGTCGGCAAATATACATATGCATTTTTTTGCGTTTGTATTGAACATTCTCTGACGCTGTTAAGCCTATTACTTTGGTGGGTTAGAAATTTTTGAATTTTTTAAAATCTAAATTTGTTTTGAATTTTTTTCTTGCTGCTGCCCAATCTCAAGGTCATTCAATTTAGAAATCTTTAAGATCCTGCAAAATTCGCAACCCATCTGAAAACTTTCATATATAAAAAAAGGTTGGTTTTTCGTTTTAATTATTTTTTTATTCAAATGAAATTAAATAGCTATTACAATCCTTTTAATTTAGCTCTTTAGATTCTATATATAAATAACACTTACATATTTAAACAATGTTTTGTAGTTTTTGTTTATAAATTATATTTAAGCCATTTATTAATTATGTATATTTTGTTTTTATTTTATCATCGTCATCGTGTGGCCATTACAACCCGCTCTCGGGTTACGGCCGACCCCAGCAACTCTCGCCAGGCGCCTCTGCTTTGCGCGCGCCTCCTCCAATTAGAAATACCAAGGGAGGATAGGTTCTCCTCCACTTGATCTCTCCATCGGAGTCGTGGTCGTCCCCTCCGTCTTCCTTCGTCGCCTTTCGCTTCGAATACCTTTTTCGCTGGAGCATCATTATCCATACGTACGACATGGCCGAGCCAGCGCAGACGTTGTATTGTGATACGCTGGACAACATCCATGTCGTCGTAGAGCTCGTACAGCTCGTGGTTCATCCGCATGCGATAGCCTTCCTCAAAACGTACGGGACCGAAGACTTTGCGTAGAACTTTCCTCTCAAACACCCCAAGAGCAGCTGCATCTGTCCGTGACACCAACCCATGCTTCTGCGCCGTATAAGAGCACGGCCTTCCGCAGTACCCCTTCCATCACGAAATTAAAGAGGTCGCATGATAGAGGATCGCCTTGTCTGAAACCTCGAACAGTATTGAAGGTTCGGAGAGGTCTGTTCCTACCTTAACATGGTGGTGCCGCTCAATGTCATTCTGCAAAGACGAATCAGCTTTGCAGGAATACCGAACTCAGACATGGTGGTGTATACGCGATCCCTTATCGGGCTATCGAACGCAGCTTTGTAATCGATAAAAAAATGATGGGTATCGATCTGTTTTTCGTGGGTTTTTTCCAGGATTTGTCGAAGCGTGAAGATCTGGTCTGTGGTGGACTTACCAGGTCTGAAACCGCACTGATAGGGTCCGATCAGTATGTTGGCATATGGCTTCAGTCTTTCACATAGTACGCTCGACAGGATCTTGTATGAGATGGCAATAAGACTGATTATTATTTTATACGCTAAGAAAATAATAATTAAGTTACAAATCATAATATTTATTTATATAAAATTATAAAGTATTTTGGAAGAAGGAATCTACGCACAAAAACATTTTGTTGTTGAAAACCTAATGAACAGCTTAAAACCATTTCACCAATGAACCCCATCAATATTGTTTTTCTTTCGTTGCCAAACTATTGTTTCCATATGCGAACCCAATCAGTCAAAAAAAACAACCAAAATTAAATTTTAAAATCTTGCTTGTATTCAATATATACGAGTATATAAATATATTTTAAAAATAAATTTTGTCTTAATAATTATTTGTTATGGCTATAAAAATGATGATTGACCCATTTATTGGGTTGTTGTTCCGGGTAATATCAAACTTTTTTTGCTTAAATATCGCTTAGCTTATATTTAGTATAAAGATTGGTTCTGAATCAGTCTCAAACGAAGAATCTAAAAAATGCTTTTCTCAATGGAACTTTTTCACCAGTAAAAAATACTTGAAAATTGCTTCAAAGTGGACAGGACACTCTGCGCTGCTTACTCTAGTCTTTTACTCTTTCTTGCCATAGATGCTGTGACTCTTCTCCACAAAGATTTGTATGGAACGCTTGACATTCTGTTTGTGCGGTTCGGGCAGCTGCTCCAACTTGGGCAGTATCTTCATGAGAAAACGAAAATCGGGTGATAGATTAATGTTAGTTTCTCCGTTTTGGGTTTCCGGTAGTTGATTTTGAGCTCCCTCAATGCCCACAGTTACCTCATCCTCAATGGGCAGCGGCATAGGTTTGGGCATGGCCGGCCCACCAGCTGTGGTGGACTTTGTTTTGATGAAATTCGTGGGATTCTTTTTGGGTGGTAGTGTTATGTGCGGTTTGATATTGGTGGCGCCAGCGCCAGCTCCATTGCTGTTGTTGTCTATGGCCACCTGGCTGTTGGTTGCTACTATATTTTGCGGCACTTGTTGCTTGCCCTGCTTGTCCTGCATACAGTTTAGGATCTCGGGCAGAAATTTTTCCAAATTTTTTGTTAAATTCGCCTTGGGCTTGTCGGCGACAAAAACCAGCTTCTTGTTGGTGGTGCCATCCTGCTCCTCCTCCACCACGACAAACATTTTGCGTTTCTGTGGTTGCTCGGAATCTGCTCCGCCATTGGCTTCACCCTTCTTTTCGGTTATTAAGTAGAGCTTGCGTTTTTTGTTCCCAAGACCATTTTCCGGCAGCACTGTAGATATGGGCAAATTTGAATCATAGTCGGAGTAAATGGATTGCACATCACTGGAAGCCGATGACGATATGGAGTGTGAACGCTGCGGCTGCTCCGAGAACTTTGTGGGCAGCTTGAGCGTTTTTGTAAGACTGCAGCTCTGTTGGGAGGGATTAAGGTATTTAAAATTAATATTATTTTTATATTTTTTTAACTTAAGTTACTCACATCGATCAATTCTGTGGTCGTGCTTTCCACTATGGGCTTAGTTGTTGTGCTGCTGGGCAGCGCAGCGGCGGATGTGGCAGCTGCAGCGCTGCCTGTAACCTTGGCTACACGCATTGGCGTCATTTTGATGCGCGTTTTGGCCATTTCCTTGTGCTGGCTAAAATGTCTGAAGCAGATGCGTAGTTTTTGCAGTCCAAGTTGCTGCACCAATGCGTCACTGACTCCAAAACGACGCAACCAATTGTTGCAGCTGCAAAGAGTTTAAGTGTGTGTGTATGTGTTTTTGTTAGTATATATTTTTAGCAAGCTTAGCTCAAGTCGTGAAAAGCTTTCAAAAAAGTATGCATATAATTAAAAGAAATGTCTGCTAAGCAGTTTTACATATGTATGCATGTATGTATGTTAACTGCTTAAATGCATATCACACACACATCACACCTTTTACCAATGGGGAGAGCAAATCTAATCGTCGCTAAGCCTAAACACAGCTCCAGAGCTCACGAGCGATCAGCACGAGAGTTCTTTGTTTACTGAAAGTGCAACGAAGTTTGGTTCTTTCTTGGTCTCTTTCTTTTTTCTTTTTGCTGCTTTTGCTGCTTTTTTTTGCGCTCTGGCGCTTTCCTGCAGCTTTAAAATTAGATCCCATTGACGCCGCTGCCGCCATAATGCTCTCTCTCGTACTCATACACGCACACTCACACACAGCCACACACACACAAAAGTTACAAGCTACTAAAAAGTTCTGGCTGTCGCAAAATAAAGCGCTTTTTATGCTCTCTCTCAACAAAATGTCGCTCATTGCGTACTTTGCTTTGCTCTGTTATTGTTGTTGGTGTTGGTGGCGGGCCAACGGAGCGGAAGTTTGTTGCATATCTTGCATTGTGCAGGGCGCTGCGCTGCTTGCTGCCTCTTGTTGTTGTTGCATTTGGCAATGTCAGCTTTAACTTCCCGCCGTGTATATGTATGTATGCATATATGTATATGTATTTGACAATTAGAGTGAGCCCAAAAGGTATTGTTATTAAGAGTTATCTTAATGACTTAATACCACTCACGTCATGGCATAAGAAATAGCTATTATGTAGCTAGACAGAGTAAAAAGCTCTGATTTAATCGCTATGCTCTTTACGTAGGTAAATATAATATATGGATAACGAAAAGCAATAACAATATTTTTTTAAATAAAAATTAAGCTGCAAAGAGAAGGTTAATATTGGCGCAGGGTGAGCTACATTGCAACCAAAATAACTTGTATCGTATTTGTGGTCATGTTTTAGCCAGAAGCCGTAGAAGTAAATGTTGAGGGTAAGTTAAGCTGTCTACACTGAATAACTTTTAATAAACACAAAATGGCAAAGCTTTAGTCAGTATAACTGTTGAAAAGCTAAAACATAAAAGAAAATTTTTGGAGTAACTTACAGATAAGTACGGAAAGCATAAGAGGTGTGCTTAAAAAGTTTCGGAAAATGTTGTTATTAAGGTTACTCGTATAGTCCTATGACATTTTGTTAAAAGAATAAAAATGAAAAAATAAATTTTAATTTCTTTTGTGTAAGTCAAATCTTGTTAAAAGATATCACGAATGAAGTTTGAGCATTAATTGGTATAAATCACGTTGTGAAATACTTTTCGATTATTGAAAATTTGTTTCAAAATTTTTGTTTTTTAGTATAGAACGAGAATTTATAGTCAATTGACGCTATGAATTATGGTAAATTTTAATTATTTTTTATTTTATTATTATATTTACATATTGTAGAAATTACAATCAATTACAATATTTTTTTTTTTTTTCGAATCGGACAAGAGTTCACTTGATTTGAAAAGTTTGGCTCGCAGCGTTTACTTAAATAAACGCATTAATTTCACTAAAACTAATTTTGTATTATTTTTTAATGTTTTAAGAAAATTAAGATGTGCTCACTTGAACGAATCAAGGTTAATTTTCATTATATATTTTTATTACAAAAAATGTCTATTAAAATTGTGTGTACATGCAAATCCAAAACGAGTGGAATGAAAGTAAAGTATTCTGGATTTGAACAAAACAAAACTTCGAAAAGTTATGTGCTGTCGTGTTGCACAAGTAAATTCGAAAAATTTTTATTAATGGATTGCTTAAATTTGTAATAAAATGTAAAATATTTGTCACTCAGAAAGATGTTGGCAGAAAGAAAAATAAATTAATAAAGTGGATGTTCGAAAACTTGTGGTAACTCTACACGTGAACTTATCGAAATTCGCACAGCTTGTTCTATATAAATGGTTATCGATAGCACTGGAAATAAAAAGATTCGAAGTCGATTCGAATTCAGTCGAAATCTAGAACACATTTATCGGAATGCACTCGTTATGACTTTTTAAAACGAGTCGAAATTTAGAACAGGCCTGAATATAAGGAACAGTTTCTTTGAATAAAATTTGTTTTATTGGTGAATTTAATGAAATTTTTAGCAATTTTGATTGAGATTTTAAAAACCTCTCAAAATGTGTTGGTTAACAATTTTTTTTCTTCCAATTTGTATATATGTACCTATTATTTGTCAAAAACAATCGGCAAATTATATAAAATTATTTAAACCTTTTTTAATCTCCATTGAGACCGAACTACTAGTTATTATACGTAGGAATAAAAAAATAATAAAAATCAAAATTAAAATCTATTCGAAAGACCCCTTGGTCTTGAAATCTTTTAAGTCTTCTAATGGTTTGTCTGTTATCCAATAAATTTAGGGCTAGATAGTTAAAAGAAAAAATGAAATATTTTTTAAATAGCCCTGTTTCCAAGTTAGATGAAAAAAATTGGTTCAAAAATATTTAGAAACTTAGTCACATTTAAATAATAACGAAAAATTAGTTTTTTTTAATTAATTCTCAACGAGCTTAGTTTAAAAGCTGAAATTTAGCGAAAGTGTTTTTTTGCATTGTCCTCGAACTGCAGCATTAGTTTTCAAAAATCGTTGGGGCCAGTGTCCAGTACTTTATACAGCTCGACCCTTTTCAAATGTGAATAATCGAATTTCGCCATTTACAATGCTGGTAACACTAGTTGACAATGAAATATCTTCAGAGATGAGGAAAATGTGTGTTCCCAAAGCCCCGAAAAATACATTTTTTTGAATTTCGTACCCTTCTATTATAATAGATGTTGCAAAATAGCTGAAAATTATCGTTTAATGCAATAAGGAATTAATTTTTAAATCACTATTAAAAAAAATTTGCTTAAATAAGGTTCTAAATGTACTAAGATTATAAATGCAGTAACCACTCTTTTCTGCCATTCTCGCAAAATTAAATTTCCGAAAAATTACATCCCTGAGATTTAATAAAAATCCACCATACAACTACCTAAATAACATACTTTTATCTACAACACTTAGGGGTTAATGCAACAACAACAACTATTTAAACTCTCTGTATTAACAATAATCCCGTCGCTGCTTTAAGGCCCACTCTAAACTCCCTGACTCCAGAACTTTTATTTTAGCAAAAACAAACATAAGCAAAAAACTTCACGGCCAATAGAGCGCGCAGCCATTGAGAGAGCGCGTTTGTGCGAGAGCTAAAAATAAATACACACGTGAGAGTGTGTGCGTGGAGTTACACGCAGCTTCTTATGCTGCAACATGCAACGAGGAGACGCAGCAGACGCTAACTGCGCTGCTTACGCCTACATAAACATAATTGCAATACAAATGCAATGAAGTTTATTTATTTATGCGCCGTGGCATTGAAATTTTTCTATGCAGTTAATGCGGGCGAAAATAAAAAAAGTTCAATAACCTTTTGACTTGCTGAGAGAGTGGAAAAAAGTCAAAGCTTTGGGACAGGCGAAAAGAGCAAACCAGTAAGAGTAACTTAGACAGGCTTTGGGGCAAAACATATTTATTTCTAGATAAGTATATGTATGTGTGTACCGATTGTTATGACTCTATGTTTGTATTCGATTGGCATTTAGAATTTTTTATGTTTTTTGTATTTTGATGCGCAACAAGTTACTACGACAAAAGCTTAACCTCAATAAACTGGTTTAAAGCAGATCAGCTTAAGTTTCAAAAAGTACTTACCGCTTTTCATCGTGCACTGGAAAACGACATAACTCCGATTTGTTGGCCAGACAGCCCAAAACACAAGTCCTGATAAAGGGATGATCGTTTGTGCTATCCGCCATAGCTTGTGGATTTAATGATATGGTTTTGCTGATTCTAAGATCGCTCATTTTGTTGTTGGCCTTGACAAAAGGTTGCAAATTACTGGAAGAAATTGAGTATAAATAAAAAAAAAAAAATTAAAGCACTGCTTACAACATGTGATATGTGCAGAGAGCGTCTTTTGTGTTATTTATTTACATGCCTAAGCGTAATGCCCATTTAAGCAAACCAAAAAGGTTGAAAGCTCGCTCAGCAACTGCAAGCAGCGAGCTTTTGTTGAGAACTTTTTTACAAGAGCGCAAGCGAGATAGTAGGTCGGTCGGTTGGTTTGTTCAATGCAATAACAACAACAAATAAAAGCTTTGCTAGCACAATAAGAAAAAAAAACCGCTGCTTGCTTGAAAATTTACTCCTTATGTTGCAAGTTGTACATATGTATGTTGCGTTGCACATAAAAGCATTTAACATAAATTATTTACTATTTGTACATACCACAATTTTTTGGAGCTGCCACAAGTAGGTGCAACGATCTTAAGCTTGGGTTGAATAACCTGATATACTAAGGAATCAGACACAGCTGGCTGGCCTATTTGTGCTTTTATGCCGACACGCCACACGCTTGAAGATTGCTCAAAAGCTTCAGACCTTTTTTTTATTTTGTTTACGGCAATTTATTTAACTTTACTTTTGTTAAATATTTATTATGCTTTTTTATTATTTACTTGCCGCTTGTGCGCTGCGACAGCGAAGTCGCCCTAACTGCTGCGCTAACGTTATCTCGATGACTGCCCAAAAGTTGCGCGTAGGAAAAGGTATTGAAAATTAAAAGCTCGACTGCACGCTCGCTCTCTCCGATGCTCTTGCAAAGCTTTGCGGCTGTGCAAGCTTTAAGCTTGGTTTTTTGAGCGTGTATGTTGTGCTTTGGTAGGCGTTACACTTTTGGGCGCTATGCCTGCTCTTTGTTTGTTCCACATTGCGGCTGGTCGGGGTTCAGGGTTCATGGTCTAAATTATAAAAGCTGCGGCAGAGAGATCTCTTTTGTTTAAAAGCTGTCACCAAAAGCTGGCGTTTGCTTGTAGTACCAATAAGCATTTGTGCAATTTAATTAGGATTTTTGCATGCAAGACAGCAGAGAGCTTTTTAAATTTTTTGCAGCTAAAAAATGAAAAAGCTGCCGCTGCTTTTTTAAGACTTTTTATGTTTTTTAGAGGCTGTACCTAAAATGTATAATAGTTCAAACTGCCATATTTTTAAAACGCTGTCATTTCAATGCATAATAATACTTAATTTTAAAACAAGCTATCAAAAGTTGCATTCAACACATACTTTTAATTAAAAACTTAATTGAAATTTGCTGAAAGCTTTTTACAGGTGTTTTTTTTACATGCGTACAAGCTATTTATGCACTTTGTGCATACCTATAATTTATCCATCAATAATAACACTGTCCTACAGAATTGAAAAAATCAAAGAACTTTTCAAGTGACCTAGTGTACGTTGTAGGTCTTGACGAGTAGATCACGATAGCGTTTTTCAAAATTGTCTAACACCCCCAAAATCGGAAGTTATTGCTTAAAAACCGTTTTTCGGGTACTGCGATCACTCCCACTATCACAACGTCGCCATTTTTCAACCGATTTTCGATTGCTTTACGGTTTTGGAAAGAAGAAGATTCAAGCTTTAAGATGATATACATTTGTTTATACTTCATACAAAGCAACTACGAGATTTTTTAAAAGTTATCTAAGATTTACACTTTTTTTTTCTATTTTCACACTTTGAAGTCATTTTTATATAACATTTTGTTAAAACACCTTTACTTTTTTACATTTAATCTTAAAGAAATTTTAATTCCGAGTAAGAAAAGTTATGGTTTATTAAAATCGGTCGATAAATGCTTAAGTTACGAAGCTTATTGTAAACAAGAAAATTCAATTTTCATCGACAAAAAAAAATGTTTTAGATGGATAATTCGTTTGTTCATGAAGATATCGTAACCAAATTTGGTAAAATGCTTAAGAACAATAAAAAACTTACAAGTGCCAAATTTGGTCGCAATATTTTAAAAAACAAACGAAATACAACAAATTTTGTTAAAAAATCGATTTTTTGACCGATAATTCCTATGGGAGCTATATGATATAGTCTAACGATTTTGTTAAAATTTAGCGTTTTGAAATTTTTAAGAGCACTTAGGCAATGTGCCAAATTTCAACAAAATCGGTAGACTAAATCATACAGCTCCCATAGGAATTATCGGTCAAAAAATCGATTTTTTAACAAAATTTGTTGTATTTCGTTTGTTTTTTAAAATATTGCGACCAAATTTGGCACTTGTAAGTTTTTTATTGTTCTTAAGCATTTTACCAAATTTGGTTACGATATCTTCATGAACAAACGAATTATCCATCTAAAACATTTTTTTTTTGTCGATGAAAATTGAATTTTCTTGTTTACAATAAGCTTCGTAACTTAAGCATTTATCGACCGATTTTAATAAACCATAACTTTTCTTACTCGGAATTAAAATTTCTTTAAGATTAAATGTAAAAAAGTAAAGGTGTTTTAACAAAATGTTATATAAAAATGACTTCAAAGTGTGAAAATAGAAAAAAAAAGTGTAAATCTTAGATAACTTTTAAAAAATCTCGTAGTTGCTTTGTATGAAGTATAAACAAATGTATATCATCTTAAAGCTTGAATCTTCTTCTTTCCAAAACCGTAAAGCAATCGAAAATCGGTTGAAAAATGGCGACGTTGTGATAGTGGGAGTGATCGCAGTACCCGAAAAACGGTTTTTAAGCAATAACTTCCGATTTTGGGGGTGTTAGACAATTTTGAAAAACGCTATCGTGATCTACTCGTCAAGACCTACAACGTACACTAGGTCACTTGAAAAGTTCTTTTTCACTGTTGGACAGTGTAATTTGCTGCATGCAACAATAATTCTTTATTAACAGCCAATCAAAAGCCATAAATTTCAATAAATGCTCATTAAATATAAAAAAAATATGAAATATTAAAATGAAATTTTAAGATAAGGCGTTACATGTCGCATCATTCATAATTTAGCAAAACATTTTAACCAAGCTAAAAGGCTTCAGTCAGCCTTAATTGTCTGTTTAAGTTTTTGCTTGTCAATTGTTTAACTAAGCCATCAAAATGTCTTTATTTTTTTAACACGCTTTTAAATAGTTGCCATTTTTTATATATTTTTTTACTCAGCTGCTATAAAAAATGTTAGACATTGTCTGGGCAGTTAATTGCATTTTATGGCAGCAGCATAACTACAAATGGAGACGGCTTAATATTAAAAAAAAAAACTCTTATCATGGAGCCTCTTAAAAACAATTGAAAAAATACGTTACAAAGATCTAGAAATATGTGGGCTGTTTTCTACGTATTTATTTGCATTTTGTACCGACTGCGTTTTGAAATCCGCAAGTCAGCATTTGATTGAATGAGTCAATATAACTGAGTAGTGACTGAGTGAATGATGCCAGACAGCGATAATTAACAAATGTCTAGGCATCATGCCCATAATCATCCAATTGTGTGGGGTCTATTATAATGTAGTACAATATATTGAAGGCAGTTTATTAGGCCTAACGATTATGTGATTAGAATATTGACAATTAACAACAAGCACAAATGGATTTAATCGCAAATTTTGATAACACGACGTGGGTATGGTTTCTGGAACGCTTTTTTTAAGTGTTTTAGAGAAAGTAATACTGTAATGATAAGTAAACAGTAGTGAGAAAAATACTAAAATAAATGCTTATATTTTAGATACGAATGGTTTGGAAGGAACCTCTGGTTTGGTCAGAACAACGCCTGGAATACCTCGGCGTTGTCCAGTGTAAATGTCCCAACGAATTAATATTCACTGCGTTTTTTGATATTTGAAAAAAAAAGCGTTTTACTAACTTTACCGACCTCTACTGCCTAAAATTAGAACTTCTGGGTATACCTTTCATTATAAAAACAATTTTAAATACAATTTTGAAAATTTTTTGTCTTCGAAGTTTTTGTGTACGACTTATTGAATTTGGGATAAATGAGCTCAAACATAGGTCACGGTCAGCATTTTGGTTTTAGACTTTTTGGATGGTCCTCAATATTTACATTAATCAAGAAAAATTCCAGCATGCAATTTTTTCCAGGTCAAAAACTAATTTTACTCTACTATTTGATAATAAAACTTAAATCATTTGACTCACTAAACAAGACACTACTGATTGTCTTCGATCGCCGCTCAAACCTATACTAAGAAATCCTATATGAGGCTCTGCTTATCTATCTACCTATCCTAATGTAAAAGATATTGTCCGCCGTACCTTATACTATCCCTATCACCAACTCCACTCCTACACCTATGCACAAAAACCAATGAGCTACACACTAATACTAAATAAAATTTAGCGGCCGCAGCTGCTCTTTTTTTAAACTATTTATAAACTAGTTACTTTCGGAGTAGTTGAGTCCACTTATATGACACCGAATTCCTGCAGGGCAAGCTTAAAGGGCGATGTACCTAACTTAACTATTGTTGGTAAAAGTAGGCGTGGTTTCACCGCTACGCTCACCAAGCAGTCCAAGCAGTTTTCATGCTGCCCTATTAGCAAAATAGGAAAGCTTTTGTGATGCAGCAACTTGCCTGCTGACAGCCGAAAGGATTCGTGGGTTTTAGCCCACTGTAGCTGTTTTTTGACGCATTTTTAAGGCTTAGACCGGTGGCGAGCATTAAGTCCTTCCTCCACGAGGCATCTTCGCACAGTGCTTGTGCTAATGTTGACTTCTCCAAACTGGACAAATTCGGTCCTTACGTCTTCAGCGGCTTTGAACTGATTTTCCATACTTGGACACTTCAATATCCGATTTTTCTTGTTGGTCGTCTACTTCTTCCTCCCTGTGCCAGGGTTTCTCTTTAGGCTGCATGGATTTGTCATAGTTGTACAGAAATTTACCTATCGAAGATTTGCTGAATAAAACTTTAGTATTTATAGCACGGAGACTCAAATTTTCTGACCGCAGAGCTAATATGACTCCTTTATGCAAGTCCGAGAAATGGCTCACTATTAAATTTTTTTAACTTCCCAGAAAGCTTTGAAATCAAAAATTTATTCGTTTATTAAAACCTCACTAACACACGATTATAACTAAAGAGTTTTAAGTCGATCGAAACATTTTTTCGGCGCTCGCGACGCGTCGTTTTCAAAGTTCGGATATACAAGCGCAAATCTGGTGTTCGGATTTCATTGTCCGCTTCTGAACATAATATTGAAAAAAAATTTGAAAAATTACCGTGCTTCTTAAAACGTTAAAGTTTTATATTCAATTGTAAGTACATCTTTTTCTACAGAAATATAAAAATTAAATACCGAAAGTTATACGGCCAAAAAGAGCCATGGGATCAAAAAATCTGTTTAGAAAGGTCGCTAAGCGGCTTAGTTCTAATTTATTTTATACTCTTTCTTCACTTTAATTATTAAGTGATTCATTTAAAATAACATATTTTATTTTTTTGCTATAATTATAAACATATTTATGTGTTGAATCCGTATGCAGAACATACCTTAACAACAACAGAAATAGCAATCCAAAAATGGGCAAATTTGTGCGCATGAAGATTTCTAATTCTTCAACAAATACAAATATTTCACATACTTGTCCCATAGAAAAAAAATATTTTAACCAAAATAATTAAAAAATATATTATAGACAAAAATAAAATATCAAAATAAATTTTCGTCTTGTCAGAAGTGGGATTCGAACCCACGCCTACAGAGTAGACTGCGACCTGAACGCAGCGCCTTAGACCACTCGGCCATCCTGACTGCTGATCGATCTTTGTCCAAATGCACACTCAATAAAAGCAGAGTCATCGATCACAATGCCAGATAGAACGAACCCCTTTCTACTAGAAAAGGCTACGCTACTGTACTAAAGTGTTCGACAGCTCCAAGTTTTTTCTGTTCAGTTTCTCAATCACACTTGACACTTTGAACTTGGCAATGCCTACGCAAAAACATGAAAAACACATAACAAAAAAAGTCGAGAAAAAACAAGTGGAAATGAAAAATTACATTTGGTGCCCGGAGCTAAAGACAAATTACAATTCATATGCAAAAGGTGTGTATAAAAATTTGTACAATTAAGTTGGACACGAAAAAAAAACATGTACGATCTATAGCTGAGCTGCATGTATGCATAGTAATAATAATAATAATAAAACTAATCGCAAGTGAAATAAAAACATAATCAAATCGAACAGCTAAAAATCAGGTCAAACCTATAGATCAAATAAATTGTATGCAGTTTTTACTTTTCAACAGATACGTGTAATATTTGCAACTGTCACTTTTTATTTAAATTTATATTTATTATGCAACAAATGACAAGTCGCTAAAGTTAAACTGTTTCTCATTCTAAACGTGGCCCAAAGATATGAACCGGACACACCTACCGCAGGCACAATATTGAACTCTAAAAATTGGCAAGTTTTTTTTTATAAAATACGCATTTTATTTATGCAAAAATGATTAAGTTATACAATAAAATGCATGGCTAAATGTCAAAGCTGCTGCCTGGTAGCCAAATAGCCAAATGGCCAAAACTGGCCAATAGGCAATTGGCCAAATAGTCAAGTGGCGGCCATGTTGACATTTCACACGCTGTTTGCAACCGGCCAACTGTCAATGTTGTTGTTGTTGGAGTTGTTGTTTTTTTTTGTGGCACGCACTTTCAATGCATTTCAATTAGTTACTTCGTTTATGCTCTACTTTGACTCAAAAGCCTGGGGTCATATTAAAAAAAAAAAAAAATATACTCTATTTAAATAAAACTTGGATATAAGCTTGATTGACTTTGGCAAACAGTTTTTGTAGAGCTTAATAGAATATATGAATTTTTAATGATTTCTATAGAATAATCGGACAAGCGTGGCTATGACTCAATAAATAAAAGAAGAGAATTAATAAAATTTCGATCTATATTTGGGATAAGACAGTTTTTGGAAACCGTTCTCAGAGAAGAACAATATGGGCAGTTTTTAAGGTGAAAGCGCTCATATCATCATAATATAATATTTTTGGTTTAACAATGCGCAGCTTAGAACCTTAAAAGCAAGTTGGAAGTTATGGAAAGCTTTACAGCCATTACGCACAACGCAAAACGGCTAAAAGAAAACAATACTTCATACATCCAACTTAAAAAAAATCCTATCGAATTTTTTAGCGCAAAAAATTTTACTCTTTGGCAGCTGCAGTGCAGCCCATTTTGACATGTAGATGGCGCCAGCAAAAGCATCAGCTGTTCTGTTTGATCGATAAAGACTCGTTTCAAAAATGTTTGCATAACAAAGAGCGGAACCTTAATTCAAAAATGATCTTAAATGATGTAGGAATTTTCTTTTATCTGTAAGGTGAGAAAATCTAAAAAAGGTCCTTAAGGATTTAAGTCCAAAATAACTAATTTTATTATTTGCAAAAATCAAAGTCGAAATTGGGCATTAGAGGGTTAATATTCAACTTATTTTGATAGCCGAAACAATGTCACGTAGGTAACATAGATGCAAAAATTTTTAATTTTAAAAAATTTTCTTCAAATAACAATTCAATATTTTTATTTAAGTAAATATTTTTTTTCTGGGAAAAATTAAAGAATCTTAAAAACATACTTAAAAAAATGAAAACTTAATATTTAAAAAAAAATTTGTGCTAGTAAAAAAAAATTAAAAATATGTATATTTTTAAATTAAATATTTTTTTAACTAAATATTGTTTTTGTCTGCGATAAAATAAAGAACATAGGGAACATAAAAAAAAAAGAAAACTTAATATTTAAAAAAGAAATGTGCTGAAAAATACATTAAATATATATAATAGTACATATATATTTTTTTTTAATTACACATATTTTCTTAAATTATATATATAAACTTTTTTATTAACTTAATATTTTTTTAGAGAGCCCCGTTAAAAAAGATTTCAATTTTTTTTTTTAATTATATATTTTTAAAGTACATTATTTTTTCTTCGAAAAATTAAAGAATCTAAGGAACATTGCTTAAAAAGAAGAAAACTTAAAAAAATTATTTTTTTTTTCACTTTTAAGCGAATTCTATAAAACGGAACACAAAAGTATTTATGTGTAATTTTTAAAAAAAGGCAAAATTGTATGGAATATAGTATTTTAATAAAAAATTGTTTTCTTTTTTTGATGTTTTTTATTTTGTTTATTTATTAAGTTTATAATTATTGTCTAAATTAGCAGAAACGAATCGATTTTGAGCCGGAATCACCAATCTAATTCAAGCAGTTATAAGAGGGGAAAATCAAGTTTGAATTTTTATTTGTTTGTATTTTTATTAAATTAAATTTTTATAATTTTATAAATTAAATACTTTTTTTAGAATGCCCTGTTGTCACCTTTGATTACAAAATTACACACAATTAAATAAAAACGAAAAGCACGGGTTTTTTTTAAATTAAGCACTAAGTTTAAAAACTGAAATTTTTCGAAATAATTTTTTTACTTTTAAAGAATTACTGGAGGCTGTTTCCAGTAAGTCATCCATTTAAAAAAATTATTCGCAACAATAGGTTATAGAAATTCTTAGCAATAATTGGGAGCCTGAGAAAGCCCCTTTAAAAAAATTTACGATCGTACTCCTAATAAAGGCTAATTAAGGATCGTAGAAAATTTAAAAATTTACGTGCTTAGCAATACAATTGAAGTTATATCGTATAAAGTGTTGGAAAAATAAGCAGTTTTAGAAAAAATTTTAAATATGTAGGTACATTCTTAACTCCTAAAATTAGTTTGGGAATAAATTGAAACCGGTTGGATATTCGTTGAGTTTGGCTCTGCTTTCCCAAAAAAATCTTATAATACGAATAAAAGTCTGTTTAGTGCTTTTAAAGCAAGAAAAGTGGAGGATAAAAAAAATTGCAAAACTAAACGAATTTTTTTTTTTAAACTTTGCATTTTATATGCAAAATTTTTTATAGATTTGGTAAGAGTATTCACAATGTGACTTTCTTATTAGCTATAAAATGATCTAGTACTATTTCTAGTATAAATAAATATATCGATTGCAGACTTTTGATAGTCAGTTTAGTTAGATATATGTTAATCACCGCGACAGACAGACAACTACGTGAAACTGTCAAAAGTAAAGTTAATTAAATTTTACAATTTTTTTTGTACTCGTTAATGTTTAAATATTTTAATTAATTTACTTGTTAATATAACAGGCAGCAGTCATCTGAGTTGACTTTTGATATGAAACAAATTCTATGCTCAGCTCGAGTTGAGTTTAGATGAGTTTTTTACGAGTACTTTGAACAGATGCCAATTGAGTTGAGTTCAAGTAGAGTCTGTTTAAATTCATTATGATTAATGATGCTTGTTTGTTCTGTTCTATTCTGTTCTTGGGACTCCGAGAGATGACCTACAAAACCGAAAGTCTCCAGTCGGTATATGTGCCTTGTTTAATTCTAATAAATGCATAAAGCCCACAGTCAAAACTTCAGAACAATACCAACCAACTGTCGAAATAAAATTAGCAAATTGGCCAAATGTCAATTTAAGTCATCAATCAAAATTTATGCTACTGTCAGTTTGATACAAAAAAAAATCACAAAAAATAAAAATAAAAAATTGCAAGAAAAAATGCATTGCTGTGCAATTTTTTTTTTAATGGACTTTATGTTGTGGGTGCAGTTAAAAATAAAAATTAACATGACAATAACAACAACGGGGGGCCAAATGGGTCAACCAGAGTTTTGAAAAATATAAAATTTGGCCAAATCCATTAAATTATCCTAAAATCTATGACTTGTGAAAATATGATATCAATTAAATTCTAAATAAAAAAGTAGTTTCATTTTAAAATCTGTAAAAAAAATGTTCTAATATATTTCTGACATTATAATAATAATATTTGGGAATGCTGCGGCCATAGGATCTAGTGTGCTCCCTTCTAGCCTTAGAGCTACTTAACTCCACTTGAGACATAAACAGGTGACGTCACATAGGATCCCTTGCAGCGCACATTATAGGGATAGACCAATATCAAAGACAAACTTAATTACTTGAGATGGGCCTAGTCGGGTGATATCAATATACATCGATATTCTATACTCGCCCACTACAAGAATATATAGAGAGGCGATCGTGTTCATGATTCTAATAGTTTTCAGGTGTAAACTGAGTATACAATCCCCGCTCACTAGCCCATTTAAAATCTTAAGAAAATACTTGTGCAATTGGGATATTTTCTTGAACCTTTTTCATCTAGAGGAACTGAGGAGTTGCTTTCCTTGGCGTAAGCCACCCGTGCCGGCCCAGTCCATTACTCGTCTGAACCTTTTCTCATCTCTACCAAAGCCACAATGAAGTTCAGACCCCAATAGTACTTCTGCAGCGCCATTTCTCGAAGCAGTTGAAAAACTGTGCTTCTTTTCCGGCACCTATCAAAGGGAGACTCTGTTCCATTCTTTTAGATGGTGGAGTTTGGTTGTGCTTTCCCAAGCCCACTTCAAATTAATTTCCAAACTGACCACCACATTGCTCTCGGCTTAAATGTCTGACAGTATGATAATGTCTCTGTCTTTATATATATTTCCTATCTAGGTTGATGTCTACACATCGACCTATGACACATACTGTTTCAACAGTGCTGGGCTTCTGACAGTTCTGAGTTCGACGACTCCCAGTCCGGTGCTTTCTTTGGTCAGAGTACCGTCCGTTCTTAGGTTGAATCTTCTCTAATGCTGACCAATTCTATTTGTACTCTGTGGTAAGATAGTTAGGTGACTTTTTTTCCATTTCGTCATGACAAATTAACTTACTCTGGATTGATATTTATTTAATAAAATATATCTATTATTCCCCAATTTGCTTGAGTCAACTGAAAGCATTATTAAAAAAACGTAGTACAGTCGAGGCGAGACAGTGGAATACTCTGTACCTTTTCTTACGAAAATTTTTTTTCCTGCATATTCCTACTAACAACTTTCCAATTGGAATTAATTTCTTTTGGTGAAATTATATATTTATACCTATATGTACATACGTTCAGTAAATTTTAACCGATTCTGGTGAAAGTTACGTCAAAGAAGCTATTTAAAGCATATGGCGTAAGTTTCAGGGTGATCTGTTAAGGGATATGGGAGAAAACACGGTAAATCGATTGCGGGGGTGGTCCACATCGATAAAATTTGGATGTGGATTTATTTATTAGAGCCACACGAATCAGCTTACCAAAAATTGTGATTCGAGGTCACTTGTAACCATAATTAGGTGGAGTCAAATATTGACAAGGGGAAGTGAAATTTTGACCATAGCTTTTGCTGTATTTGTCCGATTTTATTAATTTTTAACAGATGTGTGAAACCATAACACACCACTCTGTGGGGGATCGGGGAAAGATATTGACATGATTCAACAAACTTCATCTTCTGAGGAAATATGCGCACCAGCTGGTGGTCTCTAGCTCTTCTAGTCTCCGAGATCTAGGCGTTCATTCGGAAAGACGGACATGGCTTAATCGCTATACGAGTTTATGTTCAGCATTTTGGTATAAAGGGCTTGGGGTCTGCCACGCGTCCTTCTGACCATTATATACATTGCATAAATCTAGTATACCCTTTGTAACTAACTGTTCGTAGGTATCTGGTTATCATACATAATTCAGTTTACAAATTTTAAAGTTTTCGAGTAAACCTTAAAAATAAAAAGGTTAGGTTAGGTTACGCTGGCCGGCCACAACAGAGTGCAGCCTAGCATAGACCTTTTGGTCCTTAGCTGTGCCAGATTCGAGGTTATTACGCAACGTTATGGTCAGTTAAAAATTTTACTTTTTTAGCGAAATTAAGTGTCCGCCCAACTTGTAGCCTGGCCACCCCTCTAGACCGACAAACGCTGGTTCTCCTAGGGTGGTCAGACGATGTCTAGAGATGGCTGGGCAGTCGCAGAGTACGTGTGCCAGGGTCTCAGGGACTTCTGGATCCCTGCAGATCCTGCATGATTCGCTTGCCGTTAGTCCCATCCTATGCGCATGCTTCGCTAAGAGGCAATGTCCTGTTAGCACACCTGTGATGGTCCTGCATTCAGTGCGTGAGAGTTTCATTATGAAGTTACTTTGTTTCCTGCCGTAATGAGCCAGCATGATTTTCGCTGTGTGACAGCTGTCTAGATTTTTCCATCTAGCTTCAGCTCTGCGCTTCACGTTGCACTCCAGCATAACGTAGAGGTGTTTGATCGGTCGGCGTACGTCGTGTATTTGTCCCTCCGGAAGCCCAACACCGCTTTTGGCAATTGCATCCACCATTTCATTCCCCATTATGCCTTTATGTCCAGGCACCCAGTAGATATGCAGTTTACGAGCCGCAGCTAATCTCTGGATGACTGCCTGGCATTCAAGGACTTGGAAGGAGGATGTACAGTGCGATACAATAGCCTTGATAGCGGCTTGACTGTCTATGAAGAGGTTAATCTTTGTTCCAGTTGAAGTGTTGGTGCATGCCAACTCAGCCGCCTTCATTGCGGCGAATACTTCAGCCTGGAAGATGCTGCAGTGGTCCGGAAGCCTGTAACTACGACTTACATTAAGCTCGGAGCAGTATACTCCAGCACCAACGCAAAATAAAAAGGTTTTAGAGGATAATTTTAGGTCTAGACCCGTGACAATGACATTAATTTTTATTTTTCTTAAGAATTTTTTCGAAAAACTTGTATTTGGGGATTTTCAGTTAGCTATTCGTGAATATCTCGTGAATAAAATGTTTTATATAACATTAAATCGAAAGGTATTTATATAGACTTAAAGATGATATCCGATACGGGAAGAATAATTGAAAATTTTTCAATTTATAAGCAACCAAAATCGAGAAAAGTTAATATTTTCGATCATTTTTCAAAATGGTTTCAAAGCATCTAGCGTTCCCACCCAATTTTCAAGAAAAAAAAGTAAAAAAAAAAAGTCTTTTTAATGCTAAAGCAAACTGAAAATTTGTAATTTTGGCTATCCAAATAAGAATTTAGACTAGAAGTAAGGCTTGATAACTGAATGATAAAATCTAAAAAAAATTTGAGTACTATTATAAGTTTTTTATATTTTTACACAAAAATCTGCGAATTTGATTTTTGATTTTGTCAATTTAAAAAAAATACACAAAAGCGGCCTCTGGCGGCGCTCAAAATTAAAAATATGTGTCAAAAATGGATTCCTCGAAGTACTCGTTTTGTTAGAGGAATAATAAAGTTTTTTGGCCTTTTAAATGGAGGGTCTATGTCGCTTTTTAGTATTTTTTGATAAAAACACATTTTGAAAAGTGGGCGATTCGAAATTCATTTTAGATGCATAGTTTCTTAGGCAAAGTTGCTTAGAATTAACCAAAAAATAAAGTCGCTGAGAGGCCCAGAACGTTTTTTGGCCGGATACAAACTGATCCAACCTTGTGTAAAGGTATTTTGGAAAATTAAACTTTATATTACCTTAAATAAAGAAACTTTGTAAATTTGCAGTAAAAAAATCATAATCGCAAAATTTAAAAAATTGTTTTCCACAGGTGTGTTTTGCTGCACTTTAATAGCAAATTTATTCCTCATAATTACAATTGTTTTAAAAGGTAATAAATAATTGAGAACTTTATGAGCTTTATGATCTAAGAATTATGTTAGCTATTTTTGAAAAAGCGAAAAATAAAATAAAATAATACACATTGAAAATAATTTTTTGCTAAGAACAATTTAATTATTTAATTCAGTTTTATTTCAGAATGAGACATAAAAATAATAATGATATAATAATGAAAGTTGACTTTTTTACTTAAACAAATTTATTTTATATTATATACATACATGAACTATTGATAATCGTAAAAAAGATCCACAATAAATTGGGGTCGCTCTAAACTAGACATAAAAGAGATTATAATATGTTTGAAAAATGGGTTAATAGACTTATCATTTGTCATTTTTTATTTATTATATGTTTATGCTATATATTTATTTCATGATTATTTTGCAGCGTATAAACATTAAAATTTGTAGTAGACCGACATTGGGATACGCTGCAACTCGATCAAATTTTAAAATGAAATGTTATAACTTATGGTAGATAAGGGGTGGGGGAGAAAAAGTCGAGCTTTTTCTTGGGTTTCAAAGCACACATAAGTCTATATAAGTTTATTTGTCTTAGGTTATATATTTAAATATCTATAAAAAGCGTAGTTTATTCATTCATTAGAACTTTCAAATTACCTGCAACTTTAAAAGCTTTTTAAGATAACAGAGTGATCATTATTGATTAAATTAATGCCAGCCCAAAATCTTTATAAAGAAACTATCACAAACTTCAAAAAAAAAGTTCCCCGCTCTCAAGCCTCTTGACCATAACGACATTCCCAGTAGCCAACTTGATTTTATGAATAACAAACTAAAAGCAGAATAAAGAAAAGTAAAAGTAGAAGTAGAAGACAAAGACTTTACAGAATCCATTTATGGCATTCCATTTATGGTAGTCCCAAATGATTCGGCGGTTCCAGCCCATTTTAATTTGCAGCTGTTTCTAGACACTCAATTTTATGCTTTCAAAGTTTTAGAACTTTAGAGTCAATGTTCTCTTTCAAGTTCAAAGTCGGTAAGTACAACAACAAATGGCGCCCGAAGTCTCCACAAATTAAAAGATGCTTTGATTTGATTTTGTTATTTTTGCAAAGATCATTAATCAATATTTGCATTTGTTTCAACGCAAAGTCGAGACATTTTGGACAAATTTGTATAAAACTAATTAACAGGTTTTGGTATTATTCTAATATTTTCCATATTTTGGTTTCCCGCATTATTTATGACTAAAGGGCGTATACGTAATATTGTATTATGTGTTTGGACGAGCGCCTAGTAAAATATAATAATATAATCTGTAACGCTCATTTTTAGCTAATATAAAATTAATGCAGCGTGCGATTTTCGATTTGTATTTGTGTGTGTATATATATATAGTATATGTATATATATTTGTACTTTGGTTGCACGTGCAGCTGGAAAAGCTTTTGTAAAGCGATCGAAGCAGTTGTTGTTGTGTGTGTGTGTGTATGCGTGAGCTGCCCACGCTTTGTAGGCGTATCTGTGTGTCTTCGTATCTGTGTGTCTTTATCTGTGCGTGTGTAGCTGCAAGCGCTTTGCGCAAAGTGAAGAAGCCAAGGCAAATAAAAAGACAACAAATAAAAAACAAAACTTTATGGTCATACACCAATACAAACAATAAGCTTGATTGTATGTGTCGGTGAGTTTGTTTAAACAAACGCAATATTGTTTTGCTTGCTCAGTTACACTGCGCTACAAAGTTTTGGTTGGCTGGTAAATAAAATTTTGGCTAGAAGTGATTGAGTTGAAATTTTTGTTTGCGTTGTGGAACAGGTAACATCGATCCAGTTTTGTTCTAAAAATTAAGGGAGTTACATAAATACATAAATTCTTATACAATTTGTAACAGAATTGACAGCCAATGTTATTTAGAGCAAATTTAACTCTGTAAACGAATAGAGATTCAAGACAGAAGCTATTTTAAAAGAGTGTTTTTTAACTCATTCAAACCCAGAACACTGCCTCTCTATATTACAAACCGAAATTCAAGTAAGACAGCATTAACTATTAAATTTCAAACAGAAATCGTATCTCTGTAAGAATTGGAATACAAATTACTTTGAAAAAATTTTATAAGCAACAATAAAATAATCATTCGTGACCCCAAAAATAACACAAGGAATCATTTTATTTGGGTTCGTTTTTGCGTGCTCCAAAATTCTAATTTTTTGCTCTCTTCTCTATTTTTCTTGCTCATTGTTAGCACAGATTTAAACTTTTCGAGGGAATTTCTCAAGTCTATAGTCTATTCGTTTTATTTTATTTTATTTTTTGTTTTTATACAAGACAAGAACTATTTGTTTCGTTTGTAAAGATATTTGAGCTAAATTTGGCATTCAGATCTTTATTATTATTATTAAGGTATTAAAGTACTGTGTCAAATTTGATCGAAATCGGTTGACTATATCATATAGCTCGCATAAGAGCGATCGGTCAGACAAAAATTGTTGCTTAAAAATTCTTCTGTTTTTGGTTTTTTGTGAAGGAACCGGATTTTATTGCAAGCTAGAGGTGCAGGGTATCCCAAAGCCATCTGCGCCCGACTTTACGTACGCCATTTATTAAGGGGCACACCAGTGTGAAATTTTCAAAAATAAATTTATTTTTTTTTCCATATTTCTATAGGTTATACCTTTAAAAATAACATACTAAAATTTTAAATCGATATCTTAAATAGTTTTTGAGTTACAGCCATTTAAAAGAGTAGCCGCTCTATAACAGTGAAAACGATCATTTTATCTTTAAGGGGCACACCTAGTGTGACAACCTAAAAAAAAGGCAATTTTTGGGAATTAATAAAAAAAAACTAGTGAAGCCATCTATTTAAAATTTTGAGGGTATATTTATACATGTTTTGAGAATACACAGTAAAATTTTTGAAATAAAATATTGAATATTTTTGAAACTATCAATTATCTGACTTTTAAAGTCAAATGTCATTCGGCAAGTGACAGATATTTAGTAAAAACCTTGACGTTTACGAAATGTGACGCTATTCGCTTCAAGAAAATTGGGAAATATTTAAAACTTATTTCCAAAGAGGTGAATCTTCTATTTAAACTTTGAGAAATATGAAAAAAAATTTTTTTTTTTAAAACCTACCAAAAACTCAATTTGTGAAGCGTGTTCGTGAAACTGGAAAATCAAACTTAAATATTATCTTTTCATATCAATAAATAAATTATTATGTTGCAAAATTATATTTAAAATCAAGTAAAATTTGCCTAAAATAATATACTCAAAAAATACCTACCTTAATATTACATGTCATCTTCCCAGATTTAACTAGACGTCTTGAGATATTTCGAGTTCCAAAATCTCTGTTGGACAGTGTTCTTTTTGTTCGCTCACTCACTCGTTCGCTCGTTCGTTCGCTCCGCTCACATGGCTGCCGCCGCCTGCTTGCCTCTGCCTCTCACTTGTTTGAGTTGCTTTTGCTTCGCCTTGCTTTGGGCTCTGCTTCTGCAACGCGACGCAGTAAACAGTTTAAAGCGCAACGCGTCGGTTTGTTTTAACGGAAAGTTACAGCGTATTTTCCATTTTTCGGGCTTCGGCTTTTTTTACGAGCGGCATTTAAAATATAAAATATATTATAATAAAAATTAAAATAAAATAGCATTCAAATAAAACTGCTTTAACAGTGTAACTAATTTTGAGAAATAAATGTGCGTGAGTTTGAGTGGAAAAAATTTCCAAGCAATTACGAAATCTTACAGAAAAAGTTTCTTCTGTTAAATTTCTGTTAATTCATTTGGGTTTTTGTTTTTGGCAAGCAGTGTTCCATGTGCGTGTGTCTAAAAATAAAGGAATACAAATAAAAATATAAAAAAATAAAAGCATATGGCCGGCCAAATGGTCATATATACAAAAAGTCAACTTACTGAATGATTGGGTTGATTGACTTGAAGGAATTTCAAGCAGTCTGCAGCTTCCGCTGCTTATCAGTAAAGATTTCAGAGCAACAGTGACTAGACTTGAAAATATAAGTAAGTTGCATATAAGTTTCAAAAAATTATCTAGGCATTAGCTCGTAATCTAATACCCATAAAATTGGATTTATTTGTTCCACATCTTGGCATTGTTTGAATTCACGTCACATAAAAATCAACAAAGTAGTCTATAAAAATGTCCAACAAACATATAAATATTTCGCACGAACTTGTTTATCACTTTGAAAACGTTTGTTTTTTGAAATTGTGAGAGTAGAACAGACTATTCAACAATGTAATTTCTAAGTTCATAAAATTTAATTGAAATAAAAAACATAAAACTACTTTTAGGTGTTAAGAAGGAGCGTCGAAGTCAACATACTCTCTAGGATCGTCCAATGATTATTAAAATTTTGATTTTGATTTGAGAAAATCTTAAGAGATTTTTTAATTGCGAGAAAAACAAAACTGACAGTTTTAAATGATAATGTGGGTTATTGTTACATGTTATGTTAATTTTACATCATAATGTAAACACTAAAAGATAGATTTAGTAGAAAATAGTTCTCTTTACCATATATAAACCAACGCATATCGTAGATATTTGTAGAAATGATTTGTTAACATTCATTTAGTGAAGACCATGAGAATCTGAATTTTTTTTTTAATTTACGGAAAGAAAATGGTTTTTCAGTAAATTGAAATAGTAAAAAATAAACGAAAATTTATAAGTACGAGTTGATACTAATATATTATAATAAGAGTTACATTGACAAATCAAAAGAAAAATAATTTCTCTCCATATTCTCCAACTAATTTTTTAAATTTTATTAGGTTTTTAAAGAAAACTTCGAAAATTTCTAAATTGCGTGCGAAAAATTCTCAAAATCTCAAACACAAAAAATAAGTAGGTTTTCAAAGACTTAGTATTTAATTTTAATATTTAACTTATATTCTCCAGTCAATTTTTTTTATTTTTGTTAGGCTTTAAAAAAAAAAAGAAGATATTTTCTGAATTTCGTGATAAAAATTGTCAGAATCTGAAATAAGTTAGGGTTTTAAAGATTTAAATATATCAATTTATATTCTCTAATTAATTTTTTAATTTTTGTTAGACTTTTAAAAAGAATACTTCGAAATTTTCTGAATTTCGTCCGTAAAATTCTCAAAATCTATTTTTGTTGGTTTTACGTGCGAAAAATTCTGAAAATCTGAAATGATTTAGGTTTTCAAAGATTGATATTTATTAACTTATATTCTCTAATCAATTTTTTGATTTTTGTTAGACTTTTAAAAAAGAAAACTTCGAAATTTTCTGAATTTCGTCCGTAAAATTCTCAAAATCTACAAAAATTAATACAGGTTTTCAAAGATTTAAATATATTATCTTAAATTCTCAAAACAAATTTGAAATTTTTGTTAGGCCTGGAAAAAAAAAACTTTGAAATTTTCTGAATTGTGGCAAAATATTCTCAAAATCTGAAAAATAAAAATATTTAGTTTTTCAAAGATTTAATGTATTAATTTGAGAGTTGGCATTTTAGTAAAGATGAGCTCGATCGTCAATTTTCGAGAATCGAACTTTTCGACCGATTAAATAACAATTTATTGGATTTTTTGATATCGTTTGTAGATTAATGTAAATTAAAAATAAAACAGGATTCCTCTCAAAAATCCCCTAATTACACATTCGTCTAGAGAAGAAAAAAATAGTTTGGTCTTTTAAATGGAAAGATTAAGTAGATTTGTGACTATTTTGAAGAAAAAAACTATTTGAAAAAGTTTCTTAGCCAAAAATTCTTAAAGTGCCCTACAAAATCAAAATCGCTAAGAGCCCCAAAACGTTTTTTCTGGTCCATACAATTTTATTTTCCCTAATGTACATATATCGCAAAGTTGCATGACTCAGAAGATCGATTCGCAAAACAAACATCGATTTTATTGTCAGAAAAAAGAATCGATTAAATCAATTTAAGATCGAGTATCGATTCGGCATCGGCCTAGCTCTACTTTTTATCTTTGATTGAGCTACTGCGCTGGTTTTATAGAAAGATGTACTCAATTCCTTATTTTCCATTTTAATTTAAGTCTAGTGTAGCCAAAAAGCTATCCGTAGTTAAAAAATTAATGATTCAAAATTTTATATAACTTCTTTTAAACGAAAAAATTGCTGGAATTTTTCATTTTACCTTCTCTTATTATAAAAATGGCGGACGTAAAGTCGGGCGCAGACGACTTTAGGATACCCTGTACCACTAGCTTGTAATAAAGTCCGATTTCTTCACAAAAAACCAAAAACAGAAGAATTTTTAAGCAAACATTTGTTTTTTGACCGATCGTTCCTATGGGAGCTATATGATATAATCCACCGATTTCAATAAAATTTGACACAGTGCTTAAATACCTTAAAAAAGATATGAATGCCAAATTTATTTCAAATATCTTTACAAACAAACAAAACACATCGAATTTTGTATAAAAAACGTGTTTTTGGACCGATTGGTCCTATGGGAGCTATATGATCTAGTCAAACGATTTGGATTAAATTTGGTACAGTGCTTAGGAACTATAAAATACTCACGAATGTCAAATTTGGTCCCAATATCTTAACAAACAAACGAAACACAACAAATTTTGTTAAAAAATCGATTTTTTGGAAGATCGGACCTATGGGAGCTATATGATATAGTCAACCGATTTTGTTCAAATTTGGCACATTGCTTAAGTGGTCTAAAAAATTTTCAAACGCCAAATCTGGTTAGGATATCTTTATTAAAAAACGAAATATAGCGAATTTTTCTTTAAAAAAGTTATTTTGGCCGATCGGTCCTATGGGAGCTATATGATATAGTCAACCGATTTTGATCAAATTTGGTACAGTGATTGGGTACTATAAAAAACTTTCGAATGCCAAATTTCGTTACGATATCTTCATAAAAAATCGAATTATTCATCTAAAACGCTTTTTTTTTGTCGAGGTCGTCTCAAACACCCCCATGGGAGCTATATAATTTATCCCCGATATCAAAAAAATAAAATAAACTTGCCTCCTATGGAATAATATGGGATCTAATGTGAAAGTTTGGTAACTCTAGCTCTTACCATCTCTGAGATCTAGGCGTTCACACGGACGGACAGACGGACATGGGTATATCGACTTCTCTATTCACCCTGATCATATTTTAGGTAACTTTGGGGTGTCTCCGACGTCTCCTTCTATATGTTACATAAATTTTCGGCTTGCACAAACTTAATATACCCTATGTACCATACGGTACAGGGTATAAAAAGCTAATTTCTTAAAAGACATTTTTATGATATATCTATCAAAAATATTGTTCTCTATAGAAACAGCTTTGAAGCAGAGAAGAAAAATAAAAGAAAGCAGGTTTTCTTAGGGTAATAATTTATAGACTTTCGGTCAACTTGGCTATTAAAGTAATTTTCTTAAAAATAATTTCTTTTAAATTAAAAAAATTGCTGGACTTCTCCATATTTTCTTCTTTGTTATAAAAAGCGAAATTCTTAAAAGACATGATATTTCAACCAAATATCTATAGAAACAGCTTTGATTCAAAAAAGAAAAATAAAACGTATTTTGTATGACAACTACGATAAATTCCAGACTAGACTAAACGAACAGGGTGATAATTTATAGACTTTCGGACAACTTGGCTATTAAAGTAATTTTCCTGCAAATTTCTATCCTAAGATTATTTTACGCCACCGCTTGAATGTATTTTTACAATATTCCGACAAAGGGTATAAAATTAATTCTAAACAATCAGCATCATGTGTTAGAAAAAAAAACAATATTTTTTTTTTGGCTAAAATAACAAAACCTCTGGTTTCTATCAAGTTAACCAACGCATATGACACCCACACTTGGCCACTACGCCGCAGCTGGAGAATCAAGCGCATAAAAAAAAATACCAAAAAAATACATGCCGGAAAATCGTTAAAACATATGCTGGCTTGTTTTCAACAAATTACAATTTATACAATTTGTACACAACGACGATATATTTTTTTTTCTTTTACTCTACGCAATTTATTTTGTTTGAAGTTTTGCGCCAGATCTGGGCAAATTTTTACTAATTACTTGCAAATTTAATTGCGCATGATTGCAAGAGAAAGCAAAACAAAATAATATTTAATTTAAAATAAAAAAGAATATCAAAATAAATTTTTGGCTTGTCAGAAGTGGGATTCGAACCCACGCCTACAGAGTAGACTGCGACCTGAACGCAGCGCCTTAGACCACTCGGCCATCCTGACTCTTGTCGTTCGTTGTGCCAAAGTCGCTTTTGTGTTCAAGCAACCAGCTGTTGCTCATGTGAGCGCTCACTCTTTAGTTACTGCGTGCTATAAATAGACGCTTTATGGCAGCGGCTATGTGTTCGTGCGCAATGTGCACTATGTGTTCGTGGAGTTTTGTGTTAATTAAATTACTTGTAGCTGAAATTAAAGCACGATTTTATTTTTTCATTGTACCTGCAAATTGTTTTAATTTTATTATTTCTTAATTACATTTTGTTGTACAATTAGAAGCGCCGACTGCGGAAATGGGCAAGCTTTGAAATTAAGTTATAATACTGGGTAATTTGTTTCATAGGGCGTAGGCAGCATGGAAATAGATTGAGGCATGGAAATTGCGAGAGTTGCTTAATTAAATCTGATAGCTGCAGAGCTGTATCCACACTAAATCAATGTTTTTACTAATCGTGTAAACAATAAAAGCTTCTGAAATTATATTGCGTATCGAAATGGACATGTAGTCCACAGTTTAATTATTCAAAACATTAATCTCGATCAAAAATCTTTTTAAATCGTAAGCAATTTTTTTCATTAATTTTAATAGATTTTAAAGAATTGCGTTCTCTAAATAACTAAATGGGGTTGTCTTTAACTAGTTTTTATATTAATAGTATTCAGAATTTATATGTATCAATTTTTCAGTCAGTAGAGAATTCCGTGAAAATCGACAAATATTAGATGTAGGTTACGTTAGGTTAGGGCGGCAGTTGGGGTTGACGTCCCAACTCACAAAGGCCCAGGATAGACCCGTTGTGATACCGCTACAGTGAGCCATTTTACCACTCTTCCACACTTGAGAGGTCCACTATATGAGGTGAGAAGGCCATGCGGCAGCCTGAATAAACCTTAAAGGCATTTTGGACTCTGTTCAGAAAGCTTAGATAATTCATCAAGAAAATGTTACCTTAGGAACTTGAATCTTTTACTGCCCAGCCCAGTGCAATGATAGACAATTTTTTCCACGGTCTCTCCTCATCGCCACAGCTTCTACAGAAGTCATGGTGGGGAGCATTCAACCTGGATGCGTGATTTTTTACCAGCCAGTGTCCTGTGATAGCTCCATTCAGACAGCACAGTTCTTTAGTTCTTTTACTGCAGTATGTGGGCCAGGTTTGCCGTGAGGTCCTACACGTGCTCGATGTCCGATTCCAAGTTTTATTTGCACAAAGAGCGAAAAAACTTCGTATTCTCAGTTTGCAGCCCACCATGGGTATACCCAGACGCTCATTTTCTTGAAGGATGATGCTGGTAGTTCCCTGTCTAGCCAGTGCATCCGCAATATAGCTGCCCTCGATGTCCAAATGCCCTGGGACCCATATGAGATGAATTGCAAACTGCTCAGCCATCTCGTCTAGAGACAAGCGGCAGTTATTCACTGATTTCATACACGATGTCATCGAAAGTAGGGGCTTAACATAATAGCTGCTTGGCTGTCCGACTAGATACTGATGTTCTTATTCCGAACTTGTAGGTTTATTATTGTTATTAAAGCCTCCTGGATTGCAGTGACCACTGCCTGAAAAACACTTCAGTGATCCGGAAGTCGGAAAGCAGTTCTAACGTTGAGATTCTCAACGTAGACGCCTTCGCTTATTCGGTCGTCTAGCTTGGAACCGTCCGTACATATCTTTATCGATCCAGCTGGGACGGGTATGGTGGGTATTCCACTCCTCCCTGTTTGGAATATAGGCTCTGAATTTGATTGTGAAACGTTCCTGCGATGTGCAGTAGTCTGTACTTTCGGGAATAAGTGGGAAGAATCTTTGCATAACCAAAATCTGAGTCATTCAATTTTTTCGCTTCTCTCATACGTAAAGCTGATAGAGTGGCTTGTTGTTTCCCTACATTGTTCAGCGGTATTGGGTTTAGAATAGCATCTAGTACTTCGTTTGGGTTGGAGCGTAGAGCACCACTAATGGTAAGTTCGGCGGTCCCCTGAACCTTACTTAACTCTTTGAGGTTGGTCTCCTTATCTAAGGTGGGCCGCCAGATAGAGACTCCATACATCAGTATAGGTCTGGCAATGATGGCATTGTATAGCCAGTGAACTATGTTTGGGGACATGCCCGATTTAAGTTCTTGCAATTATATAAAGCCATCGTGGCCTTTGTTTTTTCGATCTTTTGTATTCAGGCTCCAGTCCAGTTTGCTGTCTAGGTCTAACCTGAGGTATCTAGATGTAGATGTAGTTCCAGAACAGATGCATCTCTGGGTTTTTGTTCCACCAGTCTTCCCTCAGCACTTTAACGAAAATTATTTGGGAAGTTGGCAAAGCTTTCTGAGCCTAATGTAAAGTCAACGTTTTGCGCTGCTTTTGTTCTTTTGCGAAATTTAAAAATCAACCCTCGCTGAAATTGGTTACATTAGTTTTTGTAACTATTTAGTCGCCTCGAGCAATATTTAAACAAACGTTTAGGAGCAATTTAATGCCATAATAATAGCAAATTAAGATGATTCGATCAGCTTTGTTCCAAGCCGCAAACAAATTTAATATTTTTATTTATATCTAGATACAAATCATAACGACACAAGCTAAACGGATCTATCTATATATGTATATAAAGCTACCTAGACCCTGCCCACGAGTATTTCAAAAAACAAATACAAAAAGTATCGAAAAGAAAAGAGGTCAATATGCCCCCGTCTACCCTACCCCTTCGCATTCTTTGTGGTTTTAGGTTTAATTTTTTTGTTAGAACCCAAAGCGGGGCGTTAACTTTATGCTTGGGAACTACTTAGAGGCCGATTGTCCAGCCCCCACACCCAGTTGGAGCTCATTATAAGGCGGCAGCCTTTGTTGTTGCTTTGCGGGCTTTCATATTATTTATTATTTACTGTTTTTCCTTTTTTTTTTTTTTGTTTTTTTATGCATAAATTAGTTTGTACGATTGTTAGAGAATTTGTGCTGGCTGTTCTGGTTGATTTGAAAATATTTTAATGAGTTTTTCACTGCCAATATTTTCACATATTTTTACAAAGAAGAAAAATTGAGCATGTTTGGGTTGCTATGGTACATGGCTTCTATATGGCAGCTAATACAATAGATACTTTTGTATCTTAAGAATAGCATAGCATTGTTTTTAAACATTACTTCAAGCATTTATGGAACATTTTTGCGTATCTCCAAAGTGCACAACTCGTCATAATTTACGACGTAAATTTTGCTTGCGCACTTTGGATCCATCTATTTATTTATCTTAGCCAAAACGCGTGTAAAAATGTACGAAATGTTTTGGCATGAAAATATTTTGAAAAAAGCAAAAATTGTCTTATAAACAAAGTACGATTCATTTGCATTTATTATCAACAAAAATTATGACGGCTTGCATAGCACATGATGATAGTACGAGCTATATATACTATATACTCTATTTTTATATAGAAATAGGTCAAACTCAAGTCAAATAACAATTTGCAAAAAAAAAAACAGCTAAAATTATTGGCCACGCAATTTTTTTTCATTAAAAACGCATCAAATGTTAATTTATTGAATATATCTAAAGACCTCCCGTCATATAAAATAACTATTAAAAGTCAAATACTTAAATACCTAAGCTATTAAAAGTTCATAAAGTATCTATAGAGTATATATACAAGGCATATATGAAAAGTTTGTAATTTTGAACGTAAAACTTCTGATGAATCAATTTAAAGAAAGTTATTTCATAATTATATAAAGAAATATATTTGAAGTCTTTTGAGTCATCATTGACCGCTAGATGGCGCAAAGAACTTATTATACCCTGTACCGTATGGTACTAAGGGTATATTAAGTTTGTGCAAGCCGAAAAATGTATGTAACATATAGAAGGAGACGTCGGAGACACTCGAAAGTTACCTAAAATATGATCAGGGTGAATAGAGAAGTCGATATACCCATGTCCGTCTGTCCGTCTGTCCGTCCGTGTGAACGCCTAGATCTCAGAGATGGTAAGAGCTAGAGTTACCAAACTTTCACATTAGATCCCATATTATTCCATAGGAGGCAAGTTTATTTTATTTTTTGATATCGGGGATAAATTATATAGCTCCCATGGGGGTGTTTGAGACGACCTCGACAAAAAAAAAGCGTTTTAGATGAATAATTCGTTTGTTTATGAAGATATCGTAACGAAATTTGGTATTCGAAAGTTTTTTATAGTTCCCAATCACTGCACCAAATTTGATCGAAATCAGTTGACTATATCATATAGCTCCCATAGGACCGATCGGCCAAAATAACTTTTGTAAAGAAAAATTCGCTATATTTCGTTTTTTAATAAAGATATCGTAACCAGATTTGGCGTTTGGAAATTTTTTAGACCACTTAAGCAATGTGCCAAATTTGAACAAAATCGGTTAACTATATCATATAGCTCCCATAGGTCCGATCTTCCAAAAATCGATTTTTTAACAAAATTTGTTGTGTTTCGTTTGTTTGTTAAGATATTGGGACCAAATTTGGCATTCGTGAGTATTTTATAGTTCCTAAGCACTGTACTAAATTTAATCCAAATCGTTTGACTAGATCATATAGCTCCCATAGGACCAATCGGTCCAAAAACACGTTTTTTATACAAAATTCGATGTGTTTTGTTTGTTTGTAAAGATATTTGAAATAAATTTGGCATTCATATCTTTTTTAAGGTATTTAAGCACTGTGTCAAATTTTATTGAAATCGGTTGACTATATCATATAGCTCCCATAAGAACGATCGGTCAAAAACAAATTATTTGCTTAAAAATTCTTCTGTTTTTGGTTTTTTGTGAAGAAATCGGACTTTATTACAAGCTAGTGGTACAGGGTATCCTAAAGTCGTCCGCGACCGACTTTACGTCCGCCATTTTTTATTTTGGTACACAGTAAAGCAAAATTTTATTTAAAACTAATTAAAGGTAATGACGATATACAAATTATATCTTTATGAATTTTCCCCCCTTTTAGTGCTACTCCAGGGAGCTTAGGGCTTCTACAAGAACTTTTCACCGGACTCTATTTGGCGTAGTTTGTTTAGCTGTGTCCGAGCTGATATTGTGTAGGGACAATTCGATTAGTATTGTACTCGTCTGCTTCTTTTGGGGTTCCATTCCCAAGACATCCTGACAATGCTGCTACGATTTTTCCTAAGAGCATGGCCAATCCAACGCCTTCACATGTACAGTGCCATAATTCCGCGTTTGATATCCAGTTGGGCCAGAATATCCCGCATATAATCCTTAGGCATTTGTTGACTACTGACGGCAGTTTTGACATCATTCTCTATGGGGTCAGCCACGTCTCACCGCCGTAAAACAAGATGGATTTGACGCTCGCATTGAAGATTCTCAGCTTTGTTCTTCTGCTTATTTGCTGGTTTCTCCATATGTGGAACAAGCGTCCAAATGAGAAGCTATCGACAAAGTCGATGGTGTTCCTGAAGATGGTTATACTACCTTAGCTAGTGTGGTTGAGGCGTATCGCTTTAGTTTTGGATGCGTTGATTGAGAGTCCAACTTTGCTGCCAAGGATCTCGAGATCATTTGCTTTGGCTTGAATATCACTAATTTTATGAGAGAATAGATATATGTCGTCCGCGTAGTCCAGGTCCTTCAAATGACGGGTGAGACTCCACGTAATCCCGCGCCTAGACCTACTTACGTCTCTCGTAACCTCGTCAACTAATAATTTGAATAGAAGTGGTGATAAGGGGCATCCTTGTCTGACACCGGTGTGTTTTTGGAAAGGTGTACTAATTTTCCCGTTGTGTAGTACCGCCAAGGCAGCATCATCATACATCGCTTTTATTATCGATACCATATTGACTGCCACTACTTTCCCCGCCATATCACTGCTCTGTCTACTGAAACGAAGGCGATTCTGAAATCGACGAATAGAAGGTACAGTCAGTGGCGGAATTATCGTACAGGCAACATAGGCTGAAGCCTAAGGCAGCAGAATTAAGGGGCGGCAAAATTTGAGTCACCTGAATTAAAAAAAAAAATTTATTTGGATTTGTCAGCACTTTAAATTGTATTTTTGTGAAAAAAGGGCGGCAAATATTTCAATCCACCAGTGGTGAGCGCTACTCCTTGACTTCGGTTATTATGCGTAGTGTGTTAGCCTGGTCTACGCAGCTCCTGTGTGGTCTAAATCCTGCCTGTTCATCGCGAATTGTTGGCTCTATTTTTTCTTGAAGGTGATCGTTCAGAAAGGTTGCTAGTATCTTGTAACTAGTGTTTAGCAGCGTTATTCCTCTCAAGTTGTTACAGTCAGTAAGGTGACCTTTCTTAGGTAGCTTGATAATTATTCCTGCTTGTTTTTTAAGAAATAGGTGTTCTATATTTTATATATCAGTTGTAACTGATTAAATTACTAAAAAAAAAAAGGAATTACTAAAAAGCTTACAAGTCCAAGATGTCATTTATTATATCACAAACTATATACCTTTTAAAATGTACCACAAAAAGTATTCGAGTTTCCTCACTGGGGAATCCCGTAGCGCTTTAAATTCACTATAATTATACTCTCCTACATACATAATTACAAAATGTTGGAACTGCTTGAAAAAATACACTTACTGCAAAAAAAAATTGGAAACACTGAAAACTGACACAATTTTATTAATCAAAGCTAAGTAAATAAAGTTGCAATTTTCGTTGTCATTGTTTATAAACAAATCGCTGACACAGTTTGTCTACGACATACCAAACCGATCCATTGAGATCCAGGGCACTGGCTCAATGCCAAATTTAAGTGACGGATTTCAATACTATAAATAATATATATATTTCTTTTTTTTTTTTGCTGAGCTAAGTAATAATTATTATTTTTGAATAGAACCAAAAATAAAATGTCGCATGGGTAATTTTTAGTTGTTTGTTTTTATCTGGTTGTAGCTTCGGTTTTTTCTTATCAAAATAAACTGTCAATGTACGATTAAAATGAGCTGCATTTTCGATTAAATCTTGTCGGGCGGTCTTTTTAAACGATTAATTTAATGTGGAAACATAAAAAGTTTTAGTACTTATTAGTTTTAGACCTTGACAAAATACTTTGTCGCAAGTTTAATGCATTTAAAGGCCACTTTCAGTAAATTGTCTTGATTTCAAGAATTATGATTTTGATAAAGATTGATAAACATAAAATAAAAGTTCATAAAATATGATAAGATAAGCTAAAGCAAACTGTAGGCCCAAGTGAGAGAAAACAACATTTAAAACAACAAAAATAATTTAATAACCTAAATTATAATATTTTTAATAAAAAAAAAATTAATCACATATATAAAATAATTATGAATAATAAAAAGTCAAAATATATCGTTATCTTGTCAGAAGTAGGATTCAAACCCAAGTCTACAGAAATTTAATTATTTAAAAAAAATTAAACACATAAAAATAAAAAAATTAATAAATATTAATATAATTAAAATTAATTTAAAAATAAAAAATATTAAAATAAATTTTTGTCTTGTCAGAAGTGGGATTCGAACCCACGCCTACAGAGTAGACTGCGACCTGAACGCAGCGCCTTAGACCACTCGGCCATCCTGACACATGCCACAAGTGTGTCAAAGTTCTCATATAAGCAACAGCAACAAGAACTTTATACCTTATCACTATGCATTTATTGCATACAAAATTTGTTTAAAAATATTCTTAAAAGCTTTTTGCAATAAATAAATTGACGATAATAAATGCCAGACATGTTTGGACTTTGATTTTTAAAGATTTTAAATGTGTTTCTTTAATATTATTCCCACGGCTGTACTTCGAAGTCGTCTTCAAATTTTTTATATGAAGCTTGTGTTAGAAATCGATCAATTAAGTAAAGGCAAGACTATATATATAGTGTTATACAATCAACTCTAAATAATTTAATTTTAATTAAATAAAATGTTTTGTGGTTTTTTTCCAGTAGCCACATGATCTGCCTTCCTTAGCAGTTGATTCTATTTTGTTCACTTTACTTACTTATTATATGGTCTTCAAGGTTATTTTGAAGAAAGCTGATTTTTGACATCTTTGACAGTTTTGGATTTGGAACTTGTCAACGGGCCAGCTCAAATAACGTCCAACATGTTGAGACTGATAATGTTCTAGAATAGATGCAAAAATTTTTAGATTTTCCTCACTACCCCACCATCTTTCCAAAAAAATCCACTCTTTATTTTTGGCGCACATTTAACGAATTTTATTTGTAAAACTAAATACAAGTTATAATGAAATTTTGGTCAGTTCAGTACAGTTCTTAGAAATTATAAATTATGATCAAAGCACGAAATAGATCGAAAATGAATGTACGACTTAGTCGAGACTCCTTGAAATACATAACATGGGCATGCAATATTTTCATAAAATTATTGGAACGCTCTAGAGTGCAAAATCTAAGATTTATTACATTTTTATCGACTAGCATCGCTCTGGCAATTTCTTGAAAATTTTTTACAAAGTTGTCAAGTTCGCCATTAACACTCAAATCATCAATACGGTAATATTTTCGAAATATTTGTCGCTCATTATCTAGGGTCAGATCAGCATGAAGTATCTCCGCCCAAGCCATTTGTGTATAGGCATTATGGATCTGGCGATCCTTTAGCTCTGTAGAATCACGCACAAAAAAATAACTATCGAATAATTCCTCCGTTTTCTTTGAAGTGGCCAATAAATTCAGCGCCGAATTTGTTATCGAATTGTTGCGACAGAGAATAAATCTTATATTATAGTTTTGCAATTTGGGTATCTCGAATTTTAAAATATTTGCCAGTATGTCACAAAGAAATTGCGCGCGGTTGTTCATCTTGATGGTGTCCATTACATTCATGTACAACACATAAAAAAAGTATTGGGTAATGCCGCACAAGCCTACGATGAGTGAACTGTAGCGATTGTAGAAGCTGACCTCATCAAAGCAGATGAAACAATCATTTTCGAAGCTTTTCTGACTTTTTAAAAGCTCTTCTGTGCGTTTTATATACTTATTTTCTAGCTGCTTCTCCGTCAGATGTTGCATATGGAAGACTGTGGAGCAGCGAAACTGATCTTCTTCATTCAACTCAACAAAAGATTTCAGCTTTTCCAAACTAAATCTCAGCTCTTTCATAGTGCGCCATAATATTTTTTTGCAGTTTTTAACAATTTAGATAGATAATAAATAAATAGCTAGCTATGACTGCTCCATAACTAATATCAATATTATATAAAATCTAGAATTTTTAAGCTGCTTTGCTTTTGACACGTCTCAGTGACACCATCTTGACTCTCTTCAATATCATTTGTATAGGCAACTCTGGAATATTTCTCTTGATATAACCTACAATATTGTGTCGGTTTTTAAATTGAAAAGTCGGCAATATAGGCAGTTCATTCACAGCTATCATGGGAAACATAAAACGCCAGCAGCTGAACTCCCTCCGGGTGGCTATTGTGAAGAACGTGTGGCAAGGATCTTCTTTATCTACGCTTATGTTGCGAGCTAGCTTGGTATATAGCTCGCCCGGACGACATCGGTTCAGATTCACATAGACGCGTTTTTGTACTGTGTTATTTAATTTTTGATTGACATTGATCATATACCAATTAAAGTCCACTCCAATGGAGAAGTAATTGCGAGAAATGGACTTGTACAAGGGCGTCGTCATCAAAAAGCGTTTAAATTTCATAGTTCTCTTGGACACAGCGTTCTAGGATATAGAGAAGTTGTTTTAGATTTTTGTTCTATAGCTTAGAAGTTGCTGTTGAGTCAACAAATAAGTTAGAAGTATCTTTTCCAGTAATACTTTTGTGTATTTCAATATAGGAAGAGTCATAGATAGCAGCAAACAGATAACGTGCTTTCACTTTGTCGGGCAGAAATGCATAATGGTAAAGGGGCAGTATCCAACAACAACTTGCATTAAAAAATGGGGTATTTTTTCCCCGACTCAGACCCCAGAAACGAAAGAATCTATAAAAGCTCACTGAGGTGATCGAGAATAGCGCTTAAACTTTTTTCATAATATTTGGTCAGTTGTGAGCTTTCTAACCTTTGCGGGATTTATTATGATCTTACAAAATAACGTGTACAAAAAAAGAGATTATTGGTAAATTTGTCATCCCTGTTTTTTAGTGTAAGTCTATGTTATTTAAATATATGTATATCGGCGAAAATAAGTGAAGTGGACCTTTTTTTCCAATCTTCCGAATATTTTATCTGTCATAGTAAAACAAATATCTTTCTTCGTTAAGAAGATATGGCTTATCAAAAATCGTCTTAAAATGAAACCCACAATATTCAGTTATCGATAGCTCGATAAATAATCGGAATTTTGCAATAACGTGTTTATTACTAGCCAATAAAAACTACAAAATATGTAAAAATTATCAAAATCGGAGGTCTGGAAAAAAGTGTCCCGCCTCACTTATTTTCTTCTTATGTGGCCGTACCAACCCGATTACCGGGTTACGGCCTGCCTTAAAACGTCTCTCCAGGCGCCTCTGCATTGCGCGCGCCTTCTCCAGTTGGTCACACCGAGCGAAGACAGGGCCCCTTCCACTTGGTCTTTCCAACGCAGACACGGTCGTCCTCTGCCGACGGCCGCTGACTACCGCATCGAACACACGTTTAACTGGAGCATCCTCGTCCATCCTAACGACATGTCCGAGCCAGCGAAGCCGCTGGATGTTGATACGCTGAGCAACGTCCATGTCGTTGAAGAGCTCATACAGCTCCTGGTTGGTGCGGATGCGGTAGTCATCGGCAACTCGAATAGGACCAACGATTTTGCGCAGTACTTTCCTCTCGAAAACTCCCAAGGCAGCTGCATCAGTTAGCGACACGGTCCAGGCTTCCGCGCCGTAAAAAGCACTGGAAGGATGAGTGCCTTGTAGAGTGATAGTTTTGTCGCGCGAGAGAGGTCTCTACTACTCAATTGCCTATTGAGACCGAAATAGCACCTGTTGGCAAGAGTTATTCTGCGCTTGATCTCCAGGTTGACATCGTTGTCGGTGGTAACGGCGGTGCCAAGGTAGATAAATCTCCTTGACAACATCGAAAGTATAGCTGTTGGCCGTAATCTGGGACCCAAGCCGTCCCTACTTGACGACAGCATATACTTCGTTTTGCCCTCATTTACCGCCAGATCCATTTTCGCAGACTCCCGTTCAATAGCACTGAAGGCCGTGGTGACATCTCGCTTGGTACGCCCAATGATGTCGATGTCGTCGGCGTACGCAAGGAGCTGGACACTCTTGTAGAAGATAGTGCCAGTGCGATGTACGCCGGCCTTCCGTAGAACGCTCTCCATGACGAAGTTGAAGAGGTCGCATGATAAGGGGTCACCTTGTCTTATTTTCGCCGATATATATTGTGACTAATGCACAAATAATTATACGTTGTTTCAATTGAGCATCATTACCTTAAGTCCTTTAGAAAAAAAAAGGAGGCGTACTTTAAAGTCGGGGGCAGTCTGTACCTCCATATTGCAATTAAAACCGATATATTGATGAAGAACTTCAAAAGATTTTTTATTTGCAAAATATGGTTATAATATTTTTATAAACAAATAAGAAAATTGGTTGCGGACGAATTTGGGATACCCTGTAACACTCTATAGCTATCGAATCTGGCATAATGATCTCCATAAAGAACTCCAAAACATATTTGGTTACCAAAAAAATATAATATATTTATAAACAAAGAAAAAACAGAGGAATTGTGAAGAAAATCAGTTTTATTTTTAATGATCGGTCCTTTATCAGCTATATGATATAGTCAATCGATTTTTATAAAAATTGGAGTACTGCTTGGGAGCCCTATTTTGGTCACGATATCTTCATAAGCGCAGGAAACAGAATAAATATTGAACCAGCCCGGTTTTTTTTTTTTGGTCTAATCGGACCTATGGAAGCTAGCTATATGATATAGTCAACCGATTTTAATTAAAAATATTCAGTTGAATATATTTGTATTATTTTAGACGTCTTTAATTCGATCCAATAAATCGACTGTTTCTCCCACTGTGCTTAGCATTATTGCTAGGGTTGCTCACTTTGTTAATCGGGTATTTTTGCCTTTATGCATTTACGCCCGACAAAGTGAACCATGGTACATATTGGGTACTAGGCAGATTAACTAATTATATTATATTTGGTAGACTTAACAGACAAAATTTTTTAGACAGTTTAAAACTTACGCATTGTTGTTTCTTTGGATTCTTTAGTTTCATTTCCAATGGGCCTGCCATCTTGACACAAACATCCAATCTCGGGGCTGCCAACCTAAGCATTAATCATTCGCTTAGGCCGTGTAGACACGCCTTCAAGCAATTAATCTATAATGATTAAATATATATGATTAATGCCTTGACGATTTGTTTTCGTAATTGCATTTAATGTCAGTATTTTGCGTTTTTCGAAGATTTAAGCGCACCGGTTCGCAAAGTTCACAACAAAATCATTTGCATAATTGCAATTTATTGTAAATCCGTGTGCAAAAATGCCAGAAATTTAACTATTTAAGGCAAAGTTGTGGCAAACAGAGGTCGACAGCTTTTCAACAGCAAAAATCGTTTAAGTGGCAAGTAAAATATTTACGTTGCAATTGTAGACAAAGGCAAAGCACTTCAAAAGAAATTCATCTGACAGTTGACAAGTACATAAACTTTACATATAACTAATGCATATAAACGTATGCTAATTGCTTGTCATTCTAAAATATTGCAGCCCTAGTCAAATCAGTTTTTGTGTTTTTCCGATATTCAGTTGACAATTGAACATGACACTTTCAATCATCGTTGATCGATCGATGTTAAGGTTGTAATCGAAGACTTTGATTGATTGAATTTGCAACCAGTGTAACTAATGTTTGATATTTGGGTCAGAAATGTTCTGTAATTTGATTAGGAATAAATATGTGACGGGTTAGCGTCAATTTGTAGGGAACTATGGCCCACTAGGGAATGTGGAATCTACGAAGAAGAACAAGCTTTTATCTGAATGTCATCATTCATTTATACAACTTTATTTCAATAAGGCAAGTCCCAGCGAAAACCTTCCGTAGATCCGCCACTGTCATAAAAAGAAGACAAGAGAAAAGTGGTTGAAAGTTTCCAAATGAATATGAAAGGTCTTAGGGAGGTTAGACTGCGAAGCACGCAGTTGGCGGAGTCCCCTAATTTAATGATATTGTAGATCCGTAGATCCGCCACTATTATAAAGTGAAGAAAACTAGAGGAAAGTGAAAGAAAGTTTCAAAATGAGTATAAGAGGATCTAGCCTGCAAAGAACGCAATTGCCGGAACCCCAGAATTAAAGAATATTGTAGCGCATTCCTAGCAAAAACCCTCCGTAGACCCGCCACTGTCATAAAGTGAAGAAAACAAGAGGAAAGTGAAACAAAGTTTTAAAATGAGTATGAGAGGACTTTGTGGGATAAGCCTGCGAAGCACGCAATTCCAGTGAAAACCCCCCGTAGATCCACCACTTTCATAACGTAAAGAAGACAAGAGCAAAGTGAAAGAAAGTTTCCAAATGACAGGATTTAAGGGGGTTAGCCAGCCATCTATTTAAATGATATTGTAGACTTTTATACATGGGAAGTATAAGATTCCTAATCTATCTCCTCCCAAATTAAATGATGACGTCTTGTCCTTTAGAGACAGTGCAAGGTACTTGGGGCTTGTACTAGACTTAACTGGAATCTTAATATCGCAGACAGAGTACAGAAAGCAAATGCTGTCCCCACAAATAGTTCTTTGGGTAGTTAGTCTCATACTTCTGTATGCTGTATCTAAGTATTTGGTGGCCAGCGCTTACCACCAAGTTTAGGATCAAAACCCTAATTAAGGTGCGGAGAAGAGCACAATTATTCATCACAGGTGCCCTTAAAACAACCTCTAGTGAAACGTTAAATGCTATCACCAATATTCAACCATTCTGATAATAGCAAAAGAAATTGCCATCCTAACATCGAGACTCCTGCAAGACGCTAAATGCTGGGCAATCTTGGGATATGTTAGGTTACAGTGACTGTATTAATTTCTTCATGGACAGCTCCAAGCTCAAGTCTACTCTGAGGAACTAATTATTTGGCAGTCTTTCGTCTTCCAGTCTTTCTTCTCAAGCTGACATCCTTGATTAACGAGGCTTTGATCTGCTTGCGCAACACTGACCTGGAAACGGATGCTATAAACATATTTTCGAATAGACCCGTAACCTTAAAGTCACTTCGAGCACTATCCTCCAACTCGATGACAGTCAACAACTACCGCAAATCTATTCAAGGGATGTCACAGCAGTTTGTTATTAGCTTCATTTGTGTGCCAGCACAAATCAAATTTTATTACTACTACGAGTTCTGGACTCCTAAGTGGAACATACTTACATACATACAATCACCTAGGGGGATTGGCACCTTGTCGTGGTGAGGGGGCTCATTAGGGGCGACGAATCCAAGAGCGATGCCGGCGGTAGCATAGCTATCGGTGGAACAAAACAATAATGGAAACTTGTCTCCAAGGGGTACCCAACCATTATTGGTCAATCCCCCTGCTACGGCAGCCAGCACAGAGGACTTGGAGGTGCTAATTTCACAACAATGACAACACGATGAATATAACCAAAGGCAACGAAATAGCAGATGAATGGGCCAGACAGGGCACGACCTCTACCCTCATACACAGCCCACTGAACAATCAGTCTCCAGATAAGGCCTAAAATTAACCCAAAAAAATCCATAATGCTCTGTGGACTCAAACGGTCGCAGTGCTCGGCAGTTGTCAGAGCGATCACTGGACACTGGCTTGTCGGAACACATGCGACAAGAATGAATGTTCCGAGCCGTCACTTTTGCAGAAGGCTCTT
>JBAMAX010001631.1:0-284402 GCA_037043745.1 Chymomyza amoena
TATTTATTTTTTTATTATTTTTAGTTTTAATTTTTTACGAGCCAATATTTATTATGCGCTTGTTCTTTGTGGTTAGCCGCTTGCTTTAAAATACAGCGTGTTTTTTTTTCTTTTATTACTCTATTTTTATGCGCTGTTAACAAATTTGCATGCAACAAAATGTTGCACGTAGTTTGTACTCGATTTTCTTTTGTTACGAGTATTTCCTTTTTCGTGGTCTGTCTGTCTGTCGGATTGTCTGTGTGTCCGCTTTATGTGCATAAAATTTGTTTGTCTTAAATTTTGCATGACGCCCAACTCAACACTGACCGTGGGGCAAGTAGGCGCTGTTTCGTAGGCGTGGCAGTCATAGTTGCCCAGAGTGCAAGAAAATTTGAATATCTAGGAGATAGGCTTATTGAAACGTAGTAAATTTTGAGGAATTAATTATAGCTTTAAATTTATGCTTGTAATTTTTTTGACATAAATAAATTATTGATTTTTTAAATTTATATAGATTAACTAAAGCTACTGAAAAATGTAGTAGTTTCAAGATTATACAAAATCAATATCAGATGAAAATAAACTTTCCCTGAATTAAAATTAAATTACCAAAATAGTTAAGTTTATTGTCGACTCTTCTCAACTTAAGACGAATCAAAAACTGATATTTGAGATGAAAATTTTCATCAGGTTGATATTTGAAGAATCTGGGATGGGCAAATTTATACAGTCCTTAAGTAAAAATTAAATTACCTCAAAAGTGGAGGTGTTACACAGACAAGATCTGATTGGTATAGTTCATCGATAGAAAGGCAATACAACACTGCAGTTCATCGAAATCATCGCTTGAAATACTGACATCCGATGATTCTGCATACAGACGCTGAAGCACGAGCACGTCTATTACGAAGTTATGTTAAATTAAGTTTAAATAAATAAATATTTAATGTTGAAAACATAAAATAACTTAATTTGGCGAGTGTCCGCTAATCTTCTAATAATAGTGATAAAGAGATCTTAAGAATACTGCCTGGGAAAAAGTTGGTAAAAGGATTTTTTGAACTAACAGTCAATAAAAACTGGTCCTATTTGAATATACTTGAGCTTTTTGTAAAAAATAACTTTTAAATTTTATACTTCATAGTTTATCTTTTGTAAATTCTGGCCTTTAAAGCCTTCGCGCCACTTTTAATGTACAATAAACATTTAATTAATGACAAATGATGGCCCACAAACAAGCTGAAAGAATTCGCATTAAGCTTAAGCCAAAAGTAAATAAAAAAAATACATATTACAGTGCCCTGAGCTTTTTTCAGCCATAAATATATGAAAAGTTCATACATACAGACAAACATATATGTATATGTGTACTACAACCTATAAAAATATAAATGATAAAATGCAATGGCGGCGGGCCGCACAATGTGGCGTATACGTAATATGGGTAGAACGCATAAAGAAATGCCAATGTATATGTGAGTTATGCATACCCAACAAGCGTGGGCGAACAACAGCCACAAAAAAATCGAATTGCATGTTTTAATTAAATTTTATTACATAAAAATGAATACAAAAGCATTTTGGCATTTTAATAACCGTAACAAAATGGCCAACCAAAATGGCCAAAAAGGCTAACAAAAATTTAAATCGACCCGGAGATTAACTTGATTGTACTTACATTTTCATGCTTGAAAAAGCAAAGCATTTTCAGCTCGCGAAAAACGCGCTTTGATGAGACCAACGATTGGAACACATTGGGTAGCTTTTTGAGTGCAACGCGACGTCCATCCCGGGGATCTGTCACAGCCCTGTAAAAAGAAAGAAAATTGAAAAGAGAGCGTCAGAAATATGAAATTATTTATTACTTGGTGGCCACTTATTTTAACCCTTAAAGTAGGCTATAAAATAAAATTCTTAAAAAAGTTGACAAACAACACTCGAAAGAGTTAGTTAAGCTCAAAGAGCGCCAAAGAGCGAGCCAAAGAGCGCCAAAGTTGAGTCAAGTGACGCATTAGAAGTCAGAAAGTGCTTTGTCAAGAGAAGGCACTAAAAATTCTTCTATTGTCTATGTGTGTGTGTTTGTGTGTGTGTGTTTGTGTGTGTGTGTTTGTGTGTGTGTGTGTGCGTGTGTCTTCAAAACAAAAGACGAGACACGGAGAAACAAACGGCAAATGGCAAATAGCAAATGTCGAACCGGTTCAATGAACTTGGACTAGACAAAAAGGCGACCGACGCGACATTGAAAGGAGCAAAGGTTTTTGTGCCCTTTGTTTTTTACGACGAGGGAGGTGGAGCTGGGGGAGCCACTCCTAATAAGAGGCCTACAAATGGCTATGAACATAAATACAAAAACAAATAAGCTCTAAATGCGTCTGTGTGTGTTTGTGTGCAACACTTGTGTATAAAATTGTTGCAAACTCAACAAAGTTCAAAAATTTCTAAATAGCTCTAGAAAATGTGTGTGGGGGGATAGAAAATGGCACGGTATAAAAGGACATTTTCGCTTAAATCCTTAGAAAAGACTCTTGTAAATATAAGTCTATAGACTTAAGGTATTTTTAAATATGATTTATGTACTATGATTGTGACTATAAATTTAGAGGAGCTTTCCGATTGTATGCCCCGTAAACTAGTACAAAGCGTATATTAAAGGAGAACAAGACTTGGGAGAAATTCTGAAGTTAAAGTAAAAGTATAATCGGGGTAGGATAGATTAGGTCGAATAGGCAGGTCACTACTACTTTTAAAAGAGGGAGGAAAGAAATTGATTGAAAGGAGGAATTGTGGAGAAGGCTCAAAAACTGTTGGGCATCCCTAATCGCCTAATAGGTACAGATTTCAAGAGAGTGTTACAGCAATCAAACTTTCAGAATAAATCCCTTATTATGCCACGGCAGAAAATAATTTATTTATTTATTTTTTTAAAATTAGTATTGATTTATGAATATAAAGGATGGAAGACTCCTTGTAAAAGGATTACGTAGAAAACCGAAGACTACGACTACGTTCTATAAGTGCCTACGTAATGTTATTGAAAGAGCATAAGATCTGTCGTGGTAGATAGAAAACTATGTTATGTAAGGGTACAAATACAGTGAGGATGTCGCTTTATGACAAGAAGAAGAAGATAATTTTTTCTAAGGTTGATACCATTCGACGATATATAGCTTGTCAGATTCAACTAAAATGTAATGTTCCATTTATTTCATACCATTGAACTAGGAACACCGGAAATTTAAAAGAACTTAGTTTAGAGCAAAACGGGTTGAAAAGCTTAAGGGAATAGGGTTAGGTTCCCGCACATTTTCTCAATGAGGTTCAAGTCCGGTGATGTTTTTGCTCTGGAACCAACCACAACTGGTCTTTGAAACGTGGATCGGAGCATTAACTTGCAGCCAAATCGGACTTGAATCCCATTGAAAACATGTCAGGGAACCTATCCCGTCACGTCTACACTGGCGGACGCAAATTTCAGACGACGCAGATGGTGTGCAGTACAGTTACCGAAGGATGGTCGCAAATCCCAATGTCTGAATTTCAGGAGGTGGTTCTTTCGATGCCAATCCGAATTTTCGAGGATATAAATAAGTCGCGAGTCTGGACTAACTATTAACTTCGAGATTTATCCATCTTTTTTTACAAAACATTTATTTTTTGATACTTTTTAGATAGTGTTCCTCTTTAGCAGTATATATCTCATTTTTGAATGCTATTTTAAGTTTAAAGAAGTTTTATTAAGGATAAGTTTTTAGTTCATTCGGAATAAATTAACGCTAAAAGTATTATTTAAGTCACAAATGCTTTTTAGATTAAAACCTAATATTTTTAAATAAAAATAGGTGTTCTAAATTGAATTTCTGAGAGTGTATATAACCAATCCCTAACTTTCGCACCTTGCCTTGTAAATTCCCACTTTACGCATGTCAAGAAAAGCTACTTCAATAGTTTTCCAAGAATATTTCATTTTGTATTGTTAGAAAAAAAATATGAGGCTCTGCTTCCTGAGCGCTTCGCACGAAATGCTCCGCAAGGCCTTTTCAATTAATTTCAAGAGATTCCAAGTACTTTGTTCTAGGAAGAAGATAATTTGTTTCTAAGAATTTAGACATAAAATACTATAGTCGAAACTACACGACTGTAATATACCCTTTAACAACGCAGTTTAGGTAATTTTTAAAAGGATTTTCCGGGCAAAGTGTTGTCAAATCCTAAATTATATCTGCGCAAGTTCCCAACAGATTTCAATAAAATTATCACCCAAGGCGTTATCTCCAAAAATTCAAAAGATGGAAGAATCAAAATGCAACCATATTTGACTAAAATTTGTATGTGATTTTTTGCGAGCTGTATTAAAAAAATAGCGCTTAACTGAGGTAAATGTGGAATCCATATTCTCCACTGGAAAGCGGCTCAAGGACCACCTTGCCTTTAATTTTCCATGCGGATCTATATTTACACTCTTGCAAGAATTAAATGACGTAACAGTTGAAGTACACGAACCATTATCCGAGTCATCGAAAGGTACAATACGATGTTTGCATACGGCCCCTAAAGTTAGCCACAGTGGCCATTTTTATGAGCTTTAAACTCTCATTTCTTCTCGGCGGAACTTGTATTTCCTAAAGGACGCGTCCCTAAGATGGCGGATATGGGAAAGCATTCCAGATGTGGGTGGCAGAAGGAAAACCAAATACCTTCAGTGGACCACACAGTTCGAAGAAAGCCCACTCCGTTATCAAAACCAACTGGAGAATGTTGCTAGAAGAGCGCCGGAGAAATACGTTCCAGCGTATCAAAGGCGGACACCTCGGAAATATGTACCAAAAAACGTAATCCGCCTGATATTGTGAAGCATTTGCTCCATGAGACTCTTTTGTTTATAAGGATAAACAAAACTTGACAAGCCCATTCATGATGATCAAGAATATCCTAGATATGTATTAATAAAGTCTCTCACACCTACTCCCAATTACACCTTGGTACAGAGTATAAAGAAATTCAAGGGCAATACTGTCTACACTGACAAGTAGTTTTCGTTAAAGGAGCTTTGTACTCTATTTAATCCGTACTTCGTCGTATATACATATCGTATAGTTATATTTGTACCTACTCCCTATTACACCTTTGTATCCTTCTTCCATATTCTCTACTGGGAATGCGGGTCAAGAAATGAATGTATCAAGAAACTTCATATGCCTAATATTGTGTAGCACATAGTCTCTCAGATCCTTTTGTATATAGGGATACACCAAACTGACAATTCTGTTCATGCTGATTCACCATATATTATATACATATACATATATTTAGAGGGTCTGTCACAGCTACTCCCTGTTACACCTACTCCTTTAGTATAGAGTATAAGGAGCGGACTTCTGTCTACTCCGCCGAGTAGTTTTCATTAAAGGAGCTTTGTACCCTATTTCATCAACATCTCGTCGTCGTCCATCCGCCACGCCTTTTCCATTAGTAGCACACATCACGCTGCAATGACCCGTTCCTAAGATTTTTATTAGATCTGAGTACATTAGATTTTTATGATGCCATTGGACAGTCTGCTGTGTTTTTTTTTGTCTGTCTGTCTTTATTTTTGTCGAGCTAAAAGAAGAAGCACGACGGCGTCTTCTGAGACGCCATTGCCGCCATCGACGCGCAATTCAGACGCATGTTTTAGTCTCACTCTTTCGCACTCTCTCTTTGCTTATTGCATTCTCTTTATCACGCTCCGACTGCCTCCATGTCTGGTCCTTTGGCCATTGCAGCAAAAAAACCGAAAATATTTTCTGACATGTTTTTCTGCAGAATTTTACGCAGTACGAAGTGTACAAACATTCATTTAGTTGTTTTTTTTTCTCGAGCTTCTTGGCTTATTGCATCTCTGTTGCTCACAAATTCCATCTCTCTCTCTCTTCCTCCCAAGTTTCGTTACGCATCTTGGCCAGCTAGCTGTAAAGTTTGTTGCAGTAAATCTTGGTCAACTTTGCGAAGACAGTTAAGCATGGAAATTATGGCAAATTGGCGGGGCACATGAATTGCTATGACTCAGCATGTTTTTATATCATCTTGGCCGTTGTTGTTGCTGCTGTTGTTGTTGTTGGCATAGCATACATTAGGGCGTTACTTGTTTAGTGGATGGATAGCATCCATGGAAGGGCAGCCATTTGCATGTCTAATGTGTCTAAGTTGTCTGGACGAATTTCGAGCTGCCAAAGTAGTAAAGTGACACAGCGCATTAATCGAGTTTCGGATGGAGCAGGGATGGAACTGCCTTAATTAAAGTTCCAAGAGAGTGATTTGATGAAATTAAAACTCTCTGCGAGTAGCTACGAGATACTCATAGGGCACATCTTAAAGCTGAAGAACTTTAAGCAGAGTTCAAATAAAAAGTGACAAGTCATTTTGAGAGCTCATTAAAATTAATGAGTTCACAGTTCTACAAATTGTGCGCAAAGTTACGGAAATGCTGTTTAGTTCCAAGAATTCTATATATATATTTCAAGTATCAATTTGAGATTAATACGGCACTCACGTTAAAGATAAATGAGCCATTGGTCAAAACGACATTATACGGAAACCGAATTGTATTTAGGCAAATATTTGAATTAAATAGAGCTGGAGGCTCGTATGCTCATAAAAGAAGATTAATGAGATTAAAGTCAGTTAAGCAAATTGATTTATTTCTTATAAAAAGTTTTGCTCTACAAAATAAGGAGATGTTTTTCTCGACAGAAATGTTTGTAAAATATCTACAATTTGTACATGAGAAAAAGTATTTCGAAAGTCACAAATTCGACATTGTAACAAATTAAGAATGAAAATTTGCTCCGGAACAATTTTTCTGTAACCCTTTGTCTAAAAACGTAACTTATCTCGGCTCTCCCATTTTCAAATGTAAGCGTCAAAATTGTTTTGACAATTTAAAACGACTGCAAATCAAACCAATCCATACAGAGTAGAGACTCTGACAGAGGTCTGACCAAAATCACTGAAATATTCCATTACTTTCCAAAATCTCTGCAATTTGTTGTGAGCTCAAAAATTTCCAACATTTTTCGTCAGCTTATCTAATTGCTTGATCTATTACAATTAATCTAGATAAATCCTAGCTCCAAAATCTCTGACAAGCGTTAAGTTTACAAATCTCAGCCAACTTTTAGCCGGCTAAATAATCATTAAAAGCTTTTAGAGAGTCAGAGGAAAATGCTTTAAAGGAAAACGAATGAATGTAAGTAATGCGCCATAAAGCCACTTAAACCTTGATGTCAAAGTCAAATCCAAAAGAAAATCGAACACGCTTTTCCGGCACGCACGCACACAGTGGCACTGATACACACACATACACACAAAAACATAGATAGATAGCTAACACATTAATATTTTCTGGTCATCTATCAAATCAAGAAAATCAAATGCTTGTTTTTTTTTGTTCCCCCGACATGGTCGTCGCTTTGTCTGGGTTTCAAATTATCCAACTTGGAATGTTTTTTTTGGCAAGGGGCAATATTATGCCATAACTTTTTCGGGGTTTTTTTTTTTTTGTTTTTCTTTAAAATTGGGTTATACAAATTTTACAGTCAATATAATGAAAAATAGAGACAGAAAAATAAAGGTTGAGTTGGCTAAGAAAAATAAAAGTTGTAAGTTAAGTTTTTGGTGACGAATTTTAGATGTCCTTTAAGAAAATAGTGGTATGACAGAGAGATGGCTTTCAACCGAAGCTAACTTTAATACAAAGGCAACTGGTATTTATTTCAAAAATGCTTTCAAGAACACTAGAATTCCGGACTTTTGGGATTGCACTAAGCCATGAAGGGGGTACCCTAGATCCACCTGGGTCGCGCAGTACATTTAAACACTGAATAATATTAATAATAACACTAGAAGTATTTTTTGAGCGTTGGGGTTTCTAAGAGAATTAAAATGAAAATTGACTGACTGACTATTAGAAGGTCGCCCCTGGGCGGAGCATTGGAGATCTCTATTAATTACTGTTCGGAGAGAACGGTCCCCTACAGTTTATAACCCCCTATACTTTATAACTGAATCCGAACGGGGGTGTGTTGAATCTGTAGTGTTTTGGGCAAATAAGCATTACAAAATTGGTAATATTCGGTAATATGTAGAACGTTGTTGGAAGGAAGTCCAAGGAACATTGCATATCTACATCACCACTCAATAACCCTCTGCTGGGTTCTGGGTCACTCTCGTGCCAGGAACGGCTCAGCGCTGGCAGTTACGGACATAGAAAGACCATTACAGAACATCGTATCAAAAGTAAGGAAGACGGCTAGAGCTGTAGCGGAAAGAGAATGTGAAATGGTTTCCGGTTGTTGCATTTCCCGAGCACTTTGGCCGAGATATGATCCGAAGGGAACATCTGAGCTCCTGCGCTTTCATAAAAACAGGACTAGGATGGTTGGAGGCGCTGCAAGGGGCACTGCGCCATAGGCAATATTGCTGAGAGGTTGCACGCTCCCCATGCATGAGATGCAGAAGAGACAGATAGCTTCCAACACCTGCTATGCGACTGCCCGGAGCTTCTTAGAAGACGAACCCAGTTTCTGGGTAAACCATTCTTTGAAGATCTGGTTAGTCTAGCCTATATGCCCAAAGCGGATCTGGCTGCTTTCGTCAAAATGGTTTAGCAACATAAGAGACTTAGGCGATTAGGGATGTACAGTTTTTGATCCTTCTCCACTATCCCTCCCTTTCTTCAATTCCTTTCCTCCCCTAATTAAAGGCAACACAATAAGCCTCATGGTCTATGGGTGCTCTCAGTTACTATCTGAGCTGCCTATACAACCTAACCTAACCTAACCTACATTTATGGAAGATCTTCATCTGGTATAGATTTCGTGCATTTCAATGCCAACACTTCAGCTTAGAGAATTGGGATAATATGCGATAGGTTGCCCTGATTTAGACGACTTCATGGCAAATATCTCAGAACCAACAAAACCGGGAACGAAATCAAGAGGTTGGCGCATGACAGAGGGAAATGGAGTTACCTTGTTTCGGTCCCTTGCTCCCCGTGGAGCCATAGGATAAGATATATATATATTCCAGATATCTGGCTTGTCCTGAGAGTGTTAATTAAATTGCATGTTGTTGCTGATGAAGCATTTGTAGGATCTTCATTTTATTACCCAAAGCCAGCACCTTGGATATTGCTTAATTTGGAGTTCTACGATTTCTAGACTGACTTGAAGATGCAAGGTAAAATTCCACATGTATAGCCCCAGTGATTAGACGCAAGGTCTTATATTGAAACGTTTGGATACGTAAGTGATTTGAGGAAGTCGGCATAACCCAGGTTTGTATGCCATACCTCCAAGATGACGCCACGATTACACAACAAAGCGCTCTTTTGCAAAGAAGTGGATTACGTTCATTTAAGAGCCAGAACAGTTTGGCCAGTATAAATAATATAAAACAATTGCAAAAAATTCCATATGGAAAAGTGCCAACTAATTTGCTAAAAATAAAAAATTAAATTGTCATACATTTACTCTCCCCAACCTCTTTGACATAGCTCATAATACCAAAAAAAGAGTATTGCAGTAAAAAACAACATGGAATTATTTCATTGATGATGATGAGGATGACGATGGCGATGCGTAGAATACCATTGCTGGGGCTGGCCTTGATGATGGATGACAAATGCAAGCACGTTCCTGCAGCTAAACGCACATACATGCACACAGCATGTGTGTCTGGTTTTGAGCATGTGTGTGTGTATCTGTGAGGCTTCCCCCAAAGTCCGCCTTTCATCTTTTTAACTGCTCTGCGGTAGACATGTTCTACTGTGCCATAGTTTTTCTTGGCTTTTGTTTTTCTTGGTTTTGTTCTTTTTTCATGGTTTTCTTGTAGATATTTTTTTTTTCTTTTTTGCTTTTTTTCTGAATGGCAGTTAATGGAAATCCATTTATCATGTGCGTGTCTCTATGAAGGAGACGCAGACTCTTCAACATTGCAGCGCTGGAACAGATTAAACAGAGATACAAGTATTGGAACTGGAATTGTAGGGGCTCCACTTTTGCTGCGTACTGGGTACTGGTAGGGGCATATATAAAAAGTGCCATAACTAAATGATAATTAGCGGTAACAAAAGGGCCTACACTTTGGCACTCTGACGTAGAAAATCTTAAATGATCAATGATGATGAGTCGTTACCTTAATTCGTAATGCTCGCCCCGCCGCCGCTCTTTCAATGTGAAAACTATAGCAAATTGTATTACATAGTTTTGATTGATTCAAGGAAAGAAATAATTTTAAATTACTTTTCGAGCGCATTGCAGCGCTTTGTTCATTTGATTTTCCCTTTTAAGATGCCACAAAACTCAATCCAATTTTTGCCGTTTACATTTACCGTCCTGCCAATTGCATTTTATGTAGTTTCCAATACTGTGTAGCTTGTTTTTTTTTTTTCTTGGCATTTTACAACTCTATTTTTTTTGCAGTCTGCTATTAGGCGCTGAGGTGTGCAGTTCGTGCTCAAGTGCTCAAGCAGATGGCAGATGGCGAATGACGACAGCGCAAAATCAAATCAGACAGCAATGTCCGTTTGCAACGTGGTTGGCAAAAAAGGAAAAAGGGAAAAAAATTAACGTAGTAGTGGAAATGGAAAAACTAAAATAAGAGCAGTAAATTCCACAAAACTTCAAAATTGTCAGTGGAAAAGTTTTGCCATAGGACAGGATACAGTTTGCAATGTCACTAAAACGCTTTAGCTCTGTTTACACTCAGTTGAGTTGCTCAGTTGAGGCAAGAGGAATGTGTCGAAATCTGGGGAGAGAGATTTAGTTTGTGGGTGGCATCTAAGCTAGGTACCATTTTGCTGAAGAACCAAGATATAAGATAACAATAATTGTACTTCCAAGTTACCAAAAATATATCATCGGGAAAAAGTTTGAGCAAGGGCACACTCTTAAGGATCTTAAGTCTCCAACCAGACAGACATAGTTTGTTAAAAGTCGATTCGCCGCAGATAAGCTTAACTGGGCATTGTCAGAGAGTTTACCCGTCTGGTTTTGCTGTTGGATTTAGGTCTACACTTTAATCCTCAAAATGGTTCTGCAACATGACAGACTTAGGCGATTAGGGATGCCCTAGACTTTTTGATCCTCCTCCACAATCCCTCCCTTTCTTCAATTCCTACCTCCCTCTATTAAAATTAGGCAACACAATGGTCCTTATGGTCTCTGGATGATATCAATCACTATCTGAGCTGCCCACTCAACCTAACCTAACCTAACCTTGGGTCTACATCCCAAAAGATTAAGATGACAACTGGAATTAAAGACAGATGACAGAATTTGTAAATTGGAAGCTGGAAATCATAGCAAAAAATCCGGATAGCAGCCAAAAAAGTGTATTCTGGAAGTGCCACCCAAGCTTCGTTATTTCGTTTATAACCCTATGCAGCTAGCAAACAATAACAGAATCGCTTTGAAAGAGAGATTCTCTCCAAGACATCTCGTACAAGACTTATAAAGTGTTCCCAGAAGCAACTCTTTCTAAAAGACTGTATTATAAGAGATTGGAATTAACTCCTCTGTCATTAACCTAGAGAGAAGAGTGGAGAGGATAGAGAGAGGAGTGAGGAGAGAGGAGAGAGGAGTGAGGAGAGAGAGAGGAGTGAGGAGAGAGAGAGGAGTTGGGAGAGAGAGGGAGTGAGGAGAGAGAGAGGAGTGAGAGAGAGAGAGGAGAGAAGAAGGGAGTAAGGAGACGGAGAGAGAGAGGAGTGAGGAGAGAGAGAGTGAGGAGAGAGAGAGGAGTGAGGAGAGAGAGGAGGAGAAGAAGGGAGTAAGGAGACAGGAGAGAGGGAGGAGTGAGAAGAGGGGAGTAAGGAGACAGGAGAGAGAGAGAGAGAGGGGTAGGGGGTCACCGGCCACGGTTTAATAACTGAATCAAGCTAAAGGTATAATAGAGAGGCCGGTACAGAATCCCACGTTAAGCATGGTTCTGCACTTTCAACTTTTTCCTGGCTATTCAATATTTCTGTCACTTACTCCCATTATAGGTATCTCAAAGGGCCTGTTTTTGGCCTAAGTAAGTTGGGACGCTAAGTTCCAACAGCCGCCTTAGCCGTAGGCACCTGCCTACCTATCCTACCTTTGATAAAATGCCACTACAGACATCCAACAAAAAAATCACCCTTTAGCAGAGTAAGCGACATTCGATAGACCAAAGTTTAAGCGCCTTGTGCACTTAAAATGCAAAACATTTTGCAAGAGTTGCCAAAAAGATCTAAAACCAAGCTAGAGCACCTAAAAGTATGCCACAAAACAACTTTTAAAAGGTTTTCTTTTTCATGCAATTTCAACCGCAGGACATTTTACTACCGGATTTCAGCAACTGTAAACAGCTTTGCTTTCAACATCTGCACAAAATTCCAAGAAGCACTCGCCTTGCCTGAGGTCATGGATTGCGTCTGACTTATGGATTTTCATAAATATTATTAGTGGAATTTTTACTTCTTTTTTTCATTATTTCGGTTCACTTGAAATTATGCACAATTTGATTGCTCTTCGTTTGTGAATTTGTGGCACATGCCCCAAACTTAATTCCAATTCGCTTATCATCCACAACAGCATCTTCAACAACATCATCATCGTCTTCGTCATCATCTTCGTTGTTGTTATCCTCATCATGCATTGCATTGCTTCGCTGCCGCCTACTTAATTTCATTTGATTTCTTCTGACACTTTGCACATGGTTTTGAATAACTCATCACCTTGTGCCATCATCAACCGCCCGAACTCTTTGCCACTCCCCGCCCCCCAACGTGCCGCACGTCTCTGGCCAACCAACTTTTAGCCAACCCAGTATTCATGGCCTGCGGCGTGGAACTACCTGCCCCAACTCCCTCTGCAAACCAACTCCTTCCTCGCTCTTGTTGACTGCTTTTGCTGCCACGTTCATTGAACTTTGTCATCATCGTCATCGTCTTCTTTTTCCGCCTCTCGTATACTTTATATTTATTTTTATTAAAAAAAAAAAACTTTGCAGCAAATCCAATTTTTATGCACCTTATATGGGTGTGGCATAAATTTTTGTTGAATTTACATTTTACAGCTCGTTCCGTTTGCAGCAACAACAACTTGCAACAATAATTAAACAAAATGCTTAAATGGCGCTCAATTACTAATTGTCGTTTAGCTACAAATACGGCTCATTATAAGCAAGTACATATATATTATATACCTTTATGTATTAGCGTCCATTGTCCACTGCGAAAAAGAGATAGCCTCTATATGCCGCAGAGCCAAAGCTACAAGCAGAGAGGCAGAGCGAGCGAGAGACTAAACAACATGCAACATTTGTGCAACGCATTCGCGTGTAAATTAGTAATTTGTATTGTTTTGCTGTTGTTGTTGTTTGATGTTTGCGTTTTGATTGTGTCTGTCTCTGCGTCTGTCTATCCGACTGTCTCTCTGACAGTTTTATGTTGATGCTGCTCTTTCCAACACTGTCTCGTTGTTGCTGTCACTGTCAGCCTGCATCAACAATTCCAATGTCTGCGTTTGTACAGGCGACAAAGCTTTTAAGCTTTGTCCTAAATGAGTTTAATAGGATTAGTAAGATTCTTCTTTGGAACTCCGATGCTCTAACTGGAAGAACGACATTCTCTTTATCGGATATAAAATCTCTACAATTGCTGTCACTCTATCCCCCAAAAAAATGGGACTAGCTTAGAAAGCTCAACGGTTACTAGGGAGCCCAATGGATATGCTTTGACATTTGCATGTTTTTCTTGGGATATCGGGAAGAACTGCGAATTGGTCTTTTACTTAGAAATACTTTAAAACTAGTTTTAGTCTTGTAGCAGTCTTCCTTCTACCGTAACAAGCAACTATCGGAGCTTATATGGGCTTAATACATCACATTGATGACATCATTTAGCTTGTAGCTCTGAACCATCTTGGATTTAGATACGCTTTTACTGGGTCGATTTATCAGCTTTTTTCGGTATGCCTCTAGCTCGACAGGTCAGTGGATCCTTCTGTACAGAAATAGACTCTTTTGTCGGTGGCTCTTTATTCCAGAGCAAGCACTTTGATGCAGTCCCTACAAACTTTAATGGAATTGCAAAAAGCAAAAAAAAGACATCTCCGAAATTATGATACAGAACAGGATCCCCTACAAGTTTGTTTTTGAAGGTGTGTTTCAAAAGTACAGAGTGTATTGGAGCAAAGCGTTATTGCATGGTACCAAACAAGACATACTACCTTGATCATAAAACTATCAGATATGTTGCGAATTTAAGAAAAATGATGATGACTGAGAGTGCCAGACGTTCAGATGATTCTGGGAAGATTTTTGATCAAGGTAGTAGGTCGAGTCTTTGCTATCTATTTGGTCGTCGTTAATAGAGTAGAATTAGTAAGCACCCTGAAGAATCAATTTTTCTTCTACCGTAAGCATGAAAGTGTCGGACTTACTATCGTCTGAAACAAAAAAAAAAGTCTGCATGGAAGCTTATAAATCACCCTCTCCCAAAGACGTTGATGTGAACTCCGTAGACCAAATGGAGTTGCTAGAGATCTACTTTCCTAAATTGAAAAAGTGCGAATTTTTCAAAGCACTGTACAAGGATGGGTAATGTGACGAGCCAAAAGAGGTTTACTGGGTCCCCAAAAAAGTGTGTTGAGCGTACAGTAGATAATACTGAAAACGACTTCTCCATGATCACTTATGAGGCAGGCCATGGTTGCAGTGGGACTTGCTGGTGATACGAGAACAAAACAACAAAAAAAATCTATTGCCGAAATAGAAGAGGGCCTCTCTGTGCCTTGGACAATTTGACTGTGGATAGCTACACTTTCGAAGTAGTAGACGATATTGTCTACCTAGGAACCAATATTTAAACCAAAAACAACGTCAACCTTGAGTTCAAGCGTAGAATTACGATGATGAACAGTGATGACCGAGTTTAAGAAGTTTTCGAGAGAAAATTTTTACGTAAGATCTTTGGAACGTATAGGCGACTGCTTTGGCTACGTCATATGTCGCGAATGGATGACGATGCGCCAGCGAAGAAAGCTCTCGAAACGGTGCCCACGCGGTTGAGGAGGATCCCCTCTGAGATGGAAAGATCAGGTTATCAAGTGATTTAGCTAGGCTTGATGTAATTGGCTAAGGCTACTGGATCGCGGCCAAGACCAGCCTCGCAGTTGTTGATGATGTTCATATCAATTTGCTTTCATGGGCATGAATGAAGACTCTCTGTAGTGTACAAGATGAAGAATGCAGGAAGATTTTTGGTCCTTCACGCGTTGACTACTATGAAGTTTATGAGCACTGCCTGAAATTGCGGAGAAACATTCAGCAAGTACTGATCGGAAAATTTATGGCATGGCCGAGAAAAGTTTTGGGAAGAAAGCCGCGTAAATGAGGCAGAAGGAAACCGTGCAGGGACCTGCAAGTCCGTTGGTTGAAGAGGAGAGGCCAGCCGTGTTCCAAATTGCAAGAAACCAAAAGAAGGAACAGGCTGAGCATACACTGGGAGCCAGGAAGTGATGAAAGCATGTGACTAGCAGAGGCTGCTAGAGCCTGCTTCCCAAAGCAGAAGTCAAAGATGATGACATTTTATGAAATTTTCAGCTTGATAACTGGATCGAGGATATCTGTAATTATGCGTTTTTACCAATTCCATGCAAAAAAGCGTTGACGTCGCAGAAGACATGATTTCCAAGGCTGAATAAGACCCAACACATGGTGATGATTTCGCAAACTGTTTGACTTTTTGAATATTGATACCCAGTTGATGATACTCAATTGCTTTTAAAATATATATGCAAAATGAAAAAAGCAGTAAACAATTCAAAGAACTCAGCGCTGGCTCTAAAAATATAGGGTTCAAATATTAGATCATTCAACAGATGACACATTCACTAATTCCATACCAATTATAGTTTTTATGTCGCCTGTCTGCAATTATATCCAGCATACTATTAACCCCAAGCTACACAAATTTGGCATGTTCCAGGCATTTCAGCTGGTATAATTATGACAATATACATATATCTCTATATATATATATATATATGCAACAAATACCTATACATGCATAGAGTTAAACCCATACCAATGCTCAAGCTGATTATAAGGGCAATATTGAGAGTGTTGTGTTTCGCTATACACGCATAATTATATTGTATCTATGTGTGTATGAGCGTGTGTGCGTGAGTGTGAGTGTGTATGAGTGTTATACAACAAGTAATGTTAATTGCAACATTTCGTTGCCGCAGCATAGTTAATTGACTAATAACTTTTGTAGGCTGACGCTCATAGGGGACCTAATACAGAGAGAGCGCAACATTTCTAGATATAGATACGAACAGAAAAAAGAGCGCATAGATACAATTCAAAATTAATTGAATTTTTGTTGTGTTTTGGTGTCATAAATATGCCCCAGCGATATGGATCAGCTGATATATATATATATACATGTGTTGTTATATTATATTATACATAAAGAATGATGGGCAAAAGTTAGAGTTCTCAATATGATATATGCTTTAGCTGCTAGCCATAAATTCAATCTGAGTCTAGAAGCCTAGAGAAGTATGTAAGACTGGGGCTGGGGGACAGCGAGGGCGAGGCAATGTCTGCTTCAATTTATGCGCTTAATCAATTTTACAAATGGCCCCCAGGTAGGCGTGGCATTTATGAGCATCTATGTATGTGTGTGTTTGTGTATCTATGTGCAATGTTGGCGACAGCCAGCAAGAGCGAAATAAATTTATGCAATTTAGAATTTGCTTCAACATACTCATACAAACACACACACATGCATGTGTATGGGTGCGACGAACTGTAAACGACCGTCCGTGTGTGTGTGTGTTTGTTTGCCAACAAGGGCTTGGCATCCATTTTGTATTTGAGTGTGTCGCCATCGAAAGCCATTGACTTTAGAGGCGCTTCCTGCGCTGGCGGCAGCGTCAAAATCAATTAAAACCATTTTGATTGCATACTTGTAGGCGTGTTATATGAAAATATGCCAACGCGTCAGCTCTGATTATGCAGCTGAATGAAGCAAGAACTAAACTTATTTGTCATGACGTCGAAAGAAAACATGGTCAGACGTGCAAAAAAAACTAGAAAAATTTTGGAAAAAAAACGTCTGAAAGTAGGAGACCGGTCTACAGTGGAACAGATCAAATAAATATGAAATGAGGTAGCCTATAACCAGCAGACGGTTAAGACGTAATCAACACTCCATCATTTGTCCAATTATGATAAGCAGCTTAGAAGTTACGAGGGAACAGATGTACGCTGGCTTAATAATATCGACAGTGTGACCATTTCAACGCTTAGTTTCCTTGGGACAGATCAACTTAAAATAAAATGAGAGAAACTATAACCTGGAGACGATTAAGACGCATTCAACAATCCGTCATGAGTCCAATCAGGATAAACAGTTCAGAAGTTAGGAGGGAACAGATGTACAAACGATGGCTCAATAATATCGATAGTGTGACCATTTCAAAGTTTTTCTATTACACTATTCATTCATTTTGAAAATTTTTTGCGATTTAAAACTTCACAGTCTGACACAGTGTGGCCATTTACCTAAACTTCCAGTTCCCTGACCACAGTGTGACCATTCACATGCTTAACGTTGACTTTTCGCTTGATTTGGTTCTTGGAAAGCAAATGTTTTGCTTAACTTTTCCCCCACTATGAATAATTAAAATTTAATATGCACTTTCACAAATGCCCTAGAAATGCATTGCACAAAAGCTTCGTTTTCGATTCAGTTGGCTTTAAGCAGCTGTAACCTTGGTGACCAAGGCAACAACTAATTAACATTGTTAACTACGCACAAACGTTTATTAAAGTAGCGCCAATTTCCAAGTATTTATTACACAGCGCACTAAAGTATGCTACAAAAAAGCGCTACTTAGCTACATAATAGACCACGCACAAACACATACATATATTTGTATACTTAAGCCTTGGCCATAAAGAGCAACGTCTGTGTGTGGTAAAGCGCTTTAAGGCTTAAAGCATACGGCACATTTTACATTAATTTTGGCGCCTAAAAATAGGCAAGAACCTGAAGAGAGGAGAGAGAGAGCGACAAAGTTACTTTAAGCTGAAATGAAAAATGACAAAACAGCGCCAAATTGCAAAGGCATTACATGAAATATTAAAAAGAAAAACGCGACTGGCATTCTTGCTTTGTCAACGTTAAGGGGAGCAGTCCCGGAAGTGGGCTGGGGGGGCGGGAACTATGGTTAAGGAGTGGCAAATGGGGCAAAGCCATTGAATGGGCAACTTGGTTGCCTTGACTGCTTTGCTCGCTTTTCAGTCATTCATTATACTCTATTTTAGAGTAGAGTAGTTGAGGTAGTATGGAATTGAAAGGAAACTTGTAACGATGTAAGGCAGACTGTGGAGGATTGAACAAGTTACTAAAGTTACTCCTAAAGTCACATTTTTTTGATGAATTATCTCAGCTCTCTGAACAGGGTCCAAAATGCCTTTTAAGGTTTATTCAAGTTGCCGAATGGCTTTCCTTCTTCTTAAGTGGGGAAGAGTGGTGAAATGGCTCACTGTAGCGGTATCGCAGCGGGCCTATCCTTGGCCTAAGTGACTGACGTCCCAACTGCCGCCTTAATCTAACATAAGATCGATGTTTTATCGAAGCATCGATATTTTTTATTTCTTCCGATCATCGATATTTTTATTTCGAAAAAATACCTCTGTATCCCTGAAACATCTACAGAAAGCTAACGCATGTATAGCAAGTAGGGCAATCTTGGGAGCGACAAGCGGAGCTCATTTAAATCAAACACATGATTTTATTTAAAAACTATAATAAATGGATCTCCAATTAGTTTAAAGATTATGAGATTGCAATTCTGACTGAAATATAAAATTTTATCTTATAACTCACAGGCTCATAAAAAAAAGTGATGTAAACTTTACATTTGAAACCAAAGTTCAAAAAACGACGATCCAATGGTACTTGGATTATATCAAATTATCTCGTTTTATAGGATTTTTATGGTTATCCATAATTCATGTGTAAATGGGTTTTTTGGACTTGAGATTGGGCTGTTGAAAATCCAGAAGGCATGTCTCCGTCACCTGTTAAGTTTACACCATTTTTTTTTTTGGTTATAACCTTTTGGATTGTTATTTATTATTTCTTTGCTTATTTATCTATGAACCAAACCAACAGATGCCCCACTCTGAATTAATTTAAGCATTCGAAAAATAGCCGCAACATGAGCTTCAATCTATCCAAAAATCGATCTAGCGAAGTTAAAAAATATCGAAAACAATCTATGTTGGCCAGCATCGATGTTCCTCGAGCACTAGTCAGAGCTATCTATAGAAGTGTTAGGAATCTATTCTAGAAGTTTTTGACTGACGATCTTCTTGAAAGATATCTCTAGCACTTATCCTATTAAATCTGATATTTGCCGAAATTTAATTTAAATTTGTTTTGTGAAATGGGAAACTCTATTTACATCTATTAGATTTTGATAATCTACCAAAACAGCTTAGAATAGTTCAGTTGGCTTGTAAAATTAAAGAAAATGTTCAGAAGGTAAAACTCAATATTTTAGGTAGGAATTCCGTTTTCAATATATATAATTAAATCGAACGCTAAGAAAGTAGTTAACCTTTTCAGCAATATGTCATGTACTCGGCCTTCTGAAAAGTAAAAATTTTCTTCTTCTTTTATTTCTTTAACTCCTTGAAGAGCAAAGGGCCTACAGTCCTAAATAAATCGAATCGAAATCTGGGTCTTTGAGCTCCTCAATACACAGTCTTCTAAAAAACATTTTTTCTCTACCACCTGATACAAGTAACATTTTCAATCTAATTATTGAATATTTTCTCGCGACTCTTCAACTTTCTTATCTTTTAGAGCATCCAAACTTTCGATATACCAAACCTCATCACTTCTAATCCTGCTTGCCATTTTAATGATGTGTTTTTGTCATTTTATGTCGCAGTGACATTTTATATAATTTTCTTTCTTCTTTTTTTTTTAATTGTTTCATAAAATTGACATAAATTTGCGCATAATTTAAGGCAACGTTGTCCAGAGGAGTTGCCACCAAAATGGCTGACAGCTGTGTAGAACAAAAAATAAATTTTGCTCATTATAAATGGCGGCGATTTGATAGCCTCGAGCTATGCCAACTAATTATCATATATAAGTGTTGTTAAGGCGCTCGCAACGTTACAGTGTGCAAAAACGCACAAAAGTAGACTATGCTAAAATGTGTTATATTTAGCTACTTAGCCCGAAAAAAGCAAAAAAGCATCCGATAAGCTTTGTTGTTGTTGTTGTTATCACTGTCATTGTTGTTGCAGCTTGGCGTAATCCATGCAAAGTAGGCTTACCTGTAAAGGAAAGAAAAGGAGTTTAGTTGAATCCTATTATAATATTAACAACAAAAAAAAAGAAAAGTAAATCTTTTAAGCGTATGCAACAAAAAAAATCCATATTGCCGCATGTGCCCGGCAAAGGTCAAGGCAAGGTCGCGGTTTTCAAAAATATTCCCTTGTTGTTGTTCTTGTTATTGTTGTAATCTTGGTTGTTGCGTTGTTAAGCTTTTAAATGAAATTTTTGTGGCACAAAGTTTTGCATAAACAAATTTTATGCGTAATTATTTTTGGGGGCGCCACAGACGTTGCTTGGTTGTCAGTGGCGCCACCAATTCCAATGCCATTGACGCCCAGGCGTTTAATTAAAATGGCGTCGGCGTCAACACCGTTAAACGAATTATGTAAAATGTGTTTTTGGAAAATTTTCCAGCAACAATAATAATACGTGGGCTCACATAACTTGATTGATTATGACGCGCGTCCGACCGTGTGGCGCTGACGCAAATCGGCATAAATCTCTCTGTGCAACTTTGTGTCTTTTTGTAACTAGTGCAACACTATAAGCCTAAAGGGTTTTCCCACCATTTCCAGCGTTTACTGCTTTATGTAAGGGAAAATTACCAAAACGTTGCTCCAAATTGCACAAGCATATGCTTACATCAAACAGCTGTGACGTAGGCAAAAAGCAGAGAGCGAGGCGAGAGAGAGAGCGACAAGTTGACAGGGTTTCCACCATGCATTTGACACATAAGCAGGGAACAACACTGTCAAGTTTTTCTGTGTTTTTTCCCAGGCTAAGGCGTGCTCAGTCGCATTACGAAATAAATCATGTTGCCCTTGAAAATGGCTGCTGCGGCAATGTCGTCCCTGGCCATGTGGGCGGGCTTACAAAGAAATCATTTCATTGTTGTTTTTTGTCCAAACAATGCCAAGCAGCAGGACCAAAAATAGAGCCGGTCAGTCAGCAAGGGAAACCAAAGCATAAAGCAGATGGAAAAAAAACGCCTACAAGCATGCTGCGTTTTTTTTGCGCCCCCTTTGTGAACAACAAATACACTTAAGACCGTCATCAGCATTTCCTCTCATGTTCTTCATGTTGATCTCTCGCATAAGACCTCCTACTCTTTACATTTCCGTCAAACAGGGTGGTTTTTATTGTCTTGAGAGTAAAAGAATCAAATCAAATCACATTACCTTAATGTCAGAAAAAACTATGACGTCACATTTTCATATTTCTGTACTAAGTAAAGCCAGGAATGGGCTTACTTTAATTGCTTTAAGGGCAACATTTTTTTATAAATTTTTATGTTGTAATTTATGAAATAATATTGTTCTTCAAGCAATTAAAGTGAGCTCATTCATGGCTTACCTAGCATAGTGTTTTCTACCATTGAGCTGACTTTGTAATTGGATTTAATTCTTGTGCGCTCAAAACAGAAAAAACCACCCTGTTGAACGTAAATGTAGTAGTAGGAGGTCTTATAGACTTTTCTGGCATCACAAAAATATTTCACAATATTTCGTAAGCCATTTTGAAGTGAACTTTGGCATAGAGTTCCTTCCAAAGTGATAAGAATTTTACAAGATTTTCAGGCTTTGGGGGTAAGCACTCCCTAATATAAATTCTAGAAGAAGCTTGATGTGCAAATTTTAATCATATATTCATATTGATAATGTACTTCAAAAATACTTTTCAAGTATATCTCATGAAAACCCTTATTTCTGTTCTATTACTTTAAAAAATACAAATAGTTTTAGAATGTAAATTTCTAGGGCTAAAAATAAAAAAAATTAAGTACATTGGATAACTTTCCCAGAGAGACATTTAAGGGGTAACATTGTTCTTCTTTTTCTTTGCAGATACTTCAACTTATATTCAAAATACATATTTTGAGCTTCAAAAATGATTTTTTCGAAAGTAATAAAAAAAAAAAATGGCGCCTGTAGAGAGCTACAAGTACACAAGTCTATCTTATGGAGAAGCCTCCACAGCTGCAGCTTTTGGAAGTAGCCATTGTTTTGAAACATTAAAAATGTTTCGTCTCTAATCTATGGACCACGCTGGAGTTTTCAAAAATAGCATTAAAAAAAAATTCAATAAGTTTAAAAAAATTCGTCAAAAGTGAGTTAAAAAATTATTTTAATTTTTATTTAATTTATTTTGACAAAATCCTACGTTGCATACCAGAAAATTATGTTATAAAGAAAATGTCAAATTTTCAAATCGATCGGATAAAAATTGACTGAGTTATTCGAAAAAAGTAGTTTCGGAACTGACCAGACATTTTTAATTTTTCAACGGTAATTTAATATATTTTTACCTAATTTTTTAAGATTCTCTTAATCTTCCAGGAACTTTCTATATTTAAAAGTACAAAAAGTTCTCAAATAAGGGCAAAAAACGGATGGTATAATTGAATTGACGAATGGTGCCAGGCTGGACCCTATACTTGCGTCAGGCGGAGGGTTAAAGCTGACCCTACAGCGCGATGGGGTCGTTTGGGTATTTAGATTTAGCATAGATTTTCTGCAGATTCTACACAGGTGTCACTCCTTCAAAGTTTCTACCACGATCGCTCCCATAGGCATTTTGTGGGCCAAAACCCTTCATCCCTTGATTAAATAGCCCAAAGGACTATTTTGTTCTGCCTACAAACCAATTATAATTTAGAAATAATTTTTTTTCTTTAAGTTTATATCATTCCGACTCCTTTTCTCTAAACAAGTAGCCCACATTAATAATTTAGCTCCTGCTGAAGCACCCTGTATGGTTGCCATTTTGCATGGTCGAGCGATTTACGCTGTGTGCTTGGCATACTTAATTTAGCTTGACCGACGTAGTTTAGTTGGACGATTCCTGCTTATTTGAGTAACTCAATTGCCCTGCAGCTTACATTTTATTAGACTTGAAGGTCAAAAAAGGATTATTACCTTGAATGTTGGTTAACTAAGTGAATGAGTGACGGCCTGACTGACTGACAGACTGCCTGTCCATTTGGCCCGAAGGTTCTTAACGCTTGTTTCCGTTTTCTTTTGCTTAATATTAATTATGCGCTTATTTATATAATTATGGCTTAAAGGTCAACAATGTTTGTTGCTGAAAACGTTGTCTAACCTTTTTCAGATTACTGCAAAGCAAAAAAAAAAAGAAAGATGAAAAAAAATCGCTTCTTTATGGCCACACAGATTACATAGCCAAGAGGCAAAAAAAAAAATAATAGAACAGAGAGTAAAGCGCATCATCAGCCATTCTCCATTCTCCATTCTTTTTCCGCTTCTCTACCTTTAATTCATTGCCTTTTCATGCTTAGTCGTTTTAGGCTATTTATATTTTACACCTGGCTAAGCTTTTTGGCAATTTACCTGAGCTGCTGCCGACTTGGCGCACGCGGCGTATGCGTGTTAAAAATGCCAGTTATTTGCTGATTTCTGCTCTTAGCCAAAGTTCAAGGTATTTTTTTTACCACACTCTTTCTCTCTCAATCTCTCTTTACACACACACACACTCAAGAGCTACACAAAGCAAAAAAGTTTTAGCCCAAAAGACGGTTATGGTGGCTGCTGTTGCAATTTGTTTAACGTGCCGCCTCTCGTTGCCGTTGCCTCATTAAAAATGCGTAAAAATGTATATACAATAATAAAAGAAAAAGCTCAAAAATAAAAAGACACTGAAATTCTGAAATTCTTGTGGCGTCTGAAAACAAATTTGTTAAAATTAAACCAAGTGCAAGAGGTGAGAGTCAAAGAAGGTCCTAAGGAGCATTTGGCGCATGTTGTTGGCCATAAGCAAAGGGCACCTCGTTCTATAGAACAAGCTGCACAGCTTCACCTACACACACAAACACAGCTGAACTCATATACAAACAAACACACACACACAAACCCACACACACATGCTTACCAATCTAATGAAATAAAGTACATGTGGCAACGTGTGGCATGAGAAAATAAATATATATTATAATACCAGAATGAAAAAATGAAAATATTATCTTTGGGCAAACCCATTTCTGCATACACTACAAAAAACGCAAGTCCGATAAATGGATTTTGAGGAACGATTTTAAGACAGCGCTTTACTTGAAAAGATGAAAACAATAGCTGCTATTTATTTTTAGCCAGCTTTTTATCGTCATCTCATATATTAAACAAATTTTTCAAACTTCATATGTCTATCTTCATATTCTTAATAAAATCTACAATTATCTGCTTATATTTTATCTTGGCTTTGTAGCTTATCTACAAGAGATTCATTAACTATTCTCTTTTATCAACTTTCAACTATTTCACTCATTATCTTCATATTCTACAAAAAATCCCTTCATTATATTCTTCTTCTACAAAAATTTGATAAAAAAAAACTAATTTCAACAATAATTTCTTATGTTAGAATTTAATTTAGTGAAGTCAAACCCATTTATCAGATGTCTTATGATTTTGTCATATTTGTAGATTTTAGATTTTACTTGAAGAATATTCCTTAAGCGCAACTTTCTTCCATGTATCAGCAATTAAATACATTTTGTCATCTTTATTGAAATACAAAAAATGGTAGATTCTATTCGAAGAATATTCCTTAGGCGCAGCTTTCTTCCATTTGCCGGAATTGAGTTAAGACTCCATTTATCACAAAATATATAAATTTCTTCAGCTTTATAGAAATAGTATGACAAATGATAGGTTCTTCTCGAAGTATATTCCTCAGGCGTAACTTTCTTCCATTTGACTTCGATAAACATAAGTAGGAAAACATAAGTGAAACGACTTCATAGTCAAGCAAATTATTTAATTACAAATCTTCCAAGAAATAATAGAAGCTTGGCACATCAAATAATTTCATATAAAAGATTTTTATGAAAGATTTTAATAGCATAAAACTATAGTCTAGAGATAAAGTCTGTTCAATTAATCCCTATAAAATGAATTATAAGATTCAATATCGATTGTTAGATAAAAAGAGATTAACAACAAAAATTTGCAAAAAATGTGTACATAAATAAAAAGAGTTATCTCTCATCATCTTTCTGGACACAGCAAGCTGCTTATTTCCAATCATCTGTTTAAATTTAATATACTTAATTATAAATCTTCATGCCAATAACAGAAACTCCATGCATAAAAATATTGTTATATATTAGATCTCATTGAACGATTTGAAACACTTACAATTAAGCTATAGAGTCTGTAGAATCCATTCTTTTTTAAAAAAAGAGCCTGGGAGAGATTACAATTGGAAAATTTCATTTTTTAAATGAGTTAAGTCTCATCATCTCGGCCTGTTTTAACTAAATTGGACAAATCATCTGCTTAAATTTTATATACTTTATAATAAATCTAACAGACAATAACAGAAGCTACACGCATTAGAATTAGAAAATTTCATTATCAAAAAGAGTTGTCTTTCATCATCTCTTTCTGTATCAAATAAATTCGACGCATTCAGCTGCTAGGGGAGATTACAATTGCAAAATTACATTTTTATATTATATCTCATCATCTCTTTCAGTTTCAACAAAATTGGACCAATCATCTGCTTAAATTTTATATACTTTATAATAAATCTTCTAGACGAAAAAAGTAGCTATAAACATAAAAAAAATGCATATATTACGTATCCACGAAAGATTTTAATAGCTTTCAATTAAAGTTTAGAGTCTAGTAGTAGAGTCTTCTGAGTTTTTTCTTTTAAAAAATATATAATAACTAGACGGCCTCCGCTACGCTCCGGCACGCTCGCTTCGCTCGCTCGTCTATATCTGGAATCTTTCCGATTGGAAAACATCGTCCGATTGATCGATGAGTGGATTAATTTCATCATAAAATTTTCAACCACTCGCCATCTTTACATTTTAACCATGTTTGATGGAGATTTGGTAGTTTTCTTCTCGGTATTGTAAGCAGTACTGATATTAATGTTTTCGTGCACTAATAATGTTAACCTATAATGGCGACAGGATGTCTTTTTTTTTCACGTTCAGTCAAGACAAAACACAGATTGAAAAATATTGCGTAACGCGCCGTCCGCGAAAGCCGCGAAACAGGAGTGTGGAAGGCTTCGCGGCTAACTTCGCGCCCGTGAACACACCATGAAGGTATAGTCGATAAATGAAAAAAATGTTAGAAGTGGCAACCCTTATCTTTTAGGGGTATGAAAAATAGATGTTGGCCGATTCTCAGACCTGCCCAATAAGCACACAAAATTTCATGAGAATCGGTCTAGCCGTTTCGGTTCATGAGAACACCCATAATACGTAAAACATAAGTTTCTTCTTATATATAAAATTCTAGTTTCACAATGTTAGTTACCATACTCCTCCGAAACGGCTGTACCGATTCTCATGAAATTTGGTGTGCCTCAATAAAATAAAATTTATAATTTTTGTGTTTCCTTTCGACAAAAACAATTTACTAAAAAATATTAGTTAATCTGACAATGTACACAATGCCAACCTAAATTAACAAAAAAAATGTTGTATTGGAAAATCAAATTGTCCTTTTTAGTAGTTTCGTCGCAATTAGCGGACAAAATTGTGAATCCAAACCATTCTCAGATCCCCTTGAACACAGACAAAAAATTTCATCAAAATCGGTCCAGTCGTTTAAGAGAAGTTCAGTGACATACACACTCACAGAAGAATTATATATATAAAGATAAGCTTCAATATTCTTTTGTTAGATTGATATTAGAAAATCACATTTTTAAAAAGAGTTGATCTATCATCTCTTCCCAAAAATGTCATATATTAGATCATTTTGAACGCTTTTAATAACCTACAATTATGTTATAGAGACTAGCCTTTTAAAAAAGTTATCTCTCATCATCTCTTCCTGTTTCAACTTAATTGGCTTCAGTCAGCTGCTTATTTCGAATCATCTGCTTAATTTTATATACTTAAAAAAAATCTTGTAGATGAGAACAGAAGCTCCAAGCATCAAAAAATTGCATATAATGGATCTCCTTGAATGATTTTAATCAGATACTTCTAGTAAAATCTGAGGAGTTCATTCGTTTATAAAATAGATAACAAGCTTGAATATTAGTTTATTAAAGAGATTGGAGAGATTACCAATTAGAAAATTATATCTTTTATCTCTCTCTCTCTAAGTTATCTCTCATCACCTCTTGCTGTTCCAACTTAATTGGATTAATGATGCTGCTAATTTCCAATCATCTGCTTATATTTTTATCATCATCTATTGGCTTCGACAAATTCTTGTCTATCAGTCTTGCCTTCAATTAGTCTTTCAATACATTTTTTAATTTGTCCTTCAAGAGCTTAATTTCCAATGCCGCTGTAGCTTTTAGAGGCATAATAGTTTTTAAAGGGTGTTTTTATCATTTCAGAGTTACACAAGTTTAAATCATAATAGAAAAAAGACATTTATTTTTAACATCAATGAAACGGGCTTTTTAGAATTTTGAATATTTCACCATTTTACTATTTCTTTAAATACAAATGTAAACAATTTTATTATAATTAAATGTCAAACCAAAAAGCAACTATCAGCTGTTTAATGGGTTGTGAGATAAAGCAGTATGGCCAACTCAAAGTTGTGAACCTCTAAAAAAAAGCACGTTGTACAAATAAATAAGTTTCTTTTCAACTGCCACAACTCAAAATCTTTCTTTACAACAAAACTAATAAGTTTTTTGTGAGAGTATCAAAAGTAACACATCTTGCATATAAGTTACAAAACAAAGAAGAAAAAAAACTTATATATGTATATGTCTGTTTGCGTGTGTGTGTGTGTTTGTGATGTGTGTAATGTATTAGTGTGCGTGTCAGCTCAAGGCCATGCTTGACGCAGAGAAGAAACTCAAGTAAAACAAAACTGTAGTCGACTTTTGAGCGTCAAATGTATGTGAGTATACATAGACACACATATGTAAAGTTGCAATATATATATGTATGTGTGTGTGTATTATGTCTGCCGTAAATATGACAAGCTGTCATTGTTTCTTTGGTAAAAGTTGCCATTAGTTCGGGCTGCTTACCTAGTCTGCCAGCTACTTTATGACTTAATTACTCAGTCGGCGCCCAACTTATTTAAGTTACTCATACGCCATGGTGTACCTACCAATAATTTAATATGCAAGCAGTTTTCTCGCTGTCAGCTTAACGTCTGACAAATTGAAAATAAAATGGGATTTAAGCCCCAAGTGCGCGTGAGTTGCCCCCCAAAAAAAAAAAACAGACCAAAATGTATGCCACAAATTGTTGACCAAAGGCAAGAGTGCAACTGTGTGCGTGTGTGTGTGCGTGTGTGTGTGCGTGTCAGTTTTGGCCCGGAGCGGCAGCCCAAACAACAATGGAGCTAGCCGCTGCTGACTGGGCCAGTGCTGTGTTAATGGTTATAAAGATTTTGGCCGGCAGCTGACAGCTCAAGGTTGGCTTTTATGTTTCCACTTTAGTCTGCTCAATAAATTTCAATGAGTTTAGCTCACTATGGGCACAATGGGCGTGGCGTGCCTTGATTTGAATGAAGTTTCTCCTTTCAATATACAAGTATATAATGCTACTATATACATAAACGTGTATATAACGTTATAATAAGCTACTGTTACTAGTTATGACAATGGCGCCGCTCTTAGCCATAAGCAGCAGCTGTTGATGTTGGCCCGGCTCTAAGACAAATTTCGAGATAAGCCATGTGCCGAGGATATTAACAATAAAACTATGAGATACATTGTGCTGACAGGCAACCCTTTTATTTGTCTTAATTATGTAATAAATTGTTCTGTCGCTGTCAATAAGACTCATATAAATATATAATATACAGAGTATATATATATATTTGTATATAAAATTTATGACAGCCTTAAGCAAGCAAAGGCAAATAAAATTGGTATTAAATTAAATCTGGCGTAAATTGACATTTGCATAATGGACAGCAAAAAAAAAAGTATCTTAGCTTAAAAGTGACAGTGCGAAATTTTAATAAATTATATTATAGACTGTAAATCCATTTAACATGTTTCAATTATTTATGAGTTATAAAGTTGCAGAAATTGCTGGAAAATATTTGCTTATGGCTGACATAATGCGGACAGCTTTGGAAGTGCGTTAAATAATAAATTCAATTTTTAAGTAAAGAGTAAAAGTGTCTAAAACTTTAGATAAACAATATTTATTGAATTAGCTGAAGTATTGAAACTTTGTCAGAGCTTTTAGGCCAAATTAGTTAGCGTCAACAAGATCAATTTCTATTCTTTAAATATAAGCCAAATTTACGAGAAAAGCAGCTCTTAATAACAACAAATATTAAAATTGAAAAGCAAGTTCCGCCCTCTCTGTTAGTGCGGTCGCTAGATGGCGTAAGCGAGTTGTTGTCACTAGATGGCGCAATACGCGTATTTGCGTTTAGAAATAAATATAAAATTTAACATAATTCTATAATTTTTATTTATAAATTTAATTTACTTTTAAAAGCTTCGCTTTAATAGCAGTTAGTTCAGAATTTTTTATGGCGTATAAATTTTTCCAATTAAATTTTTTTTTCATCCGTCACAATGCATTAACTGCATGTTTCACAATGGGATTATTTTATTTCCCCACACAATTTAAAACAATAAAAATTCCAGCCCCCTTTTTTTGCTTCTTTATCATAAAACTACAAAACGCACAAGGCAAATAATTTATTCAATTTTTTTATTTAAAAAAAATTTCAATTATTTTAAAGTTGCATTTAAATAATATATGTATAACCGTCATGCTAATTTTTTTACACATACATAGAGTAGAAATATTTATATGCAACTTTTTGCAGATAAATACTTTTTGCACGCACTGTGTGCACTCAAAAGGCCGAGACAAATTAAACTAAAAATTATTGTAATAATATCAATTATAATTTACCAAGCATTTGCATTTTATTAGCATTAAAATTTATTTAATTGAAAATTACACGCCAAATCTTTAAAAGAAAAAATATTTATAAAAAAAGTTTTTTTTTAAAGAGCAATTTACATTTAATATGCGTTTTACAACACATAATTTGTACATCAAGTGATTTATCTACGTCATATTGTAGTTTTCGCATTATGAAGGATATTTAGCAAAAGGACATGCGAAATATTTTTACATTTAACACGCACATAAATTTTTATATGCGGGCGGGTTGTGGAACTGACAGGATAAAAAAAAATATCAAATGTCACTCAAGCGTTGTTTTAATGTTTATCACGTAGGAACATCATAATAATGAAGTTACATTTAAAATATTTTATAAAAATTTGATATTAGTTTATGACACTTTCTAATACTCTTTAAATGGCTTAGAAGTTAACCATTTTGGGCCGGAAAAGGAGTTAAATAAGAAGTTTGCTAACCTGAAACTTTCAAAATTACATTTGTAGAGAAGTTCATCAGAAATTGGCATAAAAGAAGATTTCGGGATATAGAAAATTTCATGAAGAAGAAGTTTCACGATTTTAAAGTCTAAATGAGTTATGAGCATGTAAGAATAAAGAATGGAAATATTTATAAAAATTTAAGATGAGTTACGACCATTTCGAGACATAGAAAATTCTCTTTAAAGGGCTTAGAAGTTAACCATTTTGGGCCGGAAAAGGGTTTAAATAAGAAGTTTGCTAACCTGAAACATTCAAAATTACATTTGTAGAGAAGTTCGTCAGAAATTGGCATAAAAGAAGATTTCGAGATATAGAAAATTTCACGATTTTAAAGTCTAAATGAGTTATGAGCATGTAAGAATAAAGAATGGAAATATTTATAAAAATTTAAGATGAGTTATAACCATTTCGAGACATAGAAAATTTCACGAAGAAGAAGTTTCACGATTTCAAAGTTTAAGTGAAAGTGAGTTATGAGATTTAAGATGAATTTTGACCAGATAAGAATAAAGATAGGATACAATATTTATAAGAACTTAAGATATAGTTCAAACAAAATTTGAAGGACTGTCCTATCCACTTTTTGTCCTTACTTTTGTTTGAGAGAAGAATTGCCGCCATTTATCACATGAATAGTCTTCATTTCTGATGAGCTTACAAAGCTATAGAAAATTTTCACCTGTTCCCTCAGGATCATATAAAATATGAATTTCTCTAAAAATTCAGTTTATGCCTCTCCATACGAAATATATCCAACATTTCTATTGATTCTATCTGGGTCTTGCAGAATTAGATGATATACCAAAATTTGCAGGTCTGTCTTATCCATTTTTATACCCTGTACCGTATGGTCCAAGGGTATATTAAGTTTGTGCAAGCCGAAAATGTATGTAACATATAGAAGGAGACGTCGGAGACACCCAAAGTTACCTAAAATATGATCAGGGTGAATAGAGAAGTCGATATACCCATGTCCGTCTGTCCGTCTGTCCGTCCGTCCGTCCGTGTGAACGCCTAGATCTCAGAGATGGTAAGAGCTAGAGTTACCAAACTTTCACATTAGATCCCATATTATTCCATAGGAGGCAAGTTTATTTTATTTTTTTGATATCGGGGATAAATTATATAGCTCCCATGGGGGTGTTTGAGACGACCTCGACAAAAAAAAGCGTTTTAGATGAATAATTCGTTTGTTTATAAAGATATCGAAATTTGGTATTCGAAAGTTTTTTATAGTTCCCAATCACTGTACCAAATTTGATCGAAATCGGTTGACTATATCATATAGCTCCCATAGGACCGATCGGCCAAAATAACTTTTTTAAAGAAAAATTCGTTATATTTCGTTTTTTAATAAAGATATCCTAACCAGATTTGGCGTTTGGAAATTTTTTAAACCACTTAAGCAATGTGCCAAATTTGAACAAAATCGGTTGACTATATCATATAGCTCCCATAGGTCCGATCTTCCAAAAATCGATTTTTAACAAAATTTGTTGTGTTTCGTTTGTTTGTTAAGATATTGGGACCAAATTTGACATTCGTGAGTATTTTATAGTTCTAAGCACTGTACCAAATTTAATCCAAATCGTTTGACTAGATCATATAGCTCCCATAGGACCAATCGGTCCAAAAACACGTTTTTTATACAAAATTCGATGTGTTTTGTTTGTTTGTAAAGATATTTGAACATTTGAATTTGGCATTCATATCTTTTTTAAGGTATTTAAGCACTGTGTCAAATTTTATTGAAATCGGTTGACTATATCATATAGCTCCCATAGGAACGATCGGTCAAAAAAAAAATTTTTGCTTAAAAATTCTTCTGTTTTTGGTTTTTTGTGAAGAAATCGGACTTTATTACAAGCTAGTGGTACAGGGTATCCTAAAGTCGTCCGCGCCCGACTTTACGTCCGCCATTTTTATCCTTACTTTTGTGTGAGAAAAGAATTGCCGCTATTCATCACAAGAACAGACTTCATTTCTGATGAGCTTACAAATCTGTAGAAAATTTTCGCTTGTCCCCTCAGGATCACATAAAAAATGAATTTTTCTAAAAATTCTGCTTTTGCTGTCCCAAACAAAAAATATCCAACATTTCCTCTGATTCTATCTGAATCTTACAGAATTAGATGATATACCATATATAACATTTCTACTGATCCAGATTGAATAAATCTTACTGAATCAGTTGAATCAGGAAGTATTTCTAAAATAAAATATTTAAGGCAATTCTAATTTTTCTTAATCTTTAATAAATTTACTGAAAGTATTTTTTAAATTAAAATTTTCTTGGCTTTAACAAAAACAACACTGTAAAAAATTATATTTTTTTTATAATTTTTTTTCTTCGAATTTTCATTATATTTGAAATCAACCGATAAATTTAAAAGGTTATAATCCAATATTGGTATAAAATTAAATCGGAACTTAAATATACAACAGTTTCTACAATTCCGTCAAAGTCTCAAAATGCTTCAACAATTCCAGCGTATCTTTACAACATTTTTTATAGAGTATCTTCAACTGGACCTACACTCCGGATTGAGGGCATTTAAAATATGCATAAACATTTGTCTGCTGTCTTCCTTGACAAATACAACGAGTCTATATTGTTGCTTTTTGTTTTTGTTGGAAAATATGGAAATGCATCCGATTATCATATCATTTCAGATTTCGTAATTTGATAGACGCTTAGTCATACAAGAACAATAAGCATTATAATAATAATAATAATAATATTATAAAAATCTTTGCGGCACTTTCCGCTTAATGTCATAATCGGCTTGAAGGGCAAAAATGAAAATGTTTTATTTTTTGATATTATTTATGTAATTTACATTTCAAAAGTCTCTGACAATTTTCACAACATATTTGCATGGGAGAATTCGAGAGATTTCGAGAAACTCTGACAGCGAGAGGTTGACTAATGCGAAAAAGTTTTATTTACATATGATTCAAAGAGAGAGAAGTAAGAGAAAAATTTGTCGTGCCAAATAAATTAGCAGAAACATGTGAAGAGTCTGATGTTGTCAGAAAAAGAAATATGCTAAAATATATGTATAGCTAAATATAGGTTTAACTTAACAGGAAGCACATAAATCTCATAAATTATATAATTGTGTGTAAATCTGTTTCTAGTCATATGTTGTTTTGGCAATAACTCGCGAGATCTGTTTGGTGTTAAGAGCTGTGAAGTGGATTTGGAGCAATGGCAGACTTTTATTGGAGGCTAATAGAAGAAAAAAGCAGCAAAAAAAGAACAGGTTATATTAGAGCAGCTCTAATACTTTCACTTTTATTGGAGTTATGATAAAATGATTCTTATAGAAAGTCTCATAATTTAATATTGTATAGAAGCAGGAACTACTGTATATTGTGATAAATTGTGAATTTTTTTTTGAAATATAGAACACATTTTTAAGAGATAATCTTAAATTTCTTGGAAAGTTATGCATTTTAAGAAGTACAACAAAGATAACAACCCTAAACCTAACTTAGCAAACAAACTTTCATCAACAATCAACTGTTTAATTTGGTGAACAAATAACGAAATTTAGCCTTCTTAAAAGACCAAAATGGCTGTTGGTGGGGGCATATCAACTAAAAATCACTTATCAAATAAATAAATTTTCAGCCCTGTACAAGCTTTCCTTGAATTTTTTCACATCGTACACTGATCTTTAAATACGAATAAACTAAGCCTACGAAAAATGTTTCATATTATATATGACAGGACTACCCATATGAATTCTGAGCTGTTGATTCCGAATCAGAGGTCTAAACATCCGCAGCAGTTCGGGTCTACGATATACTCTTACAAAACCCCACCTTTTATGAAGTATTTTGGAGCACATCTCAGAATTCTGAAGTGCCAAAGTTTTCTTTTTTTTCGGAAAACCGATGTCGAAAAATATCTTTTATGGGGTATTTTAAAAATAATCACAGCTACATAAAAAAACTAGGATTTTTGCCGAACTCAAAACTCAGAATTCTGAAGTGCCTAAATTTTTGCGATTTTTGTTTATTTTGAAAACTAAACTGGAAGAAGGTCTTTTACATGTTGTTTTAAAAATAATCATAGCTATGCACATAATATTGATTTTTACCGAGCTCCATTCTCAGAATTCTGAAGTGCCCAAGTTTTTGTGATTTTTATTTAATCGAAAGGATGTTTTTGAAATAATCGTAGCTATGCACAAAATATAAATTTTCACCGAACTAAAATTTCTCTGAATTCCGAAGTGCCTGAGTTTTTGTGATCTTTATTTATTTGGAAAACCAAGCACGAAAAATACCTTTTATGGGGTGTTTTGAAAATAATCACAACTACACGGATATAATATCGATTGCTGAACTCTAAACTAAGAATTCTTAAGTGCCTAAGTTTTTGGGATCAATATTTTTCTGAAAACTAATAGACGATGTAATTAAGAGGGAATATCTTAAGATATAGATAAAAAAAACACAAATTCTTTTGAACATTTTTATTTTAAAATTATTTTCTCAAATTTTTTGGCCTGGAACCAAAAATCTAACATAGTTCTCACTTTTGCAAGACTTGTTCTATTATATAGATTAGTTGCTAGATCCATATATTCACTAATTCTCATAATAACAGAAGAGATTAATGTATGTTTTTTATGGAAAATTTCCATCCGAAATTAATTTTGAAAATGTTCTTTAAAAAGTTAGTTCTAATATGATTTAAGCAAAAAGACCATTTTATAAGAGTTGGAATCTCAAATATTCTGAAATAAAATTTAGGCAGGCAGCCTACTAAGACTTATAGGCGATATAATTAAAAAACCGGCTGCTTGAATTTTTTTTTTAGTATAAATTATGAATTAAAATTAAAATCTTAAAAGCTTCACAAGTCGGTCACGAAACTGATTACCATAACTTCAAAACGTTACATGTTCCTTAAGAATTCTAAACACGTTTGAAAGAAGTAAGCCAACTATAAGTATTATAATGGAAGGAAAATTGAGCATTTTTCAATTATTCATGCACTTCAATTCGACATAAACTCCAAATGTCGTGCTCGATTTCCAAAAGTAGACACGCAAGCTATATATACTCTATATATATCCTTTACGCCATCTTTGAATATTCATTCATTTGTTTGCACACAATATTCATCGAAATCGAGCCAACTGGGCCAAGAAATTGAAAGCGGGTCATGTACTTGGCTAACAACGCTTGACCCAAAACTCTCTCTCCTCTCTCTGTAATCAAAACGGAAATAGCCGCACAATGCGTTTCCGCTGAAACTAGTTCTAAATATAGAATTTGGGCTATAATGCCGCACAGCGGGTTTTATTAACCCTCAAGTGACCTTATTAAATATGCGCTGACATAAGAAATCATACGAAAAACTATATAAAAGTAATAATTGTGGGGAAAACAAAAAAAAAGTAAAAGTTGACAAGTGTGACGTAGAAGGTGCAAAGGTAAGTGAATGAAATTAGCACAACAATAAAAGTTGGGCCCATACACGCGAGACCAATTAGTGTCAAAGTTGTAGGTGTTACACCTCACCTAGGTGGCTTATATTTTGTGCTTAGAGGAGTTCTCTAGGGGGCCGGAGGGAGACAGCAGGGAGGCGTGGCATCTATGGCACATTGTGACATGCGCATTGTGCAAGCCACAATGCAAAAATTGACAAGTAGGAAATGAACTAAAAAGATGTTTGATAATGAATACAATGGGCAAAAATCAAATGCCATAAAGGGAAATAGCAACAACAACAACAACACACACAATGCAGACACAAAATGTGTCAAACGCAACTTGGCCAACAACAGCAACAACCACAACAACGGCCAATCTAGCCAAATAGACCAGGCCAACAACCAACAACTACAACAATTCAAAAAATGTGCGGACGTAAAGTCGGGCGCGGACGACTTTAGGATACCCTGTACCACTAGCTTGTAATAAAGTCCGATTTCTTCACAGAAAACCAAAAACAGAAGAATTTTTAAGCAAAAATTCTTTTTTGACCGATCGTTCCTATGAGAGCTATATGATATAGTCAACCGATTTCAATAAAATTTGACACAGTGCCTAAATACCTTAACAGAGATATGAATGCCAAATTTATTTTAAATATCTTTACAAACAAACAAAACACATCGAATTTTGTATAAAAAACGTGCTCTTGGACCGATCTGGTCCTATGGGAGCTATATGATCTAGCCAAACGATTTGGATTAAATTTAGTATAGTGCTTCGGAACTATAAAATACTCACGAATGTCAAATTTGGTCCCAATATCTTAACAAACAAACGAAACACATACAAATTTTGTTAGAAAATCGACTTCTTAGAAGATCGGACCTATGGGAGCTATATGATATAGTCAACCGATTTTGTTCAAATTTGGCACATTGCTTAAGTGGTCTACAAAATTTCCAAACACCAAATCTGGTTACGATATCTTAATTAAAAAACGAAATATAGCGAATTTTTCTTTAAAAAAGTTATTTTGGCCGATCGGTCCTATGGGAGCTATATGATATAGTCAACCGATTTCGATCAAATTTGGTACAGTGATTGGGAACTATAAAAAACTTTCGAACACCAAATTTGGTTACGATATCTTTATAAACAAACGAATTATTCATCTAAAACGCTTTTTTTTTGTAGAGGTCGTCTCAAACACCCCCATGGGAGCTATATAATTTAACCCCGATATCAAAAAAATAAAATAAACTTGCCTCCTATGGAATAATATGGGATCTAATGTGAAAGTTTGGTAACTCTAGCTCTTACCATCTCTGAGATCTAGGCGTTCACACGGACGGACGGACGGACGGACGGACAGACGGACGGACGGACAGACGGACAGACGGACATGGGTATATCGACTTCTCTATTCACCCTGATCATATTTTAGGTAACTTTGGGATGTCTCCGACGTCTCCTTCTATATGTTACATACATTTTCGGCTTGCACAAACTTAATATACCCTTGGACCATACGGTACAGGGTATAAAAATGTGTGAAAAAATGCGGCGGCGCTTGGACAGACCATAGCAATTTATTTTTTTTTAATACACTGCACCTAATGCAATGAGGTTATATTAGATTTGTGTAAGGTATGTAACAGGCAGAAAAAGGCGTGGAAGAGCAAAGAATCTGAGAGACCATGCAAGAGATGGTTCTGATTATAAGAATTGTCTCAAAACTTCACATGACTTCACCAATATTTCAACTCATTTCTATGCAACTAGTCCCAAACTGGTTGCGTGCAGAAGAAGGCGTGGAAGAGCAAAGAATCTCAGAAAACATGCAAGAGATGGATCAGATTATAAGAATTATATCAAATCTTCACAGAAATGTATAATTTTCTAGGCTTAAAAAGAATTCCAAAAGAAAGGAATTCTTTAATTCGGTATATAGACTCTTGGGAGCCTAATGAGCAATAAAAAGTTGACATTTTCACAACATGCTATTAACAATTTTCTAAAAATTAACTAAAAAAAGGCATGCCGAAATCGGGCTGCTTTGGCGAACTTGTACTCTATACAACTAGTCACCAACTGGTTGCAGTGTATCCCACTGTCGACCATCGCCTCAAGTTTTTCTTCACATTTTTATACGCTCGCCTCTAGTTTTTATTTTATTTTTGTGCCTACATTTTAGGAGCCAAACAATTGTGCACAAATATATATTTCTTCCCCACGTATTTCGCGCCAAATCTGTGCGAAATATTTTCACGGCATATTTCCATTTTTGTGTGTGTAGTTTTCGCGATATTTTAGTTTTTCAGTTTTTCAGTCAGGTGTTGCTAGTCAATTTACACCACTATTAATTGGCAATGGGGGTTAAGAGGGGGTTTGGCTTTGTGCAACATGTCAGCTGATTTGATTTGCCTACTGGAATTTTGGCGCATATGCGACCACCGAACGACCACCGACCAACTGTGCGTATGAGTAACTTTTCATACACTTTTGCGACAGTAGCCACAAATCTACAAAATGTCAGCGGCCATGAGTGACATTTGTATTGATTAGTAACGTGATTAATCATGTCAATGCACGTGTGTGTGTGTGTGTGTAAATGTTGTATGTGTCAGTGTCAGTTCATTATTTAATGGCATTACGCATACGCCGTGTATTACAACAGAAACAACAACAATAAAAACAATGCGCTTTAGCGATTTCTGATTTATGTAAGCAGCTCATTAGCGTAGATTAAAAGCTAAAATGTTGTACAAGTTATTTCGTAAACACAAAAATAAAAGCTTGTTCAATTCTTGGGCATGAGATGAGGGTAATCATTGATTTTATTATTGTATAAATACTCGGTGTAATTATCCGTCATAATGAGTTATGAGAAACTCTTATAAGCGACACTTAGGAAATCTTTTGCATTAGTTTGGATAAGTATTTAAGTAACTTATTATTTGCATAAAGAAATTTTGATATAAAATAAATACAGGCGATAACGTCTTTTTTATATAAGATCTTGGACGTCTAAAGGCGATTCACTAGAATCTACAAAAGTAGGAAATGTTATTTTGTCTTCTACGCCAACTTTCCTAAATTAAGAAGCATTAGGTGTTTTGTTGGTATTGACCTAAGATGGAAGGGGCGAATCCGTTTCTTTCCCATTGGACAGGCTCTGTCCCATACTAACGCTGGGCAGTCACAGAGAATATGTTTGGTGGTTTCATCGTCTTCGAGACAGAGACAGCACTCTGAAGAGTCCGATAGACCAATTTTCTGTAGATGGTATCTTATAGTGTGGTGGCCAGATAGGTATGCTACCAGGAGTGTTAAGACCGCTCTGCCAAGACCTTTTTTCTTGATCATATACAGAGGTTTGACAACCACTTTTACTTGACAAAGCCCCGGAACGGGGAGAACCAGTTCCTCCTATGTTCTCCTGCAGCCCATTTGTTTATCATGGTCTTGATTGTGGACCAACCAATACCACAGAAAGGCGCAGGAGATGTAGTCAGGGTGGAGATCGTCGATAATCGTGTTACCATTATCTCCTGAGTGTCAAAGTACTCAACATAGCACGACGTTGTTCCGCGCGGACAGGGTTTTGAGGTGGCTATGGTATTCTTTAACCATCCTGGAGGAGATGCTCCAGGATGACAATGCCCTAATAGCAGCTTGGCTATTCGAATAAATGCAGATGTTTGCTCCCCTAGTTCCCTTGAGAAGGATACTAAGCGCGCAGATCTCTAAGGCATGAAACTCCGCTTTAAAAACGCTGGGAAAGATGCCCATTGCAGTAAAGATTCTGGTGTTGGGTCCAACGACTCCAACAACTACACCCTGCTCACCCGAGCTTTCCACAGGGACTGTCATCACCTAAATTTCTTGTTATGAAATAGTTCCGTGATAATAAGATCTGATCTAGAGCAAATCGATACGTCAGGAAGGCAATATATGAGTGCGGCATCTGACTCTACATGCTAAGAGTCCAGATATGATCTGGATACGTAGTAGACTCTGCATGGCTGACATTTGGATGAAAGTGTGCAGTGGTGTGAGTCCAAGGACTGACTCCATGACAACTGCCGGAAAAGTACGAGAGATATGCATACTTATCTTTGAAGCTTGAAGCCACATTTTGCTGCGTCTTGGGCTACCACATAAGGGCTGCATATCCGACGATAGACCGTACCATCGTACGATATATCCATTCTATACATATATATTATATATATAATATAAGAGCTGAAGCCCCATGTGCTGCCAAAAAATTTACTACAAGCCCACATGGCTCGAGTAGCTTTGGAGATCACTTGTTCTAAGTATTAGAATTTAAGATCTAAAAGCATTGAACATTAGAAACTTTCCTGGCTTTAATTATCTTTTTATAAAATTAGTATTCTTTAATACATTTAATTGTTTTTCCTTATCGTGTAAATTTTAATAAAAAACCTAACTCCCATGTAAAAAGCATTATTTTATATTATAAACTGACATTATTTTAATTGGATTTTCAAACGCAGAGTCAATCCCCTATTTCTATATGAACACTGTGTCTTATTTCAACGTGAAATGCGTTTTTCTGGGAACAAATCTAAAACAGAATTAGGTTTATATTAAATCTGGCAATAATTAACTTATTTATTATCTATTTTACGATGCTCTATTACAGTATATCTATTTTTTTTTAATTTTTCTGAAATTTAAAATTCCACCATAAAGTTCTACTCATTAAGAAATTAAAATCAAAATACCTTTTGTTGATTTTAGAAAAATTCCAAGCTAAAATTATGTGCCACAGACGGCAAACTTACGATATTGTGAAACAAACAAAAAAAAATGTAAGCACCTTTTTGTGTTTTTTGTTTGCAACAGCTGCTGAAACATTTTCGAAATATTTTTTCGTTGTTTTTTATATGTTGCATAAAAAAATTATTACCCAGCTTGTATATGAATCAAACAACTGTTGTGGTTGGCTTAAAGCACAATTAGCCGCGTCTGTTGGACTGAAAAAAAAAGGCCAAAACAGAGCAAAAACTTCAACTTTAATTAGCCGCAGCCTGCTGCCACAGTTGCCACAATTGCCACAGTTGTTGTTGTTGGTTGCTGCTACTGCTGTTGTTGGCTGCCTCGATATCAAACACTTGATTATGCCGATGCCAACGCCGACAAGGTGACGTCAAAGCCAATGCAGCAAATGTAGGATGTAGCACACTCTACTCTGGTTCTGACCCAAATAGACGACTCTACGTCGCCAGCCACAGCCACAGCAGCCAAGTTAATTTAGAATGAGAAAAAGTAAGTGAAGAAAAAACAACAGCAACAAAATATGAAGGCAAAGGAAAGTAAATGGCCAACAGCTGTTGGCAGTAGTTGTTACCAACACTGCTGCTGGCGTTATTGTCGGCGCTCTACCCGCAGCTACCTTGTCCAAAACACGTTCAACATGTTCCATCATCATCGTCGGTGTAGACGCCTTCATCAAGCTGCTCTAAGCACCCGACAACTTGTGACCCAATTTCCAAGACTCCAAAGCCGCGTTCCAGACACTCTATGATATTATAATATGCCCCACAGTATTAGTTGCACGCCCCCCCGCCGTTTAATCAACTGTAACAACATATTAGTTGCAATTAAGTTGAGTTATAACTCAGCCATGCTTTACTAGCGCCATCTATCGAGTTACTTTCCAAGGACACAAATACTGCAAGTGGCTGCATTATTTTGCAATATGCTGCAAGTTGCCAATTATAAGGCCAATTAAATTAACAATTATATACACCGTAAAGCTCAATACTCTACGCACAGATATCGCTTGTCTAAAACAGACCCTCTGCACTCCCCTCCATTAGTTTCAAGTTCATGCATAATCGAGCAACGGAATTTGTTCGGCATTTATTTTTAGCCAAAACAAATCGACCGCGTCAACAACTTCGACCATGTTGGCGGCATATTAATCAGTTCGAGGCATGGGCCAATTGTTGTATAATATAAAAATAAAAATAGTTTTGTCTAATCAAAAGATAGTGTTGGTCAACACCACTGTTGACGCTTAGTTAGGGCCATTGACCAAACGCCTTCACATGGGGATGTAGCTCAGATGGTAGAGCGCTCGCTTAGCATGTGAGAGGTACGGGGATCGATGCCCCGCATCTCCAGTGGCAAAATTTTTTTTTTTTTTTTACTTTTTATGCGGTATTTATAGAGTAAATTTTTTTAAATTTTTATAGCTAATTTGCAAGAACATATTTTTTTTAATTTTATTTTTACGAACTTTTTGTACTTTTTATGCGCTGTATTTAGAAAATACAACTTTTAGAAATTTTTTTACTTTTTAAGCGGTATTTTGGAGAATAAATTTTTTTTTAAATTTTTGTATATGATTTGTAAGCGTCTGTGCTATTGGAAGATGTGCAGAATACAATCTGCAAAAGAACTACCATGACAAGGATATTTCCAAGGCATTAAGCAAAGCCAAGATCACATTTAGGTTGGTTAAAGAAATGAGAACGTCACTGAATAATTTAGGATCCAGGAATAAGCTCACGATTAGATGAGTTCCAGGATATATATGTAATATATGTATATGTATACTACAGCATGTGGGTACATATGTATGTACATATGTACATGTGTAGTTTTAATGAGACACACACGCATGGGTCTGTGCGTGGTGGAGTGGGTCATTTGCGGTTTTACTTACAAATCTTTGCCAGGGCAGCGTTCCATGACACATTGTTCGGAAGCACTCTGAACCCATATTTATGATATAATAATAAATTGTTGTTGGCGCGGCACTTACCTAGAAAGAAAGAAAGAAAAGTAAAATATAATATATGGTTAAAATAAGTAAATCTATTATAGTACATGAAACCACAAGAGCTAAGAAAGACGCCAAGGAATAGATGAATCACGCATCTTCAAACTCATTTTTGTAGAAATATTGATAATAATTGTAAGAAGAAAATTGCAGTAAGTGCCTTGGGATCTATTGTGCTAGAAATATTGATTTTTAAAAATCAAAGTTTAATTTTCCAAGTTGCGTTAAGATCGAGGTTCTTAAAGCCAATTGGTTTGAGCGGAGATCGAATATCCCTTTTGTATTTAAAAAAAAAATGGCGTACGTAAATAAGGGCGCGAACGACTACCCTGTACCACTACGAATACCCTGTACCACTAGCTTGCAATAAAATCCGGTTCCTTTGACACAGTGCTTTATTGCCTTAAAAAAGATCTGAATGCCGAATTTCGTTCAAATATCTTTACAAACAAACGAAACACAACGAACTTTGTATAAAAAACGTTTTTTTGGACCGATTCCTCCTATGGGAAATATATGATATAGTCAACCGATATTGATCAAATTAAGTACAGTGCTAAGGAGCTATAAAAAACTTACGAATAAAAATCGATTTTTTTGGAAGATCGGCCCTATGAGAGCTATATGATAAAGTCAACCGATTTTCAAATTTCAATTTTGGTACAAAAAAACTTCTAAATGTCAAATTGAGTTAGAATATCTTAAATAAAAAAAATTATTTCGGCCGATTGGTCCTTTGGGAGCTATATGATATTGTCCACCGACAATACAGTGCTTGAGAACTATAAAAAACTTTCGAATGCCAAAAGACAGACGGACGTGGTTATATCGACTTCTTTAGTCACCCGGATCATATTTTAGGTAACTAAAAGGTGTCTCCTACGACTCCTTTTATATGTTACATACATTTTCGGCTTGCACAAACTTAATATACTCTTTGTATCATACGGTACAGGGTATACAAATTTTGCAAATTTATTTTACTTCTTTGCTGACAGCTAAAATAAATTTTAACCCAACCTTACATATCTTTAGTATTTATTTTATTGTTAACATTTTATAATTCGCTTAATTTCTATCATTCCCCACCATTTATATTTCTTTTTTTTTTGTAATCTTTAGTTTAATTTAAACTTTTTCAATTAACTTGTAATTCATACAAGTTTAAGCCCAAAAAAAAAAACAAGGCATAAAATAAGGCCAATCATTTGCAGGCCATCAAAATGTTGCAAAAGTAACTCGAGAGACTCGGTCATAAAGTAAAAACTTTTTTTAAAGTAAACCAAAACAAACAAAAATGGCGATTGGAGCAAAGCAAACACTTGAAAGCAAGGACAAACGGTCTTAAAAATCAAAATGGCCGCTGAGTTGCATTAAAAAAAAAAATCACGAATGCATCATAAAAACTTTGCACATCAACGCACACAAACAGACAAAATGGTAATGGCGGGTGGGCGTTGGACAGAGGAGGGGGTGTGGCGGGCAACATCTATGCGAACAAAGTACAAACTGTGGAAAATACTATAAAAATGGCGGTCAAGGGATAGAGACTGTAAAAATCACTTGAAATGCAGCAAAAGCTGCAAAAAGCAGGAAACAGAAAGTGATGAAGGGAGCAAGGCACAGAGAAGAAAGAGAGAGCAAGATGGTTGACGATAAGTGAAGGAAGGTTCAGGCCAAAAGGGCCAAGTACAAATATAAATTTTTTTTGCACTCATTTTTGCTCTGATTGCATTTCACTGTTTGCTTCTGATGGGATGCAGTCAGCCTCATTTGCTGATGGATTAGTCCAAAGTGCAGCAGTAGCCCCCAACACGACCCCACACAAACAGTCAGTACAAATAGTATGCACCCATCCGGGATCTGAACTTGAAGGTAACGTGTAATTTTTGTTGCCTTTTACAAGCTCCCTTGCTCCCTTCTTTTGACCAAAGGCGCTTGACCATGTTTTTTTTTCGTGTTGGTATCATTAAAGCTCTACACTATTCGAAATTTTTTTGTTGTTTTTGTGGTTGTTGCACGCACAGCAAAATTTTGATTGATGATTGAATGCAGCATTTTCTGACAACAACAACAACAGCAACAACAACAGAATGGCGGCAAACTCATTTCGACTGATGAGCAACAGCTGCTTAATGATTAAGCGAACACAATTTGGCTTGGCTAAAAGGAAATAACTTGGCCTTTTTATACACTGCAATCGTTTAATGACTAAACGAGTCATATAAACTTTGCATAAAAACCTTTGGGAGAGATAAAAAAAAACATAAGAATAGAAGAATTTAATGGGGTTTTTATATAGGCTTAGTGATAAATCGTTTGTGAGCTTTATTTTAGAAGCTTTTTAGATCTGTGTGTAGCCAGTGGCTATATAGATATATCTTTTAAAATTGGCTAGACACATTTATGGGGAACATATATCAAGTTTTAATACTCTAAGTAACTCTACAGCTTGTTATGCAATTCTTTATTAATGCAAGGCAACTCTGGTCGCTAAACCACAATTTAAGAAACAAATTTGTTTTCAAATCCGTCAAAAATTTGTATATCTGACAAAAGACTTTTTTTCTAGATTTCATATTTACAGAGCATGCACTTAACACCTTTATAGAGATTTCGAGTACAGCCCTGTTTAGACCTTGTAGTTTTTAGACCTGAAAAATTCAGCCCTGAATTCCCACATGAAAAGGAACAAACGCTCATAGTATGAAATCCGTCAAAAGACTTTCAAGATTTTACATCTTCATAGCAAGGACATAAACTTTATAGAGATTTCGAGCACAGCCCTGTTTAGACCCTGCAGTTCCGTCGTTCCGACCTGAAAAATTCAATCCTGAATTCCCGCATGAAAAGGCACAAGCGCTCATAGTAAGAAATCCTCCAAAAGACTTTCAAGGTTTCATATCTTCATAGCAAGGACTTAAACTTTAAAGAGATTTCGAGCATTCAGTCCTTCTGACCTTAAAAATTCAGTGCTGAATTCCCGCATGAAAAGGAACAAGCGCTCATAGTAAGAAATCCGTCAAAAGACTTTCAAGGTTTCATATCTTCATAGCATGGGACTTAACCATTATAGAGATTTCGAGTAGAGACCTGCTTAGACCCTGCAGCTCCACCGTTCCGACCAGAAAAATGAAGTCTTGAAAACCCACATGAAAAGGAAGCGAACGCTCATTGAAAGAAAAACAAGGAAATATAAACAAATTTCAACTTCTAACTTTTTCTTTTAACAGACAATTAAAGCTAAGAAAAATAAGGAATGATAAGAATAAGGCAAAAAGCACTGAGTTCAGGACCGATTTTTAAAAAAAAACTAACGCCTGATTTCAAGCATAAGTTTTTATCAAGAATCAGCATTGAATTCATTTACGAATTTAAAAAAAAATTTAGGCCTGATTTTAAGCACGATTTTTCAAAAACAATCAGCACTAAATTCATAGCTAAAGGTTTTGGTTAAGGTTCAGGCCTGAAAGCCTAGGACATGCATGTCTTAAATTTGTGACAAATGAATGCCTAGACTCAAGGTTGGTACTGAAAATTCAGGCATGATTTCATGACTAATTCTAGCCTGAACCGAAAACGGAGAAGACTTCATTCAAAGAGTTTTTTCTAAAAAATAATTTCTTCTTATAATGATTCAAGTACATAACCAAATGATCATTAAAATAGTTCAATTCAGCAAAGAATTTTGGAGTTTGCTATTTTAATCATACCATGAGTTGTGGATCTCACACATTAAGTCCATATTAGTTTTGGTTAAGGTTTAGGCCTGAAATCCTAGAATATGGATGAGATAAGTCTATATCAATAAAAGAAACTTATATTTTACGTGTTACGAATGTTCTTATGAATGCGTGAATGAATTTCAAATCTGAGGTAGATACTTTAAATTCATGCATGATTTCATGACATACTAAGTCCTCAACCGAGAAAATAAATAAAGAAATTGACATAGTTTTCACTAAAAAACAATTTCTTCTTATAATGATTTAAGTACATAACCAAAAGATCATTAAATTAGTTAATTTCAGCAGAGAATTTTAGAGTTTGCTATTTTTACCATGCCATGAGATTTAGATCTCACCTAATAAGTCCATTTTGTTCAGTTAATTAATAACAGAATGAAGCACCTTATAAATCTCTCCCCTTTCGAGGCCTTAAGCAACAAGCAAATAAACATCATTATGATGATAAGCTAACTTCATTAGTTGGCTCCTAAATTTAATCCTGAACTCATGCTGTCCAATTTTCAGTCTATATGTTCGTAGAGCATTTCAAAGTCGTTGCAACATGTTCATTTAAAAGTTTTTGATTATATTGTTTTATAAATATTTTATATCTTATATCTCTTGCTCCTAACTTCTTGCATTGTTTATTTAAAATTGATATCAGTTCTCAACGAAATTTGCATATTAATATCCGCAATATATTTTATTTAATTTCATTTTAGACAATAAGATTGTCTTATTTTTGATTTATTTATTTAGCAAATATTTGCACAAATGTTTAAAATATACTTAGAATCTGTCAATCTTTATCTGGCATCTTGGAAACAATAAATGAAATTAGCCAGATAGTATTTGACAAATAAATTGACAGATACATTTCAAGAAATATTTTTTATGATATTCCATTTAATTGGCTTCAAATATGCGGCTCAAATTTAATGTAACTGCATTTATGTACATAACATATATAGTATATAATATATTATTTTCATACATCTGTCTGAGTGGCTGTTTTAACTTTTCATGAATATTCAATGTATTGGCCATAATCTTTTGACGTTTATTGTTGATATTAATTACTCAATAACGAAATTACTCACATCAATACATATATACAATGTACAGACATATATAAATGTATATATATAGTATATATATGCATGCAGCTGTAAGCCGTAAAATCGTCATTTTGTGTTTATTTATATGGGCGCAATTTAAGCATTTAATCTTGCATATATAAATCCTGATTTATACTTTTTACTATATACGAGGGTAGATTGATAAGTTTCCGGCCTGACCAAGAGATGGCGCCACTATGCCTACCTTGAGGTGGCGTTCTATAGTATCATCCTTAGATAGCTTGAAGCTATAGTTTCAGCCCGATCGCCATGTTAGTTTAGATTTGAGAGCACACTGAATAAGACGCCTCTGTGTTTTTCTTGAAAATGGAAAAGCTGGAAAATCATGCTGTCATCTAATACTTCTATTTGAAGGGGTTAAAGCCGAAGGAAATTAAAAAAGAGATGGACTCAACACTGGGGACATCCTCCCCATCATATTCAACCATCAAGCAGTGGGTTTCCGAATTTAAAAAAGGTCGTGTGAGCACCTCTGATGAGCCTCGCTCAGGACGTCCTGTTGAGGTCACAACTCCAGATATGATTGAAAAAATCCATCAAATAGTGCTGGAAGACCGCAGATTAAAAGTGCGTGAGATAGCTGAGACCTGTAAGACGTCATATGAACGTGTGCAAAATATTTTGCACCAACATTTGCATATGGAATAGCTCTGCGCAAGATGGGTGCCGCGTTTGCTAACAGTCGACCAAAAATTGATTCGAAAAAACGTTTCTACCGCCAATTTGACGTTGTGTAAGCGTAATCCAAGCGAATTTTTGCGTCGATTTATAACCGTTGACGAAACTTGGGTGCACCACTACACTCGTGAAACCAAAGAACAGTCTAAACAGTGGATTGGACCAGGGGAACCAACTCCAAAGAAGGCAAAAACAATTTTTTCAGCAAACAAGGTTATGGCTACTGTTTTTTGGGATGCAAGAGGTATTATATACATTGATTACCTTGAAAAGGGTAAAACTATCACTGGGTCAATACTACGCAGACTTATTGCAACGTTTGAGCCACGAGGTGAAAATTAAACGACCTCATCTGGCGAAGAAAAGAATCTTGTTTCATCACGATAACGCACCAGCGCACAAGTCAATCGTTGCGATGGCTAAAATCAACGATCTGAAGTTTGAATTGATGCCGCACCCTCCCTACTCTGCAGACCTAGCCCCGAGTGACTATTATCTGTTTCCTAACCTCAAAAAATGGCTTGGCGGTAAGAGATTTGCGGACAATGAAAAAGTAATCGAAGCTGTAAATGGGTATTTTGAGGAGCTTGACGAATCAGTCTATAGAGAATGGCATTACTAGACTAGAACACCGCTATGAGAAATGTATCAGCCTTGGAGGAGATTATGTTTAGAAATAAAAAAAAAAATTCTTAAAAACGTTGTTTTTCTTCGTCAGGCCGGAAACTTTTCAATCCACCCTCGTATATAGGCGGTATGTACTATACTTTAAATTTTGACAACAACTAGTTTCTGGTGTTTATAGATACCAAGATATTCTACGAGAACTAGTTCATGTTATTAAAGGATACATACATCAGGTAAGCTAAAGTTCTGTAGATTCGTAAAAGATTTGTAAATATATGTCTTCTAAACAGCAATATTAAATTCTATGGAACTAGTTCTTTTTCTTTAAAGACTCTTCAATCACAATATTTTTTTAAGTTATGCATTTCTTTCTAATTCTTTCTTACAGTTTTCTTAAAAAATGTATTTGAATTATAATTTCAAAGCCAATCGCGCATATAAAATTCTTAAAAATATTTCAGAATGATGATATTTTTTTTATTTATTATAAAAAGACTATCAAAACAATCTTTACTAAGTTATAGCAGATAAATTTATATACCAATGCAGGAACTGAAATATTTTTCTTCTAAAAGGAGTTATAGCATAAAAGTTTTTTTTGTTTGACTAATTCATGAATTAAAAGTACTACTAACACTGGTTTTAATGAATACAATACGTCATAGCAACACCATAAAACAATTTTTTCTAAATTTTGGTGTCAAAACAAACACTTCCTTATATGATAAAAAAACTCAATCTTAGCCACATCTTTAAAGCGCATATTTTTTTGGCTTACTCCGAAATTTGGTAACCTATTACAACAGTTGCATTTAAACCGATTCATTTACATATTTAATTCAGTCATTTAATTGTACAAACATGTGGGCTTGATTACATGGTCAACACGCCTACTTTAAGCCACTTTTTAGACCCAGCAAAGATGCAGGTCAATTAGCACTAATACTCTATAAACAGCGCATACATTTTGAAATTTAAAGCATTTCAGACCAGTCTCCATTTTGTTGTCAAGTGTTGTAAAAACAGCAAATCGTTATGTATTTAAAAAATATATTGCTTTTAAATAATTAGCCAAATGTTTATTAATCATTTAGCGCTGACAGTGAGGCAAAACATATGGAGAGAGAATGTTTTTGGATTATGCCATACAGACTGACAGTTGCTCTACTCACGACCTACATCAAATGTTAATTCTTTGTTTTTTGTTGCCCTTAATTAAAACATGAATTCATTTGGGCCTCGTCGAATGATTCATTCATTTGCAGCTCTCGACATTGGAATTGTTTTTAAACGTTTTTGACTCATGAACTCAGCGCCAATTTCTAAAGTCTAAATCAATACAAAATCGTTTTGAAAACAAAACAAAATGCTAAACAGCTGTTCCGTGGATATCGATTTTCAATTTAGACGCCATTAATAATGTATCGCATTAGAAGACAAGCTGCACCAGTCCCCAAGTCTATAATCTATGCAAATTAAATCTAAACCAGAAAGAAACACGTTTCCAGTTGCTGCCGTTTTAAATTTTGTTCCCACACAAAATCGGAATCTACACAATAATTTTTTACGGCGAAAAATGTCACAATAAAAAAAAAACTTAAATAAAATGAACGTCTTAAATAACAAAAGTAAACTAAAACTTTAAAAAGTTTAATACTCTCAACAAATAATTTGTCAAGTACACTGTGAAAAAATCATGTTACCAATTAGCAAATAAAAATAGTTGCTCATAATTATAGAAGATCTAGCTTTAACCAATTTCTTTGTTTCGGAATGTTTTCATTAATGAATCAAGGTCATAACAATTAAACAATAACATACTTTATTTTAAACTATTATAATTGTCTTTTAATTTTTATGAGTAAATTGTAGATATCGTAATAATGCTACTTAATCTGAATATCATTTAATAACATTAATCATTTCAAATTAAATGTTCTATGTCAGTTTTAAAAGTATTCACATGATGATTATCTGATACTCTACTCTCTTACATATTATAATCAAGAGTTAAGTTTAAATATAGAAGTGAAATGGCTCAAATTCAACGAAATAAAAAAACCTTATGAAATAAATACTCTCCGAAACCAGAAAAGTTAATAAGCTACAAAAAAGACCACCAAATGTTGCATATTAATTTTGCTCCCTTCGTATCTTCTTAAATCTCGAGCCCAGTTTCTGGGTAAAATCTTCTTTGAGGATCTGAGTAGTCTTGCTCATGTGCTCATAGCGAATCGGGCTGCTTTCATCGAATCCTCAACATAGTTCTGCAACACGAGAGACTTACGCGGATAGGGATGTAACAATTTGTGATCCTCATCCACTATCGCTCCCTTTCTTGAATTCCTTTCGTACCGCTTCATTTCAATTAGGCAACACAATGGACCTCAAGATCTCTGGGTGAACTCAGTTACTATCTGAGCTGCCTATACAACCTAACCTAACATATCTCTCAAATCTGCAGTCAAAGAAAGCTTCGGAGAGCAGAATATTCCTGATTATTATTCCTCACTGCCAAATTGAAATTTCAGTTGGTGATAAGCCCGATGTAGCAAGGTCAATTCCATTATTATCGATTTTATCGCTACCAGCCTATGTTATTATGTGCTGAAGAGAAAGGAGGTGCTAAAATCTGTTAATAGGAATGTAAACAAACGAGTAGAAAGTAAAGAAAAGCGAGACCGGAAGAGAATGGCAGTGAAAGTTGAAGCAAGTCCGAACGTATGTAATCTGGAACGAAGATTGTATTAAGGACTAAGCGCACTGAATTGCTTACATATATTGTATAGTTACTGGCTCTATAGCCCTTACTCGGGAAATCTATCATTAATATTCTTAGCCAGCGTAAAAGGGACATTTGGCTAAATAGTAGATAATATAAGAGCTGCTCATCTATTAGATCACCCAAATCATGAACCAGTATTGCGTTGATATACATATATTATTCCTAGAGGTCCAAGGTAAGAAATAGGGCCACGATTGAAATTATCTAATCTTCCGATCTGTCTACTAGTAACCCTCTATAGTGTCAAAAACTAAAAAGTTTTAAAGATTTAGTAGAGTACAACTACTGTCCGCAGTGACATCTGGCTAGGATTTGCTCATATAAAGCAATTACTTTTTTCCAATATAATTCCATCTTCACTATTTCCAATAGTAAGCAAATTCCAATATCAAGGCTACAGGGTCCGGCACTCGAAGTGTAACCAATTAAAAAGGCCATAAATTCATTTTTGAAAATTACCTTTACTCAATTCAAGGTACAAAATGTGTAAAAATAATACGAAATTTAGAAACAATTTACTTTCGCTCAATATGGCCACCTTTTGCCTTCACTATGGCCTTGAGACGGTCCAAAAATGAATCGCAAGCTGCCCGAATGTGACGTGCAGGTATTTTGGCCCACTCGTGGACAATGGCTTTTTTCAGCGCCTCGAGACTGTTGTATCTTTTAGTTCGGACCTTGCTCTCCAAAATGGCCCAAAGAGAATAATCCATCGGATTCGCGTCTGGTGAATTCGATAGCCATTGTGTGGACGTTATGAAGTTCGGAACGTTGTTTTTCAGCCATTCTTGGTTCACTCGAGCTTTGTGAGACGGTGCCGAGTCCTGTTGAAACGTCCATGGTCTGCCACCGAAATGTTTGTCTGCCCACGGCTTCAAAGCAACCTCCAGAATACTTTCCCGATAATATTGCGCATTATCCTTGACGCCAGGCTCGATGAAAACGATTGGAGAGCGCCCATCTGCGGTTACAGCGGCCCAAACCATTATCTGTGGCGGGTGCTGCCTCCTGGTGGCCAATCGATGACTCAAATTCTCGTATGAACGGTCCCTCAAGTAAACCCTATCGTTTTGAGAGTTTACGAATTGCTCAATTGTAAAAATTTTCTCGTCAGAAAACACAATGTTCGGCAATTGACCGCTTTCGGCCAAGCGAAGCAACTCCTTCGCTCTCTCAAGTCTGACTTGTTGCTGCTTCGGTGTGAGATCATGTGCCTTTTGGATCTTGTAAGGCTTGACCTTGAGATCATTTTTCAGTATGCGACGGATGCTACGGTCAGATATTTTCAGTTCTTTCGCCATTTGATTGGCACTTCGTCGGGATTTCGCTCAAGTCGCTTCTTCACTTTTTGAACCATCTCACGTGACGTTGCAGTCTTTTGATGACGACCTCCATGACGTTTTGCGATGCTACCAGTATCATTGTAACGAGTTATGGTGCGATAAACAAAAACTTTATTTACTTTAAGGTGTTCGAGCTCACGAACAATCGCTGGTTGTGATTTTCCAGCTAAATATAATGCAACTACACTATTACGTTTGAAATCCATTACTGATTTTTTTTTCGCGTTTACCCGGCAAAATGTCGTGCTTGTAAACAATACTCTAAACTGTCACTTAGCTAACTTACAGACAGCTGATGCCCGTGCGTCAGCTGCGCGAGCGGTCTGAATTTGGTTACACTTCGAGTGCCGGACCCTGTATATTTAACGGTTTTAAGATCTGTAAAATAGTCAAGGTAATTATAAAAAATAAAATGAAAATATAGTTTTAAAGATCTGGCTATCTTAACTACAGTCCACCTGCTTGACATCTGCCCAGGATTTGACAATAAAAGACGATCACTTTCCTCAAATAAAATACCATTTTCACAACTTGCAGTAGTAGCCAAACCCAATATTGAGGTTATATTTACCTTTTTTAAGATCTATAAAATAGTCAAGGAAATCTCAAAGCTATGTACGATAGGGTCTAAGATCTAGTTGCTCTTTGTCCTATTATGTTAATCCATAAATTTAAAAGGATTTAGCTGCCAAGTGTCCGGAAACTTTTTCAGCGCAGTGTATTAGCACAACTACTACTACGCACTGTACCTTTAGTGATTAACAGTAATAAAAAAATGCATATATTTATTTTATAATAAATGCAAATCATGCAGCAAAACTAAAAGTGGGCGTGTTGCATATAAAAGAAAAAAAAAATAAAAATATTAATTACAAATAAAATATACAAAACTTAAAATATTCAACAATTTCCAGTTTGCAAATGTGACGAAAAAAATTAAATGAAAAAAAAAATGCAATGCAAGCGGAAATAAAAAGCAAAACACACACACATACAAACACACTCATAATACACAAATCAATGCGGCTACAACAACAACATCCCCAACAACAACAACAACAAACAGCTGAGCAAGCAAAGTGACGAGCGATGACGCTGCCAGCAGCTATTAACACAAAGCTGACATCGCTGCTGCGGTCGCCGTCGACGCGACGTCAACGTAGCCGCAACTTATATTTTTTTTTTGCGCCTTTGTGTGGTTTAATGACCTTGCCCAAGTTGCTCGCGCGCTGTCTTTGCTTTAATGCGGCAGCCCTGCGCTGCTCGCCGCTCTCTCTCCTCACTCTCTACGCACTCTCTTTTGCATGTGCTCTCCCGGCAAGGCACGCCATGTGGTCGGCTCGGTCGCTCGCACTGTCATGATGTTGCTGCCTAATTTTAATTTTATGCGCGGTTCACACTAAACCGCCTCACAAAAACCCCCCAACAACAGCAGCTCCCTACCAAAAAAAAGCAATGACGACAAGGCATCACAATAGCAACAACAACACAAACACACACGCATAGCTAGCACCATTTTTTTTTTTTTTTCATTTTATTGGCCGTTGTCGCATTTTATTTTTAAACTATTAAAAACAGACCAGAATTGTGTCAAGTGTAGTATTGACAATGTTGGCCTATTCTTCTTCTTCTTCGTCTCTCTCTGCTATCAAATCAGTACGGCCAAAAAAACGCATAAAAAACACAAAATGCTCGTAAACTGAAGAAGCACATTTTTGTGCTTTTGTATGCAGAGCATCAAACATTTTTTCTACTTATTGGGTGGTCCATACTGATAACCTACACCCAGCAGACTGGAGTCTGAGACTCCTTTTAATACAAACACATCGCATAAAAGCCAGCCATAAACCTATAAGGCGGAACTAATCTGGTCATACCAAAGTTTGTATACTCTTTTGATTGATTTGTTTTCTATTGTGGGAAAATGTGGGAAAAATACATCCATCATGAAGATACGAATAAGGAAGGCTTGTTTTTCGTAAGTGTTATCGCATTTTAACGATGTATTCACTAGTGCGTACTGATTTTAAAAAATTTGTTGTTTTGTGGAAAGATAAAATGAAAAATTTAAATTTAATTTGTAGTAACAATAAATTTAAGACTTCCATCATGAAAATACGAATAAGGAAGCTAATTTTTTTTAATAATATTATTTAATTTGTTTCAATTTGTCCACTTGTATAGACTGATTAAATAAAATTATGAAATGTCTTGAAAAAAATCTATATCGTAAATTTCGGGTCCGCAAACCGTCTTTTCTCATTCTCATCATCAATGATCAACTTGATTGCTTTAAAATGCTATTTGCCTCCGATCCAAGTCTCAAAGTACAGTCGTTGTTGGTTCTAGAGCAAAAACATCATCGCCGGGCTTGAACCCATTGAGAACATATGGGGGAACCTATTCCTCACGTCCACGCTACCGGACGGAAATTTCAGAAGGTGCAAGAGCTGCGAAAGACATTTACCGAAGAATGGGCTCAAATCCCACTTTCTGGATTGCCGAAGGTGATTCTTTCGATGCCAGCCCGAATTTTCGAGGTTAACTTAGGGGTTTCCCTTTTTAAAAAGTGTTCGTAATTAAAATTTCGCAGTAGAAATTTCATTTTTTTGATGCTATTTAAAGTTTCAAACTTTTTTTTTTGTTTATCTAGGATAAGTTTTAGTTCATTCGGAATAAATTAACGCTAAAAATATTATATTTAGTTACAATTTCTGTTTAAATACTCTTTAAAACTTAATTTAAAAAAAAAAATGGCGGACGTAAAGTAGGGCGCGGACGACTTTAGATACCCTGTACCACTAGCTTGTAATAAAGTCCGATTTCTTCACAAAAAACCAAAAACAGAAGAATTTTTAAGCAAAAATTTTTTTTTTGACCGATCGTTCCTATGGGAGCTATATGATATAGTCAACCGATTTCAATAAAATTTGACACGGTGCTTAAATACCTTAAAAAAGATATGAACGCCAAAGTTATTTCAAATATCTTTACAAACAAACAAAACACATCGAATTTTGTATAAAAAACGTGTTTTTGGACCGATTGGTCCTATGGGAGCTATATGATCTAGTCAAACGATTTGGATTAAATTTGGTACAGTGCTTAGGAACTATAAAATACTCACGAATGTCAAATTTGGTCCCAATATCTTAACAAACAAACGTAACACAACAAATTTTGTTAAAAAATCGATTTTTTGGAAGATCGGACCTATGGGAGCTATATGATATAGTCAACCGATTTTGTTCAAATTTGGCACATTGCTTAAGTGCTCTAAAAAATTTCCAAACGCCAAATCTGGTTACGATATCTTTATTAAAAAACGAAATATAGCGAATTTTTCTTTAAAAAAGTTATTTTGGCCGATCGGTCCTATGGGAGCTATATGATATAGTCAACCGATTTTGATCAAATTTGGTACAGTGATTGGGAACTATAAAACTTTCGATTGCCAAATTTCGTTACGATATCTTCATAAACAAACGAATTATTCATCTAAAACGCTTTTTTTTTTCGAGGTCGTCTCAAACACCCCCATGGGAGCTATATAATTTATCCCCGATATCAAAAAATAAAATAAACTTGCCTCCTATGGAATAATATGGGATCTAATGTGAAAGTTTGGTAACTCTAGCTCTTACCATCTCTGAGATCTAGGCGTTCACACGGACGGACAGACGGACAGACGGACATGGTATATCGACTTCTCTATTCACCCCTGACTCTTTTAGGTAACTTTGGGGTGTCTCCGACGTCTCCTTCTATATGTTACATACATTTTCGGCTTGCACAAACTTAATATACCCTTGGACCATACGGTACAGGGTATAAAAAGATGTTCTTAATTGAATTTCGGAGAGTGTAGTTTAAAATAACTTTTACCTACATATTTTCTGAAATTTTAAGGAGTGGTCTGTTATTTCTATCTATTAGGTGTTAAAGACAAAAGACTTTCCCTTTTACTTTCAGCCTACGATTCCAATAGTATTTTCTTTCTTTTATAGTCAATAAAGCCACAGATAGAGTAAATAAAAAAACATAAAAATTGAAAAATAAAACCTTTTAATGCGTTTCGAATTCCAATCGACAATTTTCCAAGGAATTTAAAGTAAACAAAATTACATTAACGAGAAAAAATTGTCATGCCAAGGCCCTGTATGAAACATATACTATATAAATTTAATACCATTGTAGTAGCATATGGTATTATGTAATTTTCGGAAAATCATGTTTAATACTTTGGAAAATTTATAATTCCAAAAGGTTTTGACATGTGGGTGGTTGGCTGTGTGTGGATGTGCTTCGATTGAAGGTCGCTCAGAAATAGCTTTCATATCACCGTAGCAAATACCCTGCCAACATTCGCTGACTGATTACTTTGTCTGAGAAAATTTTTCGAATCTTTACGAAATGACAGCAAGTTCGTTGTCGCTCGTTTTGCGGCACTCAAGGGCGAGATCTATATATATATTATATACCATTGCCATTATGTATAATCAATAGATTTGTTATATATTTAGCCTATTGCTTAGATTTGTGCTTTGTCATTACCATTAGCTATCATTATCTTGGTCATCGTCATCATCATCATCGGATCGGCAACACCAAGCTCAAGTGCAAACAAAATGTATCTTATCTTATCCAGCGTCAAATGTTATAAGTACATGATTGTATATAAGGCGTAGTTCGTATCTGTATCTGACATTTGTGGGACAACATTATTTGTCTAACAAAACAAAACTGAAATGACTAATTTGGTTTTGATTGTTTGTTTTTTACGTGAGTCCCAAAGTGCATTGAACTTTTGGGTAGAAGCCATTTCTGGGTCTCTTATCGCTCAGGTAAGATGCAGAAAATGGCCCGACTTGCCTTAGAAATGGCTTTTTGAATTTTTTTTTTTTTTTTTTTTTAGTAATGCCCATGGTCACACTTTTTATGCTAAATATATGTATGTCATCAAAGTCATGTACAAACTTTGACGTGCCATTTGAGGGGACTGTGGTTTTTTTTGGAACAACTTAGAGATATAGCACGTTCGAAGATATGATACTCAACCAACATAAAGAAAATTTAGCTCTTGTTGAACTATTTTTCACATGTTCCCAGCTTGAAACGCGATTTTTGGCAAAAATATAAGATATCTTATATAAGCAATCCATATAATGTAACTACACTGAGCAAAAAAGTTGAAGACTAAGGTCAATTGGATGAAAAACTTTAGCTAGTGAATAAATAATACTGTAGTATTATATATTTTTTTAAAAACTTAGATAGCCAAATCCTTGGTACCGAGTTAGACCCAACGGTTTTGTGAGCCTGATATAATATATCCACTGAAATCCTATCTCAAGATCAGATTACAATCTAATGACAATCCATTCAAGAATAACTCATGATACGAACTATGTGTTAAATTTTTATGTACCAGAAAAGGGGATTAAATGCGGTTTAACTCATTTAATCCCCTTTTCTGGTACATAAAAATATTATCATAATATCTGCCTTAGACTTGCGAAAATGCTCTGGCTGATCCCTCCAAGAGGCTGACGACTGGGCAATGGACTGTGTACTGGCAACCAAACCCCCGCGCGTTGAAGTCCTCTAAGGAAACTACTCGGGCTGTGATATCAGCCCAAACGACGCTGGAAACCGTGACTGCTGCCACCGGGGGGCACGGAGGGAATAATAATAATATAAATGAAAAGTTGACTTCTGTTGGAAATTTTGTTTTCTTCGGTATTTACCGACAAACAGAGAGTCACAAATTTGGAAAACTTGTATTTAAGAGATTCGGTTACTTTGTAAGTTCCTAGTTCTAAGATTATCTGGAGACTCTTTCAACAACGATGGAGAACTTATTACAACATCTTGACAAACACAAAGCAATCCGATCAATCTATTCGCAAGTAGATTTGTCTAGATCTCTCAGATGTAAAAATAATAAGCTTTTGTCCTCTTCATTCATAAGAGATTTATTTGACTTATTATCTCAATACTCATCTGATAAAATAGAGTTATAATCACTCAAAAAAGTTTAATGATCTAAATTTTGATAGACTGTTGATTATATTTCAGCAAGATTTAGTTTAATTTTGTTTTTACAGTCCTTCCAAATTTAATTCAAAAATTTCCAAATCTTCCCACAGCACAGCTGCTTATAAAGTACAGTCACCACTGAAAACTTTTTGACATGACATGCAGTTGGGGGACACAGAAAACTTCCGCCTCAACTAACTAACTAAATAATTGAATATAATTATTTGGTAGCTTGACAGTGAATACAAAATTAGCCCATCAATCTTCAACACACACACCGAAAAAAAAAAAATTCAATTGAAATCGCAAATTCAAATGAAAAGCTTGAAAATTGCTCACGTTTTCTGACGCATGCTTAAGGCAAGATGAAAACTTGAGAATTTCGTATGAAAACTTTCCGGTTGACACACACACACACGCACAAAGATTTTTCCACCCACACATACTCGCTCTCATATTATAAATGAAAATGTCACCTTGACAAAGAGCGCTACAACAACAAAAACAACAAGAAGAAAAGACACAAGAAATTACAACGTCAAAAAGTTGTTGCAATTGTGATTGGTTTGTTCTGCTTCTGGTATTGTTTTTGTTGCTGATTTTGCTTTGTGGCACCCTGTAAATTGGGATTTGGTGGGGTCTATCGAATTTGAGCAAAAAAATGTGTCTTTGTGTTTCATGCTTAGAAAGAAATGGGCAAGCGAAGATGAATTATATATGATTATGATTAGGACGAGAAAAGTAATCGATAACGACTTGGCAATATGGTCAGGTATTTCGAAGACCAAAGAAGCTAGGAATATGAAATTTTAGGACTTGCTGCGTCTTATCGTAGTGAACTAGCTTCCTTTCAGTTTATGCGGTTTATTTTAAGACTAATTGCACTTAAACCACTAATATATAAAAAAAAATTTTAGTTTTGGTATTTCACTATTTTCAAGAAACCGTTTCCCGCAGAAAGTTGAGCTAGAATCGTAAAATATTCTCTAAAAAATAACAAAAATTGTCTACAACTTTTGTGAAAAACATTCCACATTTTATATTTCATGGGAAAAATAAATTGCTTTAGGAAAATTGGCTTGACAAAGAAAAGCCTAAAGATGAAAAATCCAATATTCAGCTATCGATAGCTCAATAAATAATCTCTTATAGCTTTACCACATATGTAAAAATCAACAAAATCGAAGAAGTCAATCAAAAAAGTGACCAGCTTATATTATTTTCACCGATTTTTTGGCTCCCAGTGGAGCATAGGGCCTCGACCATCCTCTTGTAGCGAACTCTATTACGGGCTTCACGGCAGATATCATTTCATGAGTAGCTGGCGGCTTCTAGTTCATGATCAATAGATCTTCTCCATGTTTTTGCTAGCGAATCAACGCGACGACCTCTCCGATGAGGGTTTCAACGAAGTGCCTGTAGAGCGAGGTTCTTGTTATATTATATCTCCGAAGGGTATGCCCAATCCATCGCCACTTACGCTCGCATACTTCTATTGTACTAGCGCAGTTTTCTGATTAGTTATGTTCCCGAGATCTTCATTATTAATATAGATCGATCTGCATCAAAAGTTTTTAAAGTTTATTGGTAACCATTTTCGTTCCTTATCCATTCTTTAGCCAAGTACAGTGCATTTTATAGTCGACATGTCACCACCCATTCTAATCGGTCCACTTGTTTTTCCTTGTAAAAATGTTGACATTTTTCTACGTTTTCCATTCACGCTTTTCCTTATAACTTGTACATATTACTCTTTGCACCTTTGTTCTTCTCGTTGTTGTTGTTGTTGGTTGACTGCAACTGTCATCAACATAATCGCATGAGTATGACACGAAGGAGTGCACTTTGTGTTCTGATGATATACTCAAAATCGTGTGCATCCCGCCCCCTCCGCCACGCCCTAACTATGCAGCACATGTATCTATAAGTTTTTTGTTTTGGTTTTTTTTTCTTTCGTTCTTGATGACACAGTTGCCTAACTGCGTGGCATGCCACAAGCAGCAACAACCAACAAGTCCCAAACAGACGCCAAGCCAAGCAGCTCTATTAGGTTACATGAATAAAAGAAAACTTTTTGCCATGAAATAGAAGCCACCAAGATTCACATGTTTCCTTCACTTGATACCTTCCTACTACCTACTATGTATTTATATAATTATAACAAATTGTATTGGGGTTGTGCGTTTAGCACGTGAGCGGAAAAGAACTTGGCATAACTCTTGTACATAACTCAAAAGTTACTCAACCTATATTCAACCCCGAAGCTGAAGTGTTTTGGGAGCAAGGCTGTAAGTGGAAGCAGCAGCCTCATATTGTTAATTAGATTATTGAAATCCTAAACTTTATTGGGTTGATAAAAATGATTTGTTCGAAGGATAGTTCGTATCGTATCGCAAATCAGGGAGATGGCTAGAGCTCTGGCGGAAAGAGAATGGGACATGGTGTCCGGTTGTCGCATCTCCCTAACACTCTGGACGAGAAATGATCCAAAGCGAACAACTGAACTCCTGCGCTTCCATAACAACAGGACTAGCAAGGGGGCAGGCGTTGTAACGTGGCACTGCAGCATATGCAATATGGCTGAGAGGTGGCACGCTCCCCATCACGATTTCTGCAGCAGTTACAGTGATGAGGAATAGACAGAAAGCATCCAACACCTGCTAAGCGACTGAGTGGCTCTTCTTAGAAGATGAACCCAGTTTCTGGGTAAAGCATTCTTTGACGATATGGGTAATCTATTCTTTGTGCCCATAGCGGATCTTGCTGCTTTCGTCGAATCCTCAAAATGTTTCAGTAACATCAAAGACCTACGCCATTGCACAATTTTTGATCCTCCTCCATTATAACTCCCTTTCTTTAATTCCTTCCGTCCCCTTCTTTTTATTAGGCAGCCCAATGGACCTCATGGTTTTTGAGGGAACTCAGTCACTTTCTGAGCTGCCTACACAACCTAACCTAACCTAAGGATAAGATAGTTCAATCATATGATGAAAACGAGTCCAGTGGTCGAAAAAGTCAAAATTTTGGCAGACACCTGAAGAATTGTATTTAATAGAAAAGCTACATAGAAAATTCAGATAAAGTTTCAGATCGATCTGGGCAAACCTATAAGAGCATTTTGTGTAAGAAATTTTTTTAAAAGCACCACAAGCATTGTTGGCTTGAAGAAAAAAAAAATACCTGTCCGATCGACAGTTTTTCCATGATGAAAACGAGTCGGTGGTCGAAAAAGCTCAAATTTCGGTATATATCAAAAGAACTCTACTTAATAAGAAAGCCGCATAGAAAATTCAGATTTTTGTTTTTTCAAAAATCGGTCAAATAATAAAAATACGTTCTATAATATATTATACTTATATTATTGTTATTTAACCCCATTTAATCAAAATCATCTTATTTTTTAAATATAGGAAGAATTTTATATATTACTATAAACACAGTGTCACGTGAGTTCCTCGATTCCAAGCTTACGATTAAGCTCTATCTAATCGATCAAAATGTCGTTCTAAAGATTACACTCGTAAGTTTGGAAAACAGATTTCCTTGATCTTGAGAGCTCAAATAAATGGAAAGATCATTTGCTGCTTTTAGCAATCAAGATTTTTTTAATCAGCTCAATTATTTGTTTACCACTGGAATCTTCATAAAAGAACCCTTCTTTAAGAACTTCGAAATTTATGATATACATCATAAGCAATAATTATTGGGTTATTGTTCTTGCCTAATCTATGCAAATGTCTCAAAACAGGATTTTGAAATCAGCCCAACCAGAATTTATTGAATTCAGTCCAATCGCGAATAACGAAAGACCTTTTTTGTCCTATATATATTATAATAAAATTATAGTTGAATTAATTTATAAATAAATTTATTTTTTTAATTATTAATTTTTCACTAATTCATGAATTATTTTTTGTATAAGGCATTAAATTTTCATTAAATCTAAGTCTAAGAAAAAATTGTGTATAAAATTCATGAAGTAAATCATAAAACTGCTATGAAAATAAGTTAGCACAGGGAATACCCAACTAAATTTGTAAACTATTAGAATAAAATAAAAATATTTTTCTATAAAATTTCAATCAAATATCTTCTTTTAATGGTGCTAAATTGAATGAAATGGTCTAAACAAATTTTTTCCATACTATTTTTCCATGTTATTTTAAAACAGTGTAAAGACGGAATTGGTTATATTTTGTCTTTCCCATAGAGCATCCCATGGCGAATCAACTTTCCCGTAGCCAATTAAAAAAAAAATGACTTAAAACTAGATGTACATACGATCATATCATATCAGAGGATGCCATTTCATCAAGTACTCCACCGATAGAGCGGTTAACATTTGCATAATAATAAAAACCGATTTATGGTGCTTACCTGTAAAGAGAAAGATACAAAAATAAAATATAAATAAAAACACATTTGATTAATCCATAAATTTTTTGTATAAACTTGATGTCAAGAGCTGACAGAAAAAAACAAGAAAAAAACCTCCCAGCAGCAACCAAAGCAAACAGTTAATGCTATTATGCATTTTATTTGCCACAAAATTGCAGCCAAGTGTCATAAATTAAGGCGCAAACTCTTAGCCAAGTTGTTGTTGTGTTGTTGTTGTTGGTACTTGACTATGTCGGCGGCTTTGGGATAAACATATGTGTGTACGTATGTATGTATCTATGTGAGTATCTATGTCTGTATCTATGTCTATAAAGCCAAGCTCACTAACTCAAGGCAATTGCGAATGCAGCAATATGCAGTGCACATAATTTATGTACAACATTTAGTTAATAAAATACTTGAACCGGTTCTTTAAGCATGTCACACACACACACACACACACACACACAGACACACACATATACTATAAACTCTATATAATGGCTTTAACTGCACCGTTAACTGGGCAAAAACATTGTAGGTAAAAAAAAAAAGAAAAACAAAAAATCAAAATTGAAAGTTGACATGATGGCGTCCATGAATGGAGGAACGAACAAGTGACGAAATTTATTGACAAACTTTTACAAAAAAAAAGTGTTGCAAAATGCTGATAAAAAATATGTTAGATAGCGAAGAAAAATATGCGACATGTTGAAAATTAATATTAAGATGAACTAAGGATAAGATCTTACGTGTGGCTAAGCGGAAAAATAAATTAAGATTTCAAATGTAGGAAATCTTGTATTTAAAAAGATTTTGTCTAAGGAATCTAGAAAAAAAACTGGCGTACGTAAAGTCGGCCGCGAACGACTTTGGGATACCCTGTACCACTAGCTTGCAATAAAATCCGGTTCCTGCATAAAAAACCAAAAACAGAAGAATTTGTAAGCAACCATTTTTTTTTTGACCGATCGTTCCTATGGGAGCTATATGATATAGTCAACCGAATTGATCAAATTTCACAGTGCTTCGGTACCTTAAAAAAGATCTGAATGCCAAATTTAGTTCAAATATCTTTACAAACAAACGAAATACAACGAATTTTGCATAAAAACGTTTTTTTGGACCTATGGGAGCTATATGATATAGTCAACCGATTTGGATACAATTTAGTACAGTGCTTAGGAACTTTAAAAAACGTACGAATACCAAATTTAGTCCCAATATCTTCACAAAAAAACGAAACACAGTAAATTTTTTTCAAAAATCCATTTTTTTTGGAAGATCGGCCCCATATATGATAACTATCAAAAGCCAAACGACTTTTTTAAATTTGGTATATTACTTAAATACTCTTAAAAACTTCTTAATGACAAATCTGGTTACGATATCTTTATTAAAAAACTAAATATAGCGAGTTTTGAATACAAAAAGTTATTTTGACTGATCGGCCTTATGGAAGCTATATGAAATAGTCATACCGATTTTGATCAAATTTGGTACAGTGCTTAGGAACTACAATAAAAAACGTTTTGAATGCCAAATTTCGTCACGATATCTTCATAAACAATCGAATTAATGCGTCTAAAACTTTTTTTTTTCGAGGTCGTCTGAAACACCCCTATGGGAGCTACATAATTTAACTCCGATATCAAAAAATATAAAATAAACTTGTCTCCTATGGAATAATATGGGATCTAATGTGAAAGTTTGGTTACTCTAGCTCTTACCACCTCTGAGATCTAGACAGACGGACGGACGGACAGACGGACGGACGGACAGACGGACATGGGTATATCGACTTCTCTAGTCACCTTGATCATACTTTAGGTAACTTTAGGGATGTCTCCGACGATTCCTTCTATATGCTACATACATTTTCGGCTTGCACAAACTTTATATACCCTTTGTACCATACGGTATAGGGTATAAATATGGAACGATTATTTTTCATTATTTCTCGAAATGTAAAGATTTATTTTTCTTAAAATGCATCTTGAAAATTTATTTTGGCTCTAATTTAATTAAATTAAGTACTCTGTAAATGTGAAAATCTTATTTTCAAAGAGATTTATCTCACGGGATTTCGAAAAATGGAAGATTTTTTCTTCTGATTTATCTTGAACATTTATTTAGCTTTAATTTAATTAAATTAAGAACTCTGCAAATGTAAAAAATCTTGTATTCAAAAAGATTTATCTCATGGAGATTCCAAAAATATGGAAGACTTATTTTTCTTAAGATGTTTCTTGAAAATTTATTTTGGCTTTAATTTAATTAAATTAAGAGCTCTGCTCTAGGAATCTAGCCAAAAAATATGGTACGTTTATTTATCTTCATATGTATCTCAAATATTTAATTTTGCGATAATTTAATTTTATAAAGAACTCTTGCATTTTCCAGGAATTTTAAGGAAATTATTTATTTTGTTCATTTTTAAAGGATAATTTAATTTTATTAGGAACTCTGCCATTTTCCGGTAATTTTACGGAATGTGGTTTATTTGGTTCTTTTTTAAAGGATAATTTAATTTTATTAAAATTTCTGCCATTTTCCGGGAATTTTACATAAATTGGTAATTTTGTCCATTTTTAAAGGCCTTTTTTACTGTATTGTAATATTGTAATATATATTAAATGAAGCTACAATACATTACAGATGCCTACATATATTATTTTCCTTGCAGATTGACAGACTGAAGCCTCGACATTGGCAAAAATACCCATCAATTAAAAAACACATAAATTGTGCAGATTGGCAAGCAACACGTAAAATGCATTTACAAATCAACTTTTCATGGAAAATCAATGATTATTGGAATTGATTCTTTTTTGTTTTTCGCAGTATTATCAAGTAGGGGCTGCACATTCTTAGAATCTTTTCAAAAGTTTGTTTTTCACTTATAAGAGCACTTCAATTCATGATTGATTAATTGAAATACGTGAAACATTTGAAAAAATAATTTTACTCGCATTCAAATGCATTTGAATAAAAGTTAATTAGGCATAAAATTTTTTTTTTTGCTGTCATTAATCGTTGCTGCTTGCCTTGGTTTCCGCTGAATCCGATCCGAAAGCCCAACCCAACAAATGGAGAACAAACCAAGCCAAAGCAAATTTTGATTGAATTTCATTGCAGCGCAGCTCACACGCAACCCACACACACAGACACACACGTGCTAACCACAACAAGAGGTGTGTGCGTGTGTGAACCATGCCCCAAGCCCCAGGCCCAATGCACAGTGCACAACCTCATCATCATCATCATCATTATAATGAGTGTTGTTGTTTTTTGTTGCTGATTGCTGATTAGTTTTGACGAGCTTATGAGCAGAGTTCTCTTATCTGCTCAAGCGCCCCCTCTTGGCATCACGTTGCCCTACGCCCCTACCCACACACAGACACTCTTGAACTACCGTTTTTTATGTTTGCCATGCAATTATAACTGTTTGCAACTGCAACTTCAAATCAAATCTTTGCCACATTGTACCGTTACACACAAATTAAAGAGAGAGAGAGGGAGCGAGAGCCAAGGCTAAAAATCAACATAAAGCAGACGCATCAACTGCCTCTGATGACGTAGAAACAAACACATATGAAAATAATACAACAAAAAAGTAATAAAAAAAAATTATAGATATATACAATTTTTTTTTGCATACAGTGTAGGTCAAGTCAAGCTGAGCGAAGAGAATCCTTAAAATGTAAAAACTTGCTCATATACTGAGCGAAAAGCCTTAAGCCAGCTTATAACTAGTGTGTTCACGAACTGGGAGGGGGTAAGAAAAGAATTTTTGAAAATCAAAACAAGCCAAGAAAGGCATGAACTAAAGGGGCACAAAAAATAAACTTATAGAGATCATAAAAAAAGTAGGTACAAACAAAAATTGTAGAAAAATAATATCGCACATAATTTTTATTGAAATTATTTTCAAAAACGTAGATACAGAAAGCAAAAGAAGCTATAATCCTTAATTATAGAATTTTTTTTTCATTTTCATATATAAAGAACTAAACGGGTACAAAAACAACCTTTAGAGATCATAAAAAACAAGTTCCGGCAAAAAATAGATACAAAATTTTTTATTTCAAGCAGCTTGTATGCCCTAATTTTTAAAAGAAAAATAAAATCTAACAAAATTTTTATTAAAATTATTTTCAAATACGTAGATACAGAAAAGAGCTAAAGAAGATATAATCGATATTAAAAGAATATTACTTATTTTCATATTTCAGATCTCCTTCAGAGATATCAATCTATAAGTCTAAGAAACAGTGCAGGCGCCCCTTGGTATGTAAGCAACCACGAAATGCACAAAGAAATAAATGCTCCTAACCTCAAAGATGAAACAAGCAAAACATCGCAAAGATATTTAAAAAGGCTAACTTTCGGTGGCCTGGAGACAATATATTGGATGATAGATGTCTGAAACGCTTTCATATTCTGGACCTTCCACGTAATTTTCTTCAACCAGTTGATTTCAACGTCACCTTGGTTATCCCTTTAGCCATAACATACGCCATTATGCTAAGTAAATTGCCTTAGGTAATTAAAGGGAATTTCTTAATAGAATTGGTACCTAGGCAATTAAAGGGAAATTCTTAAACAATTATTGCCTTATGAGTGCCTTTTTTGATATTGAACTACCTACCTGAATCGTCTTGGCTACTTTTTATTATTATTTTTATTTCTTTCCCTTCTCATTCAACCTGTTCACTTTTCGTTTCAAGAGCCCAAAGGAGAGCTCAAGTAAACAACCCCAAAAACGACTCTAGTCCAATTAGCTGACCCAACCATTAAACCATTTTCTTTTTTTCTATGTAGTTGTTTTTGTTTTAACTTCCGTTTTCCTTTTGAGCTAGACAAACAATTTTCCATTTTCCATTTTAACATGCCTCTAAATGTGGCATCCACATTTCTGTTGCCCTGGCATTTAATTTTATAATAGTTTAATTCAAATTTTATGCACAATTTTATAGCAGTTAAATGCAGTTCCGTTTGGAAAATATTCCTCTCTTTGCGTCCAAGTCTGGGCAGGATTGTTAAATGGTTTTTAACATTTAGCGGAAATGCATAAAATGTATAATTATAGATATTACGTATACGTAAGATATCCATCCCTACACATAGAAACTTTGAATCTGATGTTGGATGTAACGAGCAGTGGCAAGAACAACAAATAAGCGCAACACAGGAAGAGCCGGACACACAGACAAACACACAAACACACACACATATACACACGTGTCAGTCATGTCTTTGGAATGGAAAAATGTGAAACTGTTGAGGCAGTGAACGACTTTGGTATGCCCTGTAATTTATACTCAAGGAGAATATTTAGTCGAGTAGAAGAGATTATGGAATGGAAAAATGTGAAACTCTTGAGGCGATGACCGACTTTATATGGAAAAGAAAATTTTTACTCGGATAGGAAAGATTAAGTGGGATTTTTAACTAAAAGTCAAGACAGTCAGTTGTTTATTAGGGTTACATGAATATGGGGGCTCTACCCTATATAAGGTAGAAGAAGGCTTTAAAACATTTATTTTTCTGAAACCTTAAGAAGTATTTATCTTATATTATAAATTATATATTTATATTTTTTTATTATTTATAAGGCTTATAAATTTTGACTAGGTAGTTTTTCTAGAAGTAGTTGCAAATTGAGGTTCTTCTTCTTTTGCTCGATATTTTAATAAACTTCAAATCAATTCTTTCCCTAAATTTTCATCGTAAGATCTAAGTGTATTTAGGATATAGGGTTTACATACGCATCTAGTTGGATCCCTATCATGATGATAAGAATTTCAGTAGAAGAAACTTATAATCTTCTATCTGCCTGTTACAAACTTTGTTTAAAACTATAATACCCTTGACCCTATAGGGTATAGGGTACTGTGTACAGGGTACAAAAATACCAGTTTGCACTTGACGTTGCAGCAGGAAAATGTTGCATGTTGTTGTTGTAGCTGTTGTTTTTGTTGCTGTTGTTCATTTATTTAACTATTTATTTGCCTTTTGCTACGCCTCGGACAGCAGAAAAAGTTTAGAAGAAGAAGTTTCTAACGCCTGCAGAAAAGTTATCTAGAATCTATGTTATAAGGCGTAACGTGATTAAATTTAAATAGAGTGCGTTTGTTTTATATTAGAAAGAGATATTTGATTTCAGAGGGTTGTACTTTGTTGTCCAGATTATCTGGACTTAATTTCGGAAATTAGAATTCATAGATGGTATTGTAGTTTTTAGTTTAGATTAAGCATTTTAGTGGGCTACACTAAAAATAATTCAAATGACAATAAGCTAAAATTGAGATGACTTGTTCGTTCCTGAATAAACGGAAGTAAATATCATGAATGCCATTCTAAAATAATGAATTGTTCTACACATTTCTTCGGGATCAAATCAAAAAGAAGCAGTCGTAATAATCCATAGATTGTCAATACATCTGTCTTAAAAAGAGACATCAAATTGAGTGACTGAGTGCGCCACTCTGTGATGATTCCGGGAACTTTTTGATCAGGGTAGTCATTTTAATCCTTTAAATAATTCAAATATAAATAAGCTAAAATTGAGATGATGGCTTTTTTTTGGTGGTGTTTTTTAAAACCAAGCAAGTTTACTGTATCCTGATCTTTGGGACCAAAAACTAAAAGAAGGCAATTATTCGAAGTATGTAACATATGTAGCAATTTAAGAAAAAAACATAAAATTGGATGACTAAACGGGAAACTTTTTGTTCAAGGTTTCATTTTTAAGACTGCCAACTATACAGGACTTAGCATATGCACATAAGAAAATTATTCTTATAAAACATCGATTCGATACCCTCTAAAACTTTTCAAATTTTCAATAAAATACTAATTTCTGGTATTTTCATATTAGACCGCTGGGGTTAATTACCGTCAAATCTATCGGCGCCTCAAAGCAGAGTTTGAGAGCCCCGTTGTAAGTATTTCCTCACATATCTGGGAACCAAGCCTTTTACAACAACACCAAAAACAACAATAAATCATTTGAGTTTATGAGACAGCTACGTGAATTGCTTTAAAAACAACATAGTAGGATTGTTTTTTTTTCTGTTTTTCGTTTTTCGATAAGTTTTCGGTAGTCGTAAAATGTAGTCGCAACATGTCTGGCATTTAAATCGATTGAATGCATTTCCTAAAAACCAAAAAGCGACAAAATATCAAAGGGTTGGGAACAAATGCTAACAACAACAACAACGCCAGCAATGATTGCAACAACAACAACAACAAAGACAACAATTAAACAAGAAGAACAACTGAAAAGGCAGACAGCAGGTAGACTCCACAAGATAGTTAGTTAGTTAACTAGTTCAGAAACAGAAACAGGCAGCAAAAGTTGCAACTAGATGTCGACGTCGACATTCAACTGACACGCAATAGTTAGACAAAACTTGTATGCACTCACACACACACGCACACTCAGTTATAGATACGACACACAGATACTACACACAGATACACACATACAGTCAGTTACACACTCTGACACTTGTGCATTGTAATTATGCTGTTTAACAGCGTAAACTTTTGTTAACAAATACGACACGTTGATGTTGCAAGTACATTCGGTACGTTGTATGCCCCAAGAGGTTCCAATATATTTAAGACCCGTTCGTACCCTTTACATGCCATGCATTTAAATTGGCCAAAATTGCTTGCAACCAGCTAACAAATCAAGTAATTACAGGCCAATGCCCAGCGGGAGAACGAGAACGCCTGACAAAGCCCAGCCAGACACACAGCCAGACGGTGAGAGGGAGAGAGAACGAGGGGGGTTACAGAACCAAAAATTATTTGCTTTCAAAATGCGCTTTTAATAAATAATATTTATATTTATTTTAATAAAAGGCTTTTTAAATGTTTTACGCATTACTCAGCCGGTAATGTTATGTGAGCTCCTCTTACTCTTCCGCGCCTCCCGCTTGACACTCACTACACTTTATATGCAATATATTATATATATTTTATGTATATGTATTTGTTGAGTTATTAATGTGGCCATATTTTGATATATGATTGCTAAAAAATGCCGAAAATCTCCTCTGGTAACCAGCTAAAAACACATACAGCCAAAATATATAACAGCGGCAAATAAAAATTCAGCATTTGAAATTTTGAATACCTTAACTGGGTTTTGACAAATACTAACGATTAAAAAAAAACTAAAATGTGAATGTATGCTGTTAATGTGGCGTCATGGGAAAATCAATATGTGGGCTAAACAAGTCAACAAAAGATATATCCCATCAAAAAATTACTAGCTTTTTATAAATTTCAATAACACCTTATAGATTTGGTATACGATCTTACATATTCAAATCGGTTAACAAATATACCCCCAAATATTTTGATCACATTTTTATACACTCTTTCAAAAAAAAAACTAGTTTGAAATAAAATCATTATATTTTGTAATCGTTAAACAAAAAAGTAACAACCCTGGTCACATTTTTATCCATACACATTTCGAGATATCATACGATGGGTGATGGGCTAAACGAATCAACAAAAGATATATCCTAAAAATTTATTAAAATTTAAAAAAATTAAATTGTTGGATTTTCATAAAAAAATACTAGATTTTAATAAATTCTCATAAAACCTTCTAGATTTGGAATATGATCTTACATATTCAAATCGGTAAACACACTTTATACATTCTTTCAAAAATACTAGTTTCAATTATGATTATTATGTTTATTTTTTATAAAATCCTTAAACAAAAAAAACCGCCCTGGTTACATTTTTATCTATTCACATTTTGAGATATCATGATATGAGATATCAGCTTTTTACAAGAAATGTTAAAGTCTAGTATTTTTCTTGGTATATAAGCATTAAGCTAATATCCAGCTAATAACAGCTCCAACTGTAGACTCAGAAATAAGCATGCCGTTAGAAAAAAATTCTAATTTCTGGTATTTGATCGGCGGCACTCCAGAAATAAAAATATACAAGCTTTGCTCACATTTTTAATCATTCAAAATTCGAATCAATCATATATAATATGTAACTTTGAAGAAAAGAAATTACTATTGGTAAACAAAAATGCAAATTTTGGTCACACTTTTTGGCAAATAATACAAGTTCTTAGTATTAAATTTTCGCCACTCCAGAAATAAAGAAAAATAAGTATTTTGCTCACACTTTTATTCAGGCACAATTCGAATCTATCATATATGATCTGTGTATAAAAAGAACCAAAATCTAGTATTTTTGTCTAACCCAGTTACTAGTTCCTGGTAATTTGATTTACGGCACTCCAGAAATAAAGAAATATACAAATTGTCGTCACAATCTTATTCTTGCGAAATTCAGATCACTCATAAATGATCATTTTACAAAAAATACCAAAATTTATTGTAGTATTTTTCTCAAACCAGTTAATGTTGTATCCGTGTTATGTGCACGAAAAATAATCAGAAAATAGCATAACGCCTATATCGATATACATATAGGTATATATTGAAACAGCTAATTGAAACAGCTTTCCTGTAGACTCAGAAGCATGCCTTTAGGAAAAAATACTAGTTTTTGGTATTTGATTTACGGCACTCCAGAAATAAAGAAAAAAAAAAAACAAATTATGGTCACACTTTTATTCATGCGCAATTCAAATCACTCATTAAAGATCTTTTTTAAAATAGTATTTAGTTTATTTAGTAGTTTTCCCAACCCAGTTAATGTTATATCCTTGGAAAAAAATCCAAGTGCCTGGTTATTAAATTTACGGCAGTCCAGAAATAAAAAAAGATCAAATTTTGGTCACCATTTTATTCATGCAAAATTCAAATGAATCATTTTCACAAAAAAAATACCAGAATCTAGTATTTTTCCTATATTACCTCCAGCTCCAAAATTATTTTCTTATAAAAGCAAATTGTCAGGTGAACCTACATAACTTTGCTTTAATGCTTAAAAATAAAAAATAAATTATACCTAATACAATTTTTACCTTTTATCCTATTTATATTCTATTGAACCAATATACCCCCTACAAGGGTATAATGACAACAACGTTATGCAGTACAATTCAACAAGCTGTCTGTGTGACTTTATGCCGCTCTCTCTCTCTCCCCGTCACCCCTACTGACTTTTTGCCCCCTACTCCAAACGAACCCCTCCCGAAAAACATTTCGTTTAATGTGCGGCCTTAAATCAAATCAAAATGGGCAAATGAACGACGACGCGTTTGAAGGGTGAGAAAAATTGCGTTCAACGCATATGCGGCAAGTGTGGCCAAGTGTGGCAAGTGTGTTGTAGGGGCGTTTTCCAGCACTTGTGGTATTTACGAGTCTGTATGCGTGTATATATGTGGGAAAAATTACTTATTGATGGCCAGGTCAAATGAAAAGCATGAAAATATATATGGCATATATTCAAATTTTGTGACTGTTTGCCTTATCAAATGGATTTCAAGTAATGAAATTCCATACTTTCAGGCTTGTCCCAGAAATGAGGTTTATGGACTTTGATATGAAAGCTGACGCGGAGAATTAGGAAAACCTTAATGGGAATAAGGTTGCTTTGCGGAAAGCGTACTTATTGAGCGAAAGATAATGAATGTGAAATTTGACTATATATGGATTTGGATTTCCAAAGAAATCAAATTTTTATTTTTTGAAAGCATGCCCCTTGGAACTAAAATCTTGAATCATTGTAGGTAGTTCTTGAAGCGGAACCCAGGTATTCCATCGTTTCGGAACTCACATAAATAATTGAAGTGAATTTATGAAACCCATATTGGGAACAAGGTTGCTTTACGGAAATCGTACATGAGATTGTAAGGTTTAATTATATATACGGATTTGGAAATCCAAAGAAAAGAAATTGCTTTGTTTTTTAAGAAAAACTGAAGTATGTTTTATTGAACGCCCCTTGGAACTAAAATCTTGAGCCATTCTAGGCAGTTCTTGGAGCGGAGCCCAGACATTCCATAGTATTGGAACACTCAAAACAAAAATTTTATAGTGTTCAACCTGTTGTGCTTTCAGTACTGAGAATAATTTCATCATGATCAAAAATAATTTCTAGAACAGCTTCGAACTCTTTTCGTTCAAAGAAAAAAACTTAAGCCGCTTTACTTTTTTGGTAATATAACTCCCTGCTCTAAACCAATAAGTTCCGAACTGGTTTGAAACCTTGAACATTGAAATGCACATTTCAAAGGAAAGTGAGTAACAAAACAAACGCTGATAAACTTCAATGCGATTGAAAACAAATAAATAAGACTGTCAGACAACAATTTAGCCTTAACACATTTAAAAAACGTAAATAAAACCAACTAAAATCTAAACAGTTACCAAAAATGGACAGCGATCGGGCCAAGTCATCGGACCAGGCTAACTGCCAACAGGCCAACAGGCAGCAGTTGGACAGGCGTGTCGTGCAATGACCAAAACAAGTGAGCCAAGTTGAATGTACGCCGCACAGCTCCAAACCATAGAGAACCACGACGAACCACCAACCAACCCGTCGTCGTCGTCCAAGTCCAAGTTGACGTCGCAGTTGCTGCCGCTGCCGACGTCGCCGTCGCTGCTGCTGTCGCTGAATTGCGAACCGGACAGCAAAGTTGATAACCTTGAGAGCATTTTCATGCGAAAGTTCAATGAATTTAGTTTTACTTCCATGTCTCTCGCTCTCTAAATGAACATAGAACCAGCATATGGCATATGTGAGAAAAAAAAAAAGTAGCCACAACTAGTGCGACGACGCGACAGCGACGGCGACGTTGGCAGCGGCAGCGCAGTAAAGAAGCTAAAAGGAAGCAATTTGAGTTACTCAGCCTAGAAGATACACTACAACTGCAGGACAGTGAACTTAATCTTACTCGCACAGCAACCTCATATACCCCTCGAAAGAGTATTCTAAAAAAAATAAAAGCGCGTCAGAAAAGTGAAACAAAACCAGACTAAACACTGCGTTTCGATACGAACGACCCCAGCCCCAGTCATTGTCGAGGAGGAGATGATGCAGCAGAAATGCCACAGAAGCTGAGAACCAGTTCAGCAAAAGCTGATCAAGACCAAGACGCTGCTGATGACGCCTCGAGTCGAGTCGGATCGAATGCTAGATGGGGGCAAGGCAGCCAGCGACTGTTTGTTGCATGTAATCGATGCGTTGGCTGGCGTCTTCGTCTTGGTCGTCGTCATCTTGGTCTTCGTCTTGGTCTCGGTCGTCGTCTACGTTTTTGAAGCTCATGAAATGCGCAGGAAATCAATGATTCGGTTCGGTTTCGATTACAAGCACGATCATGATCAAGACAATGATGACACTAACGCTCTTGGGCAAATGCGGGGCAATGCGACTAGCCAGCCAGTTTTCAACATGTTGCTGCAACACACGCAGCATGTTGCTGAAAGCATTTGCCATAAATTAACTAAAATTATAGACAATTATTATCTATCTATATCTGTATGTGCGTGTAGTATTCGGGATTCGGATTTCTGTGTTTGTGTCATGCTTCAGTTGCATATTTATTGGGGCGTTGGCGCATTTTAATTAAGCTATTTGTCAATGGCCAATTTGAGACACTCCTCCAATCTCTTGTAGGGAGGCTGCAGCTTTGTTGGTTTCGTCTTAAGCTTTGTTATTGATTGCACACATTTAGCTGGGCTTAACAGATTACGGAGGTCTAAGACGGAGGGGGGTGGGGAGAGGTGTATGGCTGGGTTGACTTATAAAAAATGGAAGCAGAGTAATGCAGCAGACACAAATGCCGCCTTGAGCGCTGACATAATATACAGACAGGACAGTCCAGTCCAGTCATGTCCAGTTCAGTCCTTAAGTTAAATATAGAAGAAGAAAAAAAAATTACAGTGAAGCCTAGATAAATGCGCTATTGGAATTTGAAAATGCTCTCAAAGAAAGTAGAAGTATTTTGTACACATAATCGAAAGAGCCCGAGACAGAGCCGAAAGTAGCTTAAGCTTATTTTAACTTCTTTTAAAGATTCCTTTTTTTCTATTTATATTGGTCACACTGGTAACTCCCAACAGCTGTCTTTCCAGCTTTCCCGTGGGGTGGCGGTATTAGAATATCCACCTCAGTGTTCTCCTGCTTGTCGTAAGAGGCGACTAAATGGGGATCGTCAGGAAATAGGTGCGTGGCGTGATGCTTGAAACACGAATGGCATTAACAAGAGGTGTCAGAAGATGGGTGACCAGTCCCGGGCATTTGATGCCACAACTGGCGGGGTTTCCCAAATACGAGTCTGTTGGGACTGAAAGGCAAACCGAGCCCTTATTTTCGGTACCACGGGTTGAGTATACGGTCAAGCATGCTCATTGAGGTCGGCCCCCTTGTGGGAGTATCGTGGTGGCTGTGGTTGAATCGCAAATCGCGGGTAGAGTCAGTCAGGGTGCTGCTAGCCATATTTGAATGCCATGGCTTTAATCTTGCAAAGGAACATACCACGTTAAATAAAATCCGGTAAGATCTGGTTATCATGTCTTTCCCCCTAGTACCCACTGTATTATAAAACGCTTACCCGTATTAAGAGGATAATTTCAGACGAGGCAGAGCCAAAGCTGGCAGCATGTAATTTGAGCACTGTGGAAGCCACAGGCAGAGCGATCCAGGCAAAATTTAATATGAATATTATAATACAAAACCCTTTAGTTACCCGTTTTCAACTTTTTTCTACAGCTCAGCTCTCTGGATCCATCTCGGTTGCCCCAATGACACAGCAAGTGCTGCACTTCAACACTTTTAGTGGCAATTTACAGGAGCTGACCACAAAGACGGGCACAGCAACAACAACCACAACAACAACAACAACCATAATGACGATATACTTACTAGACAGGAACAAGCTCTCAACATTTGCTGATTATGACAGAGGGCGAGAAAAATAATGTTGGTAAACGAAATACGAAAAAAAGAAGAAAAAAAAAAATACCTATACCAAAGCTCAGGTCCCAAGTGCGTTCAAGACATGTCGACGATGTCTGTGCATCGATTTCTGGGTTCCTACCCCATATGCAGATGATGTGAAGTGCAAGTAATTATGACAGCTGGGGGAAGCCGAGGGCGGAATGCCGTAACGGAAGCAGCGAAAAATCAACAACAACAACAGCAACTGCTGCAAATCTCACACGAAGCACACCTGCGAAATGACACCAGTAATACCAACAACAACAACTACAGCAACTACTTCAGAAATAACTACACACAACCATTTTTTATTTTTATTTTTTCCAACTTTTATTTTTTTGTGGTTAAAATAAATTGTGTGGTGCAAAATAAAAATAAAAACAACAACAACCAGTAACGACATCGACTACGCAAAACAACTAAGACGCCAGAAATCCGAAAATTTCGACTAGAAGATGCTCTATAAAGATTACGTAATCATAGGTGTGCCTGCAAATTGCTTGCAGCTGTATCTTGAGCGTAGAGAGCTGCTTCGTTCGCTGCTTTTGAAGCTCTAGAAGAATTGGGTTGAAGAATCTTTGTCTGCAGCTAAGCGGTCAAGAGTTATAGGACCAGCTTTAATTGCTTAGTCTCTCTCTTTCGAAGCTCTAGCCTAGAAGATTTGGGTCAAAAAATCTTTGTTTGCAGCTAAGCGGTAAAGAGTTATAGGATTAGCTTTAATTGCTTTGTCTCTAGAAACAATACCCGGACAAGCCTCTTCCCTTTTTAAAGATACTCCTGAAATCCATGAGGGAGGCTCCTAAAAAGGTCATCTCAGATGATATGCTCTAGTTCAGCTCTAAACCAGATATTAATGAATGTTTTCTTCTTTTCAGCTTAAAAAGTCGCTCTAATCCTAACTAGCCTCGGTCTCTGGACACAAATATCTCTCATCTGAAAGCACAATCAGTTTTTACCTCGATTTCACTGTAATTCTAACTAGCCTGGGTATCTGGACTCAAGTTTCTCCCATCTGCATTTTTTTTTTTTTCCTTTTTTTGTAGATGTGCTCGAAATCTCTTAAGATTGCTTCTCATCTTATCTACAATATATATATAAAAGAAACTTATGTTTTACGTGTTACGGGTGTTCTCATGAACGCGTCGATGAATTTCAAATCTGATTTTTGCGTATGTTAGAGGTTGTCAATACGGAGGTTTTAAGACTATTGTTGTTGTGTTTGTGTGTATTGGTTCGTGAGATATACGCATTTTTGAGAATAACGTGAATATAGTATCGTTGAAAATTGTTCAACATCGGTTATTGGACATAATGTGCAGACAGATGTGAAGTCGCAAAGGGGTTGATATGTAGTTTCTGTGGGGCATGAATTTATTAGAGATGCGAGCTCTCTTAAGAATACTTAAGTTCGTCCATACGGCTTTTTAGAGAGTCATGAAATTCAACTAATCCAAAAATCTTATGATTATCTAGATAAGCTAACTAGAGAATCTTACGATGTTGTTATACTTTAAGTGTATCCAAAAAGTTTGGGCAGGACAACGTCTGGCGGACTCAATAGTTAACATTAAAAATATCTGTAACGTTTAAGTCTTTAGAGTTCCTAAAAAATCTTCCTCCACTAAATTCTTAAACATTTGGTATTTGAAGTACTATTAGCCCCACAAGACCAACAGCGCTCAAGTTCTCCAAGAGATTCCCCTGAAATTGGCACAACATCTAATCACATAGCATTCCGTAGTATGCCTCTGCTCACTCCAAATTATAGGGTATAAAGAGTATGCTCAACACTTGAACTTTGGCGCAGCTGCAGCAATGACGACAACGACAACGTCGACGACGACTTCGACAATCGACAATGATGATGGGTAGGGAGGGAGGTAGGAGCGCACTGGGGGCGTCATATTGAGTCAGCAGAATGGCAGGCAGCAGTTGCCACAGTTGTTAGTTGCAAGTTGCTGGCTGGCAGTTGCAGTGCAGTCAGGGCACACCTCCAGCGATGCCAACTGCTCCAAGCAGCGATTATGAAAGACAATCAGCTGTTTGTTGTTGCAGTTGCTGCGGCACTAGTCGAGGTTTGTAGGGTAATTGACAAACGGCTGGCGGGCTGACTGACTCAATGACGGACTAGCTGACGGACGGACTGACAGACTGACTACTTGGCTGGTGCAGTGAAATAAATGTAGCCGGGCAGTGGAGCAGAAACAGCAACAACACAAAAATATGACAGTCAGCTCCACTTGAGCAAAAACAAAAGGTAGCAAAAAAAAAAATCTGTATATATATATATATATGTATATATAAATAGGCGATAAAAAAATAGAAATAAGTAGTTGCCTGGGGGTTAATGTTGCGCGTTGTCTGACGATCGGCAAATGACTAAGCTTTTGTCTTGATTGCTGATAATGTGTTAAAAGAAAAAGGGGGCCAGAAAAAAATAAAAAAAAATCCAAGTGGGGGAACTTGTAAGACCAGCTTAGGGTACTTAAGTCCTAAAGGCCTTTAGTTTGCTTGCAAAATTGCTTAGAAATAGGAATTCTTTGTAGAAAACAAGATGCAAAATTTGAAAAGTTAAGTTCGAAAGCGCGTTTTGGTAGCGAAAAGAAGATTGAAATTAAATAAACTCATATTTTGGATGCATATGTATCCTTTCCATTTAAGCCCAATATATTATGATTTGGTTAGAGATCGAAGGCAAACCAATAATACGATACGAATGATATAGTTATAAGGGCCCAAACACGAAACTAATTGATTATCTCCAGAAATCCGAAGACTTTGCGATGAGTACAAATAGAGCAGATGGAAAAAAAATATTTAAGGGTCATAGCTTAACAGCAGTTGTTCAGTCCCACCATCTGTGCATTCGTCCACCTTTTTGGAGCATATTCCTGGAAGTTCAAAAACTTGCACGTGAATTTTCACCGTGTCGGTTAAAACATTTTGACTTCAGTGTTCTATTGAATCCGCTCCTCTATTTACGAAACGAAGTTCTCAGCTTCTGCAGGAATATTATATCCGGTTATCAGAATAAATTCGAAACCAATTTGACTTAACAGCTTCACCCTATATCAGGGTACCATAACAAAATTAATGCATATTTTTAAATATATCCAAAGAGAGAGAAATCGGATCTATGAGAGATCCGGAACACAGCTCCTTAATTGTCAATGCAGTTCCTTAAAAATATTCACAATTTTTCGAAACACTCCATTCAAACCAAGTGAGCAATATATAAGAAAACTAAAGTTTAATGGAGCTACTGAAAATGCGTAAGGTGATCATAATTCACTCAAAAAAGTTTATGAATTAAAAAGCGAATTCGAAAAGAGCTTCAAGCGTGTTTTAAAATTGATCGACCAGTAAAAATATTTTCGAATTTTAAAAATCATAGAGTGGCTGGTGCTGATCTAAATCCAATCAAACTTCTTTGGGATGAACTTAATCGTAAAGTCAAAAAATAGTGTCTGTCTTCGAAATAAACTCTCTGAATTGCAGTGAAGAAGACGTGGGAGCAGCTGGAATCAACAGTTTTTGAAAAACTTGTCAACAGAATGCCTCGAATCGTCGCAAAAGTGTTGAAGGCGGATATTTTGTCAAGAAAAAAGTATAATCGTTCTGTTACAGTTTAATTGAATAGTTTCAAAAAGAACAATCTTTAGAAAAAAGTTTTTTTTTTACATTCTATCAAAGGTTTCAAACGTTTATAATCAATTGTTGTAATTTTAAGAAGTAATTATAAGGATCCTTCTATTGTAAGTTTCACCAGTTTTATCCAATTAGCTAAGAACTAAAGCTTTTAATAAAAGGGTCTCAAATGGTATATAAACACTCTGATATGAATTTCAATGTATCAACCTATTAACCCATCTTTTTTCCACACTTCTGAACATATATAAAATCCAAATTATAAATAAAGTTTTAGGTTAGTTTAGAAGTTATTTGCAGAAGATTCCTTTTCCTTGCTATGATGCAATAAAACAATTTGATTACATCAATTCTAAAAAGCACGTGCTTAGAGAACAACTTATCAACAAAAAGGTTTGATTAGCTTTGTCTCAACTCAAGCAGCAAAATCCGTATCCGAATCCGCATCCAAGTTGAAAGTAAGCCAAGTGAGAACCGCCTGCAAATCTATTTATAACGAAGCACGTCAATGACATAAAAACTTTTAGCGAACATATGCAAAACTACGTTAAAACTATCCCAACAGACAAAAGCCAACAACTTGACTATCGAGAATGGGTTGGGGGCGGGGCTCTGGTGGAAGCAGTCCAACTCTTGGCTCATCTGTTTCGAGCCAATAATGTAAAATCGCATAACACTTGAAAGAAAAACTCTGGCAGAGACAGAGAGAGACGGAGACAGAGGAACAGACAAAAGGAGACGCATAAGCCACTCAAAAGTTGGCAGTCAATACAATGCGACGCTGACGTTCATGATGAGCCCCATAAGGATGTGCCAGGGTTCGAGGATGCGGCGGGTTGCAGTGTAGAGGAGGACACTGAAACTGCAGTCAATCCTGGAATCCGCTTGATATAACGACATTTGTCGTTATTGTCAATTCTCACACACTCTCACTCTGTGTCTTTGCTTACGTCACGCTGTCACTTGCTCTCACGCGCTCTGTTTCGTTCCTACAGAGTCAGTGTTGATAAGGCGCTTAACGTTCTGGCCAGGGTTGTCATGGTTAGCAGCAGGTGACAGCAATCAGCTGCTCAATTGTCACCCACACACATTAAGAGCGTCGCACAGTGGTGCAAAATGATAAAAGTTTATGGCTAATAATTGGCAGTTTGTTTGTGAGTAAGAAGAGAGTCGTTAATTTACTGTTTAAAAATAAATAATAATATTTCAATCTGACCCTCTGGCATTTAACTTGGCTTAATGATAAGTTGTTGAACACATTTAAAGGGCGCCTTAAGTTAAATAAATTGTAAACTCAATCTATCATTAAATAGCTATTATTTTGAATATACGATTTTAATTGATTTTTGTTGGCAGGCTTTTGTTTTTGTAATTTGTCAAGAGATTATGAGCATTAAATTATTAGTTCGAGACTTCTAAACATTTTGGTTATTTTTAATTTCATTTTTTTGATACACTAATCCGGTCTAAAAGGTCAGCTGCGGGTTGCCACACTTTGTTTCGGTTCTGTGTCTGTTGTTAAACATAATTTATCTGTTTAAAAATTGTTATTTTTTTTTTATATTTTGAAGGGCAATCATAATAAGCGTTTTTCATATTTTATGTGGATTTTTCCCTTTGTTTTGTATCTTATTTTTTTAAAACCCTTGCAGCGTACAATGGCTAAAAACGGGTGTGTAAACTGGGGACTAAGGTTTGTAATAGGCTTACAAGGGCAGGGCGCTGTAGATACAATATTTTTTTTAAGCCCAAAGTGACAATTCAATCTTTTATTTAAAAAGTAGCATCGTGGATAGCTATGTCATGAAGCAATTCAGAGAGCATTTTAAGACTTTTATTTGCCATTGTTGTAGATTTATAAGTCTTTATAAACATAAAAGCGACAATAAATCATGAAGTAAATTATTTAAATGAGATCTATCAAACATAATCGTAATCACTCTTACAAACCTAATCTGCAAATAAGCAATACTTGTATTTATTTTTAAAAAAATTTACGAAAACTAAAGTTTTTTTTCATAAAATTTCCCAAAATCTCAGTTTTTCTTTGCAAAATATACTACTTAAATGCAATTAACAAGCAAACTAACAGATGACGCACCCTATATTACAACTATGAAGTCTTTACCTTAATTTACACATTACATTTTTTTAATTGGTATGTTAGAGAATACAATCGAAGTCAGTACCGGAATGAATGAAATATTTATGTTTCTAAATCGTCTGCAATCGATAGGGTGGGTCATCTGTGGGTTTAGTTGCTAAACACTTATAATTCGACACAAAGTCGTCTCAAGTGTGTGTCACTTGATATAAGTAAGTCAAGTTTAAAACTATTAAATTTTGGCCATCGGAAATTACGATAGGGTTCTGTAGAGATGGCCACGGCGGCCATTTTGGCAAAATTATATTTTATACCTAAATGAGTTGTTTCAAGTTGGTGTGCCCAAAAATTTACTGGGAGGGAACGGGTGAAGATATTGGCATGATACAACAAACTTCATCTTCTGAGGAAATATGTGCACCAGCTGCTAAAGTTTGGTGTTTCTAGCTCTTCTTCTGCGTCAAATTGGACTAATTAGGAAAACGCTCAAGCAAGATGACGCCAACTCATATTTCAACATTGGGTTCAGAGCACATAATTACATACATTATTCTCATAAAGAATAGCTATATTTCATACATATTTATTTAAAAGTACGAAATATTTCTCAAAATAGTGACTTTATTTATATTTGTGGTTCTGGGCCTATATTTGTTTGTATTTACTTTCATCACAAAATAGCTAGTAGCTATCGTAGTTTCAAATTTTCTCTCTTTCCTGAATGCATTTTGAGGCTTCTACAAATTGTCAACTAAAAATAATAAATAAGCTCAAAAAAGCAAAATTATGAGCTGCATTAAAATTATTATCAACTAAAAATATAATTATAGTTTCAATACATTTGAGATTTATTAAATAAAATAAAATTTATTATAATGACGCAAAATTGTGAAACACAGCAATAACCATAAGCAATTATTTTCATTATTTTGAAATTTAAGACACATAATGGAGTGTGAATTTCACAAAATAATCAAAAGCCACCATATATAATAAGTTTAGCGCTAAACTAGAAAATTATAAATAAATAGAGCACATTTAAGCTCTAAACTTTTCGCATAGCTAACAAAATGGTAGTCAGCCAGATAATGCATATTAAAATATTATTATGGATTAAAGTAAATTATGTTCGCATTCATTAAAATTCTTTTGAAATCAGTTTTCAAGCGAAAAATGTTCTCAAATGGAAATGCTTCTGTATCTAACACTAGCTAAAGATTTTCATTATCGCATATAATTTTCATATTTTTTCCTGGAAAGCACTTCAATGGAATCCAGCCAATACTAGGAATATTACTTATAATCCTTTATGCATTCAACTAAGCTTGTTCTTTGTGCAATACGCCAGCTGCCTGATGCAGCTTTGGTTTAACTCACTTCACTGTGACGTCACATGTGCCACATTTATAGGCAAAAACAGATTTACCGTCTAGTCTTCGAACAAATTTAACTAAAATTCAAACTCTCACATTTCTCTAATGCTTATACACTACTAATTTTCAGCCACTGTTCAACACTTAGGGTCCAAACTTTTGTTTTTTCTTGTCATAATAAACCTGTATGTTAGCCAATACTTAGAATAAGACTTAAATTCCTTTCTGCTTTCAATTAAGCTTCTTCTCTGTGCTATACGCAAGCTGCCTGAAGGAGCTTTGCTCCAACTCACTTTACTATGACGTCACATGCGCCACATTTATAAGAAACCTCAGATTTGCAGCCTATTTTTCCAACTTATTTAACTAAAATTTAAGCTCTCGTATTTTTCTGATGCTTATACACTACTAATTTTTAGCCACTGTTCAACACTTAAAGTCCAAACTTTTGTTGTTTTTTTTGTCATAATAAATCTGTATGTCAGCATATACCAAGAATAATACTTATATTCCTTTCTGCTTTCAACTGAGCACCTCCTCGGTGCTATATGCAAGCTGTCGGATGGAGCTTTGGTTTAATTCACTTCACTATGACGTCACATGTGCCATATTTATAGGCAAACACAGATTTGCAGTCTAGTGTTCCAACTTATTTAACTAAAATTCAAGCTCTCGACTTTACACTTCTAATTTTCAGCCACTGTTCAACACTTTAAGTCCAAACTTTTTTTTTTTCGTGTCATAATAATTCTGTCTGTCTGTCTGCATACTCGTTCTAGTATTATATTATGTACTTGTTACCAAGAATTTCCTATACAATTGCCAGTTTGCCTTGATGTCACATGTCCCGCTCCGTAAACCTACAAAGTTTTTTTTTTTACTTTTTAAATTTATGCACATGACATAAAAACGTGCGCACATGTTTTTTCAGTGTATGTAGGTTGTTGTTTTTGTTGTTGTTGCTGTCATTAGCTGTGTGTTATTCAGGCTTATATCATTTTAATAAATATTATTATATGGCTATATATATTTTTTAAGCTTTTGCTGCCTTTGCCATTTCAGGTTACTTGTCAGAATGTTTTTTCCCATTCTTTTCTCTACGTCATCATCATCTTATTCAATTCAAAGTTCTGATAAGTTTAATTGAAATTGCAGTCAGTGTATGCCATGATAAATAAGCCAGAAAAACTTTTAGGCTAAAATTGCCATAGACAAAGGTAAGAAAAAGCTGAGAGATAAAAAAAAAAAAATAGCGGCTGAGTTGGGAGGTGGTGGGAGTTGGTGGTGGCAAGACCAGCTGAGAGGAGAGGAGCGGCGCTGCATTGCGTTGCCAGGCGGCGCATAAACTGGGTCAAAAGTTGGAAAAATTATAACTAAGAAAAGAAAAGCGTAGAAAACTTGAGCTAAAAGAAAAACACTAGCAGCGGCAGCGGCAACAGCAGCATCAGAGCAGAGGCAAATGTTTATGCACTTACACACACACACAGATACACACACGTGCACACACAGTTACAAAATACACAGACAGCCGCAGTGCACTTTATAAGCAGGCCGACTTGCATGTGTGTGTGTGTATCTGTGTGTTTATATTTTCTTTAGTACTTTTTATTTACTGTTTGTTTGTTTGTCTTACTTTATTGCACTGCCGCCAAGTAACGAAACAATCTAGAAGCCAACAAAGTCCCACACACACACACACACACAGATGCTAAACACACACACAGATACACATGAAATTTAAAATAAGCAAAGTCAAAGGTGGAATGAGTGAGTTGCTCTAATTGAAATAAAGCTTCATGAGTATTAATGATAATTTTTTTCATCTAATAATATTGTAAGATTACATCTCATATTTTAAAAGAATTTTTAAGGGATTTTAATTTATTCAGGTACTTTCTGCACACGTAGGAGCTATCATGGTTTTTTTTTAAAGGTCCTATGTTCCAGGTTCTAAAGATAATTTTAGCTTCACAAGAATTAAATATCATTTTTTTCATCTAATAGATTTAAGATTTAAGTTTATATTTAAAAATATTGTTTATGAGATAATTCAAATCTAAGGTATTTTCAGCATAAATATTAGGTTGTCAAAAAGTCTTGCGGTATTTTTATTGAATTTTCAATTGTTCATAAAATTGGTTATAATAATGCGATTTAAGTCAAATATGCGCCGTTTTGTTCGATGACGAGTTCCCAACGAGATGCCAACTTCATAATGCCCGTCTTATAGAAGCTCGCTTCCCTATTGTCAAAAAGCTCGGAGAGCCAATTGTCACAGGACTCTCTTGTGGACAACTTCCGATTACCATGCGCGTTCGTCATGGACAGAAATAGGTGGTAATCACTTGGTGCGAGATCCGGACTATACGGTGGATGCAATAAGAACCTCCCATTCCGAGCGTCTCCGAGTAAGCTTTTACGGCGCTGTCACCAAAGATGTGTGTGCCTGAGCGTTGTCCTGATGGAAGATAACTTTGTCGTGCCTCTGTCGATCATAAGATGGCCGTCTTCTGCATGAGTGCTGCGACTCAAGCGCGTCCAGTTGTTGGCAGTACAGGTCCGAATTGAGCGTTTGGCCATTAGGTGTGAGCAGCTCATAGTGGATGACTCCCTGCCAATCCCACCAAATACACAGCAAGAACCTTCCTGGTCCATGCATATCCAGGCTTGGCCACCGATCTTGAGGCAGCTTGCCCGGGTATTCGACCACGACTGTTTGCGCTTCGCGATTGTCGTAAGTGGATCCACTTTTCATCGCCAGTCACCATCCGCTTCAGAAAACCGGTTCGATTTTGTTGCGATTGGAGCAGCTGATTCGCACGTGCATCCATACGGTCGTACGATGTTTTGCGGCGTCAAGTCGTGCGGCACCCATACATCCGAGCTTCTTGGATCATTCCCAATGCTTCTTCAAATGCGTTTGGATAACGGTTGCTTGATCGACTGCCAATGATTCTGCAAGCTCTTGTTGGCGTTTGACTACGGGTCTGCTATCGATGCCGAGTCTCTTTCGATCAATTCAGCGATTTTATCGCAACTTTTTCGACAACAGGCCTTCCGGACTGTGGCGCATCTTCGATGCTACATCTGCACCAGAACGAAAACGACGAAACCAATCGTTGATGCGGTGGAACATGGATAACTGCATCGGGTCCATAAACTGCACTTATCAATTGGTATACTTCAGCCGCAGTTTTCTTTGAATGAAAGAGGAAAAGTAAAACTTCCCGCAAATGACGCTTATTTGGCTCAAAATCTGATATTTTTCGAAGAAAATAACTATGTGACGACGCTTAAAAATCCCAAATGCCAATGATGAGAGATTGTTGACAGATGCCTAAGCTTGTCATCTGTCATTTTCAACCATACTTTTTTGCCCACCAATTTAGCGGTGGCTCACGCTATAACTCACGAACGACTAAAAGCAAACAACAATTAATCAAACACGTGTTAGCACGTGAAAAGAGCTTTCCAAAAAGCTCTAGCGTGAACCGATGCGACGAATACAACTAGAACTACGCGCTTGCAAAGACAAGCTTGCGGAAATACCGCAAGACTTTTTTGACAACCTTATATATATATAGAGAGAGTCGCTGCAACCAGGTATCTTGAAAATTCTCCTTTCTCTCCTATTTACTCTAAAATAGCTGATTTTATTTACATTTTGCGGAAACGCTCAAACGAATTTACTTTGAGCAATTTAAGGAAATAAATCATTTTAATTCTTTTATTTTGTTCAAAAAACAAAAAACATTCCCAAGCTGAAAATAAGTTAGACATTTATTCTTCAGATAATGCCGTGTCGTCAGTCGCATAAAAATAATGCTTCCTAGATATATGTATATAACTATATATCTATTTTTTTGATTTTCTTTGTTTCTTGAACCGATGTAAATTTCGACTTGCCCAAATCAGAATCTCAAAATAGCCTTCAGAACCTCAACTATGTTTTCATCACAACACAAACTACCGTCTACCCAATTTATTGGCGCATTAAAGAATTGTGACATTGTTAACATTATTTTACTTTTACCATTAAATTTAATTAAATGTATTTCCTTATAGGAGCATATAATTTAATTAAGCAATTCATGTGCCAACCAATGACTATTTGAACCATTAGCAAAAATTTTCGCAATCTTGAATTAATTAAAGCCAACTGTCCCGGCCTTTACCCTCTCCTACCAAAAGGTGTTAAATGCAATTTTATGCAAATTAACAAAGACACGGAAACCAATAACAACTACGCAGAGTTGATGCATATCAGAAGCTAATTGCATATAAAAAAATAAACAAAGCATTGGAATTGTAGTTTAATTAACCAAATACATTCAAATACTAACAAAAACAACAAAAAAATACCGCACCCTAGAGCCAAAAATTAAAAGAAAACAAGTTAAGCAAACGACACCCACAGTAGCTATACGAAAGACACTACAGCTCAAAAGTATTCGTGCAGCTAAGATTTAATTGTAGAATGAATGAGGTCATGACTTTTTTTTAGAATGTGCTTTTGAGAGTTATTAAGGTTTTGGGTAAATTTTTATTTTATTACTTCAGTTCTTGGACTATTCTTCTAGAACCAAGTTTTTTTTTAAACGATACTACGACAATTTTATTTCGATTTGAGCATTTATGATTTAGTATTTGTCTTCACTTCGAAGAGTATGTATTCTTGAGCTAGCAAAAGATTTCAACCAATCCTTTGAAGGGAGGGTTCCGGACCCGAAAACCACCACCTTGGATCCGCCACTGGGTTATTCTAAAAAGTTAAATTAGTTTTGCAACCGTTGGGAATCAATACTTTTTTTTTATTTTAGAATGATTATCTAAATTCAGTGACAAATGGATATGTAGATTCATGGCTGGTACTGCAAATGCAGGCATGATATCATGACTTCTTCAGGCCTGAGCCGAACTGAAGGGTATATTCCCATTCCCATATTTCTTTTAAGCTCTGGGCAGATAAATTAAATTACTACGAAAATCCAGCTTTAAGCGCATTTACTTAAACAATTCCTACCACCAGATGCTTCAGGCCTCCGAAAACTTTCAACTGACAGTATAACAAATTAGCCATCTCGATCTCGAAAAAATCGAGTATGAAGTAGGAGTTCCTTAAAGCTGTCTGTCTGACGACATAGATAAATATTAGCTAATTATTTGAGCTTGAGTAACTCAAAACAAACAACAGCAATAAAAGCGCGGCCTTGGGCAAATAAAAATAATGACAACAAACAGATACAATAATGACAACAACAACAACAACAGCAATGACAACAAAACAAACAGCAAACACAAAGAATGCTTGACAGCAAACAAAACTGTAAGCAAAAAAAATAAAAAGTATCAAAAATGTCAAAGCAAAAATTTGTATTTTTGTTTCTACAATGCAACAAAAAAATAAAATAAATGTAAATAAATTAAATGCAACAAATACAACAAATACAAACGCTTAAATTGTTGTTGTTGTTGTAGCAGTTGCAGCTGCGTCGACTGCAACAACATTTGCAGTCAGCGTCACGTTGCGCTCTGTGTTCCGACTTGTGCCACTAACCTACTTCAAGACGACGACAACTCGACAACAACACAAACAACAACAACGATGACTGCAACGTGAACTGCAAACAACGTTGACAAAAAGCAGCCATAACAACAGCAACAACAATAGCCAGTGGCTTCGATTGGTAGGGTAATTTTGGGGGATTAATTAGCTCCATGGAAAAATAAATGTGAATCAGTCGTACCCAAAAATAAAAAAGAACTCTGGAAAAGTTCCCAATGTCGAATATAACGATATTTTCACAAACAATTAAATTATTCATATACCTATTGAAGTTACACTACAAGTGCTGGAAAAGGCCAATATCGATGTTTTCGATATCTTTTAACTTTGATACATCTATGTTTCGATCCATCGAAGTTCATGTGGCGGCTATTTTTTGAATGCTTAAATTAATTCGGAGTGGGCCATCTTCTGCAGTCTCATAATCTTTAAACTACTTTGATTTTGATTTGATTATGGTAGGAGGTATTTTTCGATAATCGAAATAAAAATATCCATCGGAAAAATAAAAATATCGATGTATCGATACAACATCGATTTTACGCAGTCATGCACTATCAACTTAGTATGTGTTGCGCCATTGCGAAAGAGAATAATCAAAACAAACGAACCGAAACTAATATCTTTCGATTTTAAAAAATTTCAAAGCTACTCCCTTAGAAAGTCGCAATGCCGCCTAAAAAAAAATTTACTTCAAAAATAACAGAATGAAAGATATTAACCAACAGGACGTCGTATCGCAAATCAGGGAGACGGCTAGAGCATGGAACATGGTGTCCATTTGACGCATCTCCCGAGCACTCTGGCCGAGATATGATCCAAAGCGAACATCTGAGCTCCTGCGCTTCCATAAAAACAGCACTAGGTTGGTGGTAGACGTTGTAACGGAGCACTGCACAGCTTAGACAATATGGCTGAGAGGTTGCACGCTCCCATCACGATCTTTGGCGCAGCTGCAGCGATGAGGAAGCGATCCGAATGCATCCTGATATGCGACTGACCGGCGCTTTTTAGAAGACGAACCCAGTTTCAGGGTAAACCATTCTTTGAGGTTCTGGGTAGTCTAGCCTATGGTTCTGCAACTTGGGTGACTTAGGCGATTAGGGATGTCCTACAATGCTACACAATGTACCTCATGGTCTCTGGGTGATCTCAGTCACTATTTCAGCTAACTATACAACCTTACCTAACCTAACCAACAGTTTGGTTGCACAAGCGCCTACCATCTATAAGAAGTAATTTTCTTATAATAAACTTCTGTACTAAGCTAAAGATCCTATAATAGACAGTTACTGTGGGGAATAAAGCTTTGATGGATAGAACTCTTATAGTTTGAGAAGCACTGTATATCGACTTTTCTTGTTACCCTGACCTTGCTTTAAGTAACTTCAGGGAGTCTCTGACGTCTTTTTAAAATCTCAAAACCAACTTTTAGTCGCAAATCTAGAATTATTGATGAAGATCCAGACCAAGCTATCGATCCTATCAGAAATTTTCACGAATAACCCAAATACATTTTCTAAAACTAAGGCTTAGCATAAGTTTGCGTATCTGTGTTCGTTTCTGGTACTCTTCATAATTATGAATTATAATTAATATGGCCAATCGGCCCGGATAAACCGAGACATAGCCCAGACTTGGAAGCAACATTTCAGTTCCCCAATGACTTCCAGGCGGCCCGAAGTTTCATAGTACAAATGCGTTGAATTTTAAAATTTTTTGAAACATCCAAAATTTCTTTAAGCAAAAGTCTTCACAAGACAAATGCGATTAAAAAATAAATAAAAATAGAATAAAATTATCTATATAACTTTAATTGTCTAATAAATTTAAGCTAAATAGCAATGTTTTTTGCCTATAAAAAAATGGCCCAGTTTTCAGTTCAAGTGTTCCGGTTTCTAGTACTTTTCTTAGAAAATGTCCCAATTTCACTCAAAATTGAGTTGGTCACACTATTCATATTGGATCTCAAAGCGAAATGTGATTATTAGGAAAATATTTTAATACTAAAAATATTTTTTTCGTACTAAAAATATTTTCAATTTTCAATATGAGCAGTCAAATGAAATCATTAATTTCTTTTTATTTATTTCTTACAATTTTCTAAAACAAGTTTTTCCAAAACCTACTTCAAAGTAGATCCCAACAATTGTAGAATTTTTTATTATATCACATTCACCCCCATCAACGAGTGCTATCTACGTCACTGCCAACAGCAATGCCAACAAATGTAAAACGAGCGTTGATAAAAATGCCAAACAAAAGTTGAGACCGCCTCAAGACATTAACCCCACACAGAGCGCCTTCCCTTAACCCACACACAACATTAACCCATACCTTGTGCCTTTTGCATTTTTATTACCCAAACTGCTTTTTAGTCCATTTGATGAATTGACGAATGCCAAGGCATTAATCTTCCGAGTTTGCCGCCAAACAAATTAGCAGCTTAAAGTAAAGGCGTTGATTGATTCGAAATGAAAATGAAAATCTTTGGAACCATCGACGATGATGATGATGACGACAACGACGACGACAACGCGACGAACAAAAGCAGAAGCAATGAACCCTTAACAAAAACGTCATTTAAAGTGCTACGGGTTAAGACTCGAATGGATTTTGTTGGCTTTGTTGTTGCTGTTGTTGTTGTTGGTCAATGGGCCACTTTGGCAGCTGTCAAGATGCAAAACAACTCAACTCCAGCTCCAACGCCAACTCAATTGAAAAATTTATTTATGGGCTAAAAGCCAAGTCAGACATTTGACCCAAAAAATACAAAGAAAAATAAAATTATTTTGAAATTTTGGTTAGAGATAAAGCCGCGCTGCATGGTCATCATATCAGCACATTAACACGCTTATGTTAAAAGCTTTTCGCGTTCTATATAATACTTGCATACATATGTGAGTGTGAGTCCAGGGCTACGCAACAGTAACGAAATGCAAAGTGACTCAAAAATGAACGTTCTTGAATACGCAATCAATCGGACAATCTTTATTTATTTAGAGCAAATTGTTGGAGCACTCAGAGTCGGCTTCAAATTCAATGCGACAGTTGGTAATCGTATGCTCTAAATAGAACACTAGAAAAAAGTAGAATTTGGAGTAACTATAATGAAAGAACTGGTTCATTTTAAAAATTGCCAAGCGCTTCATTTCAGAATAGGTCTCAATATTGATGTACAAGAAGAAGTTGTTGAAGCCTAACCTTCGAAATAAATTTCGAGACAAGTAATTTCTGATTCTTAATCAGCTCAATTTAAGTCGTAAATGAGTTTGTTCAATGGAACCAGGAAAAAGTGGAAATAGTTTTGACTTAAACATGACTATGGTAACGATTGATACAAGCCCAGTCCATTGTTTCAAAAAGCAGCTTAAGTCAATTAACAAAAAAAAAAAGATTCAAAGAACCAAAACCGAAGAACTAAAACCAAAGAACCAGCTCCAAACCAACCAGCACAAATGCCATTCTAATATTAGAGCAGAGTTTTACCTAATCAAAACCATTCTCCAAGCGGTTCAAACATGACTCCTTTCTCTCCATAACACAAAGTCAAATCTTGAACCTTCCAACTGTATATAATGAGTTAGTTCAATTGAACTAATTTCTTAAAGCTAGTAAAAGTAATTTCGATTTCAACAAGGCTATTAGTACCGATTGAAACAAGTCCAACATTTTTTTTTAAGGACCAGCGGTTCATATATGACTTTTTCCCTCCAAAAAGACAATGCCAAATCTTTAAGCTTCAAACTATATATAATTTCAGATTCTTGATCCACTCAATATTAGTTAAAAATTAGTTTGTGCAATTGAACCAGTTACTTAAATCGAGTAAAAGTTAGTTTGACTTAAACTAGCCTATAGTGCCGATTGACAGCTTATTGTTTCAAAGGCCAGCTTAAGAAAGTTAACAAAGAACCAGACTTAAAGTCTTGTTCTTACAATAAAGCCGAGTTTTCCCTAAATAGTTCTTCATATATATATGAATCTTTTCTTCCCAAAAGATAATCAAATCTTTGAGCTTGAAACTATACATAATTTCTTATTCTTAATTCACTCGATTTCAATGGAAAAATAGTTTGTTCAATAGAACCAGCTACTTAAATCGAATAAAAGTTGGTTCGATTTAAACGAGACTATGGATCATATGCTCCACTTGGAGTTAATGGGACAAAGGAGAACAGACTGGGACAAATCCAGTCTTTAGTTTTAATAACCAGCTTTAATCGGTTACCAAAGAACTAGAACCAAACTCCTTGTTTTTATAGCAGAACATTTTTTTTTTAAATATATATATATTTGGCCTAATCAAAACAGTTCTTTAAACGGATGGAATTTTATAGATCTTTAGAAATATTTCGGTTGCCTAAAATGCGTTAAAAAAAAACAGTCAAATGAGTTAGTTTCACAAAGTTCCTTAAATACAACCAGATCTCTTGGAAACGATTGCTAGGTTCTTTCATGGTTATTTATATTTTTTAAATTTGTATTTGGCAAGCTACCCATACTCCTGCTGACAAGTAGGTACCTTTCCTTAAAAAGATCAGTTCCATCAATTCAGGTTCACAAAGTGGAACCACTGCATCGTCCAAAAAGTCCTTTAGATGGAACCAGGACTCTCGTGAATGATTGTGAGGTTCTTTCATGGTCCTTACTCTACATACCAATACGTAACCTCCTTGAAGAGATCAGTTCAAAATGGAACCACTGCGTCGTCAAATAAGTTCTTTAAATGGAACCCGGGCTCTCGTGAATGATTGTGACGTTAATTCATGACCCTTACTCTACATACCAATACATAACCTCCTTAAAGAGGTCAGTTCATTTAAATTTGTTCACAAAATGGAACCACTGCGTCGTCAAATAAGGTCCTTAAATGGAACCAGGACTCTTGAGAATGATTGCGACGTTCTTTCATGGCCCTTACTCTACATACCAGTACTTAACTTCTTAAAAAAGATCAGTTCATTCAAATTAGTTCACAAAGCGGAACCACTGCTCTGTTCATTAAACTGTAACTCGTCTAAAATGTAGAGAGATACAGACAACAAAAAAACCAACTCTGCGGTTTACGAACTGAACTACAATCGGATTTTATCAAAAGTTTTGGCCAATTATGCGCTTATTGTTTGGCCAAGGCGCGTCTGATTCATCATCAGCTGCACTTGGACAGTTCCACCAGATCGGGTCCATAAACATAATTTTCTATTGCACACAATTGTCTACATGACAAAGTGTGAGTGTGTATGTCTGTGAGTATCTGTGTGAGTATCTGTGTGCGCCTTGTCAACAGCTGTCTGTTGACCGTTGTGTTTGCTGTCTGCTGTTTCGTTATTTGCTTTTATTGCATTTTCGCTTTCAAACTGCACACATGCGCGCACAAACTAACAATATTATTATTATATCTATTTTTATAGACATTTATTTTTATTTTTATTAGTATTATTTTTACTCTTTATACTTTGTAATTGTGAAATTCAGCATTGTTGATTCTTTGAAACTGGCATTTGAAATGTTTTGCTTCGTTAAGCGTGGCTTTAAATAGTTTTTTTTTATGTATTGTACTACCTACAACTTTATAGAACAAGTTTATTTAAATATTTTTTTTCGTTTATAGAAACTTTTGAAGAGAGTTACATAATGAATGCTATGAGTGTGTAACAAAGCTAAGAAAATGTGGGTTGCATGTTAACAAAGTATCTGTAAGATACGATAAATAATGGGAGATATTTGAGAGTTATTTCCAAAAATTAAATATCGTGGTATAAGCCAGGATCTGGATATCAGTTAACGGCACAATCGTAACATATTATATAGCTATTCTCTATTTTTTTCTATTAAATACCTGAACCCAAAAGATTTTGAGAGCAATCTGCGAAGGGACTCATATTTTTGGTACCAGTATCTGAAGAGATTTGAGCTACTTTTGATCGCTCGGAATTAGCAATAATTGAACCAGAACTACAGAGCTAGCGCTTGGTTGGAGGATCACGTTTAAAAGTAAATCTTAATATTGAGGGTATGTATGAATGCTTAGTTTGTTATTTGACTTGCAACACCATCATTAATAGAATCCATAAATCTCATAATCTAGATCCTAACGCTGTTCATGACCTTGGCAAAAATGTTTCTTTAAAAGCACCTCAACATCTCATCTCATAAGAAGATGGAGGCCCACCTATCTTCTCATCGGACTAGGGTTTCTTAACCACTTTTACAATAATTTTTAATCTGCTGTGAGGCTGCCTCTATTTTGGACGTAACGTCCCGAAATTTGGATTGCACAGATCGAGCCACAATTCGACATCGCTGGAATTTCGGTAGATTAAACAAAGTCCTTTGCGTAATTTCCCAAATTGACCAAGCTATGCTTCTTGGACCTACGTCACGTCACATCATCGGATTCCATTTGCTTAACTTCTGAATTTTCTGCGTATATATTTGACTTGCTACATCGGTCCCAAAGTGAGTGCATACTCAGAGATCGAAAAACATATTAGTACACTCCGAAATCTCTACTCAATCTTTGGTCCTTAAAAACCAGTTTCACGCTCTAACGTACAGTATTGCCTTTAAAACAACTCTAGTCAATCGTGCATTTTAAAGATCCGTCATATATCTCGGGCCACTTACGGTCACATTAATATAGCACAATTTTACTACATCCCAAGAGTCTATAAATATTTCCTCTATTATTTCCAGTTTCTTGAACCTTGTACACTGTCAACTATACTATATTAAATACCAGTCAACTAATTAAATTAATTTAAACGGCAAACATACGCCGAACAATGTATCAGGAACGTGGTCAGTCAGTGGACAGGTCAGTGAGCTACGAACTGACGTCCGTCTCAGAGTGATTTACGTACTACAGTGATATATGTCTAATAAAATTTAATGCGCACACACCTCTCTAATTAAAAAGGTATATTATATACCCACATGCAGAGGCTCTTAATAAGCATACAAAAAAAATATTTACGCCAATAGTAATAATAATACCCCCCAAACATTGTAGGCAAAGTTCTAACAAGAGGAGGCTAAAGTGGGAAAGTTCAGTCCACGACAATTAAACCTGTTGCGTCTTGGTCTGCCTATAAAGTGGATTGACTCGACTTTAAAGTCAAGTCCAAGATAAAACGCGAAGGAAAGGTCAGCAAAAGCGTAATTCGCGAGGGTTTCCTTTCAAAGCTGCGGTCAGACGTCTTAAAACTTTACACGACTTACTCACGCTTTAGACATTAAGACGATTAAATGTGCTCAGAAAGATGACAAATTGAAATTGGCAAATTAATTATTAAATTAATAGGTAAGAGCCAGCTTAAGGTGCCCTCGGGGTGGCAAACCAGGAATATGCGCGTCAGTTCTCCACTGCTTGTTGTAAGAAGTCATAAAATTGACATTCTAGGATTCGACTGATTTAGTAAGTCGATACTCAAAAGAGCTTTACTGGGGAACAAACAGAAATTCAACCTTATGTTCCGATAAGGAAGCATAAAAATGAAATAGTGAAAACACTTTGGACAGTAAAAGATTTGGCCTTCATTCATATTGATAGAGATAGAACATTTGAGGTTTCTCTCAAAGGGTAAGCTTTCGAAGCTAATTGGTAAGCTAGGTAAACCATCTAGATACCTATAATCTAAGAAAAAATAGTTTCATTACACGAAACACAAATTTTTCGTGAAGAAAAAAAAATAAGGGATCATTCATAAGCTTCGTGCCTCTTCCAGGGATTAAAAGTGAGGTCTGGCAAAGCATCATGAGACACAAAAATCATATAGAAAATCTTCCAAAAATATTTGATTACTGTGTCAGAAAGGGGAGGAAATGGGGTGGGTCCATTTTGTCGAAAGTCCCCGTCACGAAATTTATGAATGATCCCTATAAATTAAGACTTCTATGTAACGCACAATTTCGGCACTAGATTTCCGGAAATACCTCAAAAGAATAAATTTATCCTTGATTGGTTCATATGTTCAAACAATAGGTATCACCCGTTCTTGGGTAGGGGTCACTCACCTCCAGGGAGTGAGGGTCGTGGCGAAGCGTCATAAGACACAAAAATCCATATAGACTCTGTTAAAAATATTCCATTACGGTGCTTGACAATGGGGAGGAGAGGCGTGGCTTACGAAATTTAGGAAGAAAACTTATCGTCACGTAAAACTTCCTAGTGGATAATGCTCAATTTCGGCATTAGATTTCCGGAAATACCTCAAAAAGATAGATTTCTCTTTGGTTGGTCTTTTTAAAAAATAATTATCACCATTCCTTCGAAAAACGCAAAAAATTTAACCGAACAATTTTATTTAGATTCGGATTTGCGTGCTACGGAAAACGATTTTTGTCGATAACTTCCCATTTTAGTTTTGATAATATAAGTACTTTTTAGACCTTTATAGCCGATTCGATAAAGTTCCTCCTTGCAAAAGAACATTCGGTTTCAAACCCTATGAAATATTCGGTTTGGTGGAATTGGGAGCACCAAACATCAAAACAAATCCGAATAAAATGTTCGAAAAAGGTGTTCGAATTCGTTTTTCTGTTCAAATTCGTCTTCCTGTTCCAATTCGTTTTCCGGAGCAAAACCGACTATATAATAGGCTTCTTTTGTTGCTACACCCTCTGACGTTCGCACATCTGACCCTACCTTAAGAGCCTCCCAAGTCTCTTCAAATTTAGTTTGGTCAGTTTTAATGCAAAGTGCAGCTCCTATCCAAAGAGTTCAAAGGCATTGGAGCGTTAAGCACATTAAACTTGAGTGAGTTGAAGTTTAAGTTAATTTCTGTTTGTCTAATACAGTTCAGGCCGGGGGGGAGGGCAACATTAAGAGTGTCTGGGGGGGATGGTGGTGGTATGAGAAAAGCTGCCTATATTAACATTTTCATTGCAATTACAATAACAATATAAATTTTGCGGATTTAAAATGCCGGATGAGAGCTGATTACTTTGCATAGATAAATAGTTGCGGGAGCCAAGAGAAACTTCATTTATATACGTAGTATAGTATATACACTATATAGAGCTAATATAGAGTCAGTATATAAGTATGTGTATATGTATATATTATATGGCCGCTGCTTTGCGTCAGCAGCGCGTAAAAGTCAACGACAGCAAAATGTGGCGCTCAACTGAAATTAATTTTCAACTTTTATTGTGGTTTTCATATACATATAAATATATATGTATGTATATAGACAACAGCATGTGCTTACAAATGTATGTACATATGTACATATGTAGTTTTAATGAGACACACACGCATGGGTGTGTGCGTGGTGGTGGAGTGGGTCATTTGCGGTTTTACTTACAAATCTTTGCCAGGGCAGCGTTCCATGACACATTGTTCGGAAGCACTCTGAACCCATATTTATGATATAATGATAAATTGTTGTTGGCGCAGCACTTACCTAGAAAGAAAGAAAGAAAAGTAAAATATAATATATGGTTAAAATAAGTAAATCTATTATAGTACATGGAAACCACAAGAGCTAAGAAAGATTTCAAGCAATGGATGAATCACGCATCTTCAAACTCATTTTTGTAAGAAATATTGATAATAATTGTGAAGGGAAAGACTGACAGCCTTGGGATCTATTGTTATATTATTTTCCAAGCTACGTTGAAAACGAGGTCCTGAAAGCCAATACATTTCCCATAGTTTTAAGCGGGGTTCGATTACTCCTTTGTGTTTTAATAAACGTCGGATAACCCCAAAAGTTGACTAAAGTATGATCGCCTAGATCTCTGAGATAGTAAGAGCTATTATTATCATACAGAAGACAAGTTTATTTAATATTTCTTGATATCGGGGTTATGATTATATGCCTTCCATAAGTGTGTTCCAGAGAACTTAAAAAACAAACAAAATTTCGTTTGTTTATGGAGATAAACATTGGCAAGCACAAGGAGTGTAGGATGTGACTTTACCATGACTGATCTCACCATGATAGAAGCTGCAGATCTATCAAAGGACGTGCACATGCATCTACAGCCAAGAGCTAAATGCTAGCTGAGTACAGGTTGGATCAGAACTTTAGATACCAGACTCGGCATGATAGAGCGACCTCTCTTGCGGCAGTTCACCTTATGAAACCACATCTAATAAAGTGGTATGCAGACGGATCATTCACTGATCAAGGAAGTGGCCTGGGGGTAATAGGTACCTAGGACTACCGGCATTTTCCGAGCTGAAGTCTGTGCTATTGGAAGATGTGCAGAATTCCATCTGCAAAGGAACTACCATGACAAGGATATTTCCATCCTGTCTGATAATCAAAAAGCAATAAAGGCATTAAGCAAAGCCAACATTACATCAAGGCTGGTCAAAGAAGCGACAACGTCATAAATAAGGATCCAGGAATAAGCTCACGGGTAAGATGGGTTGCAGGACATAACAACATTCTTGGAAATGAGCTGGCAGATAAACTTGCAAGGACCGGTGCAGCAACGCTGCCAATCGGTCCTGAACCACACTGTGGGATTGGTACGGGACCTACTGAGAATAGAGGAGAATAACGGACGACTGCTTTACTGGGTACAGAGGTACCAGGGTCTTCAACAGTGAACAAGCCCTCCTCTCCAACTACAACCGTAAGAGGTTCAAAGCCACGATAGCTCACGGGAAGAACACCGCGAGAATCCTGACGGGCCTTCTGACGGGAGATTGTAGGCTTCGCAGCCAACTTAAAGAAAATTGGCATAGTGGATAGTGGACTATGTCAGCTTCTGTAGCATGGAGGAAGAAACTTCATTCGCACGTATTATGTGAATGCGTGGCAGCTCGCCGGTAAAAGAAACAAGCTCCTGAGCAGGTACGTTCTCCCATCGGAGATCGTTGTTACCATAAGTTCAAACAAAATACTGCAATACATGCAGGCCGGCCTTTCCACTTTTGAGAGAGCTCTGAGCCATGAAGGGAATACAATAGATCCACTTGGGCCGCAGTACATTTCTACATTCATCCAATAATAATAACAATAATAATCAATATCGGTTGACTTTATCATATAGCCATATAAAACCGATCGGTCAAGACAATCCATTGAAAGAAAGAAATTGCATTGTTTATATAGATATCGTAACCAGAATTTGAGCTTAGCAGCTTTCTCAGCATTGTGCCAAATATTATAATATCAATATCGGTTGACTATATTTAAGAGCCCCCCTAATCGGCCCATTAGGAAAGAAAGAAAAGAAAGTTTTTGGTGCAAAATTCGTAAATTTTTTGTATGCTTATGAAGCTATCGTAACCAATTTTGCGAATCAAATGAAGCCACATTCAGATGATTCCAAGTGCAAATACGCCAAGATATTTTATCTCTTCTTTTGCCGGTATCGATAAGCCAAGGACATTTCACACGTGTCAGTGGGAGTCATTTGGAATGATTTTTGACTGTTTTCATTCTCCTCTTGTTTACATATGCTCCAAGTAATTCAAACTGCTCTTGCATCATCTTGATTCCATGGAAATCCACTTCCTGTAATTAAACGCATCTTGGGCATCAAAACTTGTTTGTCTTGTCAATAGAGTTGTTTGTCATTGAATCGAATGCATTTCGGAGAAATGAGTTAAGATTCAAAGTGCAATTCGAAATGCAAATATTTGATTACATTCAGTTGAGCAAAATTTTCCAGCAATTTTAACTAACTACTTTGATGGCCTAAAGTTCCTAGAAGTATGCCTTTATTACATTCAACTAAAATACAACGTATCTATACCTAAGCTGTAGTTAAGTTCTAAACGGCTCCAAAATAAAAAATTAAAAATCATTCCATCAAGTATTTTACCCTTTACTAAACTAGCTCCAAGTTACAATGCGGGTTCAATCATACCTTCAATATATGACCCACAAAACATCTAGTCAAAACGTCTATATACATTCCAACTGGGGACTTAAGAGCAAATTCAAAAAAATTCAAAGAATTTTCAATTACTAACCGAAAAAATTGTTGTGGAAACAAGTTGGCAAATACTTAAAATGGTCTCAAGTGTAGACAGACAGCCAAAACCAATTCAATTGCAAACAACAACAACAAAATAAACAAACATTATATACTAAAGTTGTCGAATGTAGGAGAGTGTGTGTGTGTATATATATATATATATAGGTATATATGTGTGTGTAGAGTATTTTTCCCAAAAGGCAATGCAAAGTTGAAAAAAGTCAAAAGCCGGCAAACAACAAAACAATCAAAGAGTATAATAAAAAACAAATATAAAATAAATAAAAATCAACAAGGAACAATTTTTAAAATAAATGTACGTATGTGTGTATACGTGTGTGCAGTGTATATGTGTATGTGTGCGGGTTAAAATGCGCTGAAATTTATGCACACACAAATACCATTACAACGAGAGAGAGTCGAGGAGAGAGCTCGAGCAATTGAACCCAACGATTCCCAAAGGCAGACGAAATATGCCAAAGGGGTTGGGTTGGGTTGGGCTGGGTTGGACTACGGGGCGCCTGGGTTGCCTGCAGTGCCTGCGCAGCCTTTGTAAATATGCAGGAGCACGTTTAAATGACGAAGGACATGCGACTAACTAAGCGACAGACAACTCGGACAGTTGGATAACGAGACGACACTGGCCGGCTCTGACCGCAAAACCCGCTGTTTAACTTGCTTCTAAATGCCCGCTGATGAGTCCTGCTCTGTCCTGCAGGCGGCTCTCTGTTTGCCTTTGAATTAAGGTAGGTTACGGCTCTCTTCCGTCTCTTCCGTCTCTCTCTCTGTGCCCAGGACATTTTATCCGGCTTTATGAAATGCATTACGGAACTTGCATTTTTAGTTTTATGCAATTTTGCATTCGTTTATGGCGCGGAATTAGATAATCAGGCAGCAGGCAATAGCCGCCATTTTGTTTGGCTACATAAATAACAGGACTAAACAGCTGGTTTGTATTGATAAGGATTACAGCGCGCAAGAGTTTGTATGGAAACCAAAGTTTATGGCAAAATATTTATAAAAGAAATGAAACATGAAATATGAATTTTGGAAATCCATTTATAAATGAGAAAATGAATTTAAAATGGCGCCTGGGATACATAGAAAAATGGTCATTGCCGGATAAACTTACTCAGAGTTGAGCTCAGTTTGGTGAAAAAATAGAAGAAAGGATTGCAGATTAATGATATATGACCTGAATACTATCTACTACTACTACGAATTCTGAACTCCTAAGTGAAGCATAGAGCCTCGTTTACATTCATCATATTGTCGTTATAACGTGAAATTAGCACCTCCAAATCCTCAGTGCTGGCTGCCGTGGCAGGGTGATTGACGAATGCTTGGAGACATGTTTCCATTATTGTTTTGTTCCATGTTATTCTGACATCTTTTATGAGAATCAATGAGAGATGGGTTCAAAGATTCTTTAACTAAAGAAGAAGCCGCCCCTGATATGGGGAAACAAACGCCTACCTGATGGCAATTTGGCTGCCAAGTAGGCATAAGGGTTTGTTGTGGACTGCTCCTAGCTTCAGGACTCTTCCTCGACCTTACCGGCTTAGGTGGCCCTACCGATAGCTATGCTACCGCCGGTATCGCTCTTGGATTCATCGCCACCTCACCACGACAAGGTGGCAATCCCCGAGAGGTTACTACTACCACTAGTCAAAACTCCAGAAAATGTTTACACTTTCCCAATCATAATCTACCTTAAAGCTTGACATAAATCGAAAAACTAATTAGCCTCTTCGGACATATCTCCCCGACCCACTCACATTAAAAATCAACGCCGCTTAAAACCAAAAATTCTATTGAAATTTTTTTAAAATCCTTAACGTTATTTTGGTTGCTTATTTTTTCGTCCTTTTTACTGAAGCTATGGCAACCACTCAACTAAAAATGCCAACAACAACCACAAAATTGAGTCAAAGCAAAATGAGAGCTAAAGAACACACACAAGCGAAAGCAACAAAAATAACATAGTACAACAACAAAAGCTAAGCGAAGAAGAAGAAGCAGAAGAGCAAAGAACAAGCAACCAAATAGCCAAAGTGCTGCCCGAGCATAAAAGCACGACGCCGAGGAGCAAGAAATCGAAGAAAATCGTTCCTTACTTTTACTACACTACTATCCTGCTACATCCTCGCATTGCTTTATTCCCTTTTCTTTTTTTTTTTCATTCCTTTCTTGTAGTATTTTTTTTTTTTTGTTGCTTCCGTTCGTGTGCCCGGGAATTTTTGCGACGAAAAATGGCAACAAAGCCAAACCAAACCAAACTGAACCGAACCCGGCAACACCTCCTGCTCCTACTCATCCTGCACAGAGACCCCTGACAGCCATTATGCAGCGATTTTGTTACATGCCAAACTTACACACACACACAATCACGCACACACTTACATAGAGTGGAAAACTTTTCCATACACCCTCGCACAGACACGAAAATCTACTCAGCAGCATCATCCAAAACTGACGCCGTGAGGGTGCAAAATTGTATGCGTGTCCTTGCGTGAGTGTGTGTGTTGTGTATCTGTGTGTGTGTGTGTGTTGCCGCCCTGGCTGCTTTGAGGGTGTTATAAGCGGTTAAATTTTGTGCTTCCCCCACGCCCTGGTTTTATCCGCCCGGCAAGCCGCCGGCGCCAGCATCAGCGCCATCAACATCGTTACCGCCAATTGCCACCGTCGTGTTGTCTCGACACGAGTCGAGCTCCAAACAGCTCCTCCCTGCCCCACTTAACCCTCATCCAATACACACACACAGCTGTAGTTACTTACGTGTGTGTTCGTGTATTTTTGCCCGCCTTGTTTTATGCCATTTTCGTGTTGATGACGCGCATTTTTGGCCCGGCCAGTGCTAATTTTATATTACGCATACGCCGTGTTTGCCCGCCTTTTTGGAGTGTTCTCGTGTGCTTGTGTTTGTTGTTTTTGTTGCCTAGTTTTAAGCGTTTTAGTTTTGCTCCAAATTGCTGTTTAACATGAAAATTGACGCTCGTCTCAAATGCCATAAATATTTGTTAGTCAGCTTAGCTTATATTTTAATTAGCCGGAAGTTATAATGCATAATTTTTCAATTAACTCAAAAATGGCGCTCTTCATAAAATATGTTGCGGATATTTTAAAACTTTTCAATATTTTGCACAAACAAACCAGTGCTACTGTATAAAACTTTTAAATACAACAAAAACAAAAAAAGAAAAGCCCCCCAAATGGTTTGCATAAAAGCGGAAAATCAATTTTGCAAAATTTACGCAATGCCAAAAGTTTGCATAACAAGTAACTTATAAAAAAAATGGCGAACATAAAGTTGGGTCGGACGACTTTAGAATACCCTATACAACTAGCTTAAAATGAAAGTCCGATTTCTTCACAAAAGGCCAAGCACGAAGAATTTTGATAGACTTCTTGACTATAGATAAGCGCGATGTAATATAATTAACAGTCCTCAATTCGTTGCCAGCAGCTTGAATAATGTCAAATACTTTCAGACATGCAAATCATATCAATTATATAAAAGAAACTTATGTTTTGGACGTGGTCCTACGGGTAGTTCTCATGAACGCGTCAGATGAATTTCAAATCTAATTTTTGCGTACAGTGTTATAGGAACTAGTCAATAACGGAGGTCAAATTTAAGTCCCATATCTTAGCGAATGTGTTATGTAGTGTATTGGTTCGTGAGATATATCGATTTTTGTGGATATCGTGACCTATAAGAGCTATATGATAGTCAACAATTTTGTTCCACACCGGGTATTGGACATTAAGTTGCCAGACAAAGGGGTTGAAATGTAGTTTACTGAAGGGCATGAATTTTACTAAGAAGTATGGCGAGCGTCTCTATAAGAATACTTAAGTTCGTCCATACGGCTTTTTAGAAAGTCATGAAAGTCAACTAATCCAAAAATCTTACGATTATGATAAATCAAGTAATTTGCAGATTTTTTGGGATTTTTAATTAAATATAAAAACAGTTGCTTTAAAAACAAAAAAATTAGTATTACTGCTTCTCTAACATTTTTATCTGTCTTATCTAAGACTATAATTGGCTAATTAAAAGTAAAATTCTTGGGTTTAGGCAAATAATTCTCTTAACATTTGTTTCTAAAACTTCTACTTAATAGCAAGAGCTTCTTCCGCTATAATTTATTGTGTTGCTATGAAAATCTAGAAATTTTGGCTTTTCATTTGGAAAATTTTATTTCAAAAATATTTTTATTTTATTTCGTCAGCCAATAGGTATCACAAGGGGATCAACGAGTAACCACTTGGTGGGGTACTATACTCTCCCCGTGGGGGCGGCTGGAAGCAGGTCATGTCTCTAACTAATTGTATTCGGCAAAGAGAAGAATGCTCTTTCAAAAACTGCCCCAATCTAAGGTGGAATATCATACGCCGATAGTTGCATAGCCGAGGGGATGCTCATTCACTAGTATGCGGACTCTGGATACCTGTCAACCTCCAGTTTTAATCCTTGACCTCCCACGGCATCTCGTGGTCGACATCCCCGCCCCGAGTATTCATTCTAGTCCATGGATACTTCAAATAATTCTGATGAGTTTGATGACACTCTAAAAGCATCACCCCAAGAGAAAGTCTGCACGGCGACCTCTCCGTGTACTATTATGTCTGATGTGCCGCAACCAGCGACCCCCCTAGTACTGCTGTTGGGCATACAGTAGGGACTCGCGTCCAACCACTTGAATCTGTTCAGGAACAACCGGTACTCCTTCAACCGAAACGACCACTGCTTCTTCATCGGCAGCTCGAGGTGTCGACCTCTAGCTCCGAGGAAGAACTCCTGGTCTTTGACGGAGATGACAATGTGAGTGTAGTCTCGCAGAAGTCGTCTGGCAGCAGTGTCGGAGCCACCCTCCAGACCCTCAATCTGGAGTCAGAGCCTTCCTTCAAAAGACTCAGCTCTCGGGAGAACAGTTTTTATTGTTTTTAAACATTAAAAATAGAGAATGAAGGTTTAATAATCGATATTAATAAACAATTTTGAAAGCAGAGACAAAGTGGAAGTGAAGAAGTAGGACTTTGAAGCGATAAAGCCTACATTCCTCAAGCCTGCTAAGCTATTTTATAAAATGATTCTATCTTCTATATTTATAAAATTTTTTATTCACATTTTCTAAACACTTTGTTCAGCTTTGAAGGATTGACGAAGCTTAACCTTTGCTCACTAAATCCAAGAGTAAAAGCCACTAAATGGATCATGTGCTCGCTATAACCACACTTAGTTTTTCGAGAGAACATAACATGTAACCACTCCGGAAAACCACAATTTCGACGACATTCTTCCTGCTCCATGAGGTATACCCTTTCGCCGGAGCATAAATAGCAACAAAATGCAATGTAGCTTTTCCCCTTAGGTTTTTGCAAGCAGAAATTAAATAAAAATTGCCAACTCGCCCATTGTCAACTTCGCTCAGCTCCGTGGCAACAAAAACAACTCTGTGCAAAAATATATTTCAACGAAATAAATATTTTCCACTTTGGAGCTTCTGCTTTTATTTTCCATTTATTTTTCACTATTTTTTTTCCACTCTCTCTCCCTCCCCGTCCGCATTGCGTGCTTTTCCGTTGTGTTATCTGCCGCCACACAATTTTCACCAAATACGAAATACAAAAAATAATCCTGGTAGTCAGTCTTTACTCCACGGCTCATGACAAAGGGGGGCGGTGGGGAGTTACATACGCTCGGGGGAGGCTTCTGCCTGATTTTTTTTTTTGCTCTAGCTGCGGCAAAAACTTTTGCTTTGCTTTGCATTTTGGATGTGGCAAAAACGTCGCTTAAAATTAAACAAAACAAGTTCGGTTTGCAGTTCTCTACGCGGTTTATGCGGCAAGGTTGTGCTGTTGATGAGGCACAGTGGGCCAAATGGGCAAATATATGACAAAACAAATATTACCGCTACAAGTTTCTAAAGTCTTAGCACAAACCGCAACTTCTTCCATAGTGCAATAGACTTGGGAATCTCAACAAAAGTCAAGCCGGAACCAGCGTTGAGCTAGCTCCCCAGGCGCCCCTTGTTCCCAGTTTCATCGTTGGCAACGTATCCGGTAATCTCAAGCTAGTCAAGCGACATAAATTCTCGCAACCAAGCAGACTCAAGGAGTGGCCATAGGGTAGGGGATATGGAACTTGGTAGCTGTAAAACTTACAGGTCGAATGCTTAAGCCTGCCAAGTTACGTCACAGAGAGGGCGTGAGGACGAAGGGTGGCGCTTGCTGCTAACATTTGATAAACACAATCACACACAGAGACACAGTCACATAGACAGACACAGACGATGCATAAATAATTTAAATAAAGCCCATAACTAAATTACAAGCGCCTCGTTTTGTGGCATTGACCCCCGACAACGTCTTGGCCAGGGCAATAAAAATTCCATAGGGGAACAAAAAATACAAAAAAAAAGTTTTACTTGAAACGAGAAAATAGTAATTCGCTCATAAAATAGTTGCGCTCAAGTAATTTTAACGATTATGATCTTAATCAAGTTGGTTTGGCAAAATGCTTTTCAAGCTTATGGCTTTGGTGCCACCCTCCATAAGACGGAACCATCTTTCAACGTTGGATGTTGCTCTGGGGTTATATGCACATAAAAATGTTTATACATTTGATGAACTAAGAGCCGCCAGTTTGTACAAAAGGGCGGAGACACTTTAAAGTTTAATGACCCTATAATGACGATGACGAAAATTAGTGTTCTAGATAAATTATTGTTTTCCATTGTGAGAAATTATTGTTGTGTGGAATTTATGACTTTGAAAAGTTTTATTTTTAATGCATTTTGTAATGAAAAATGGACTTCAAATTGAGCTTATGTGCTAGATTCTATTTGAGTCGGGAAAATACAATAAAAATCGGTCAGACAGCATATTCTTCTTCTCTTATCCTCAACTCCCAGTGGAGCATAGGGCCTCGACCATCTTCTATTACGGGATTCACGGCACATATCATTTCTTGAGTATCTGGCGGGTTGTAGAATGGAAACACTACTCCAAGAGGTTATCGTCTTAATACGAGAAATCCTGCAGCTTTAACGGGTGACACAAGGATCTTGGTGACACCATCCAAAGGTATCGAACTCAAAGCATATTCGCAGTCTTAAAACTTTTTTTATAAATTAGTAAGAACTTCGTTTGGCGTATTTAAGCCTATATTGCGTTTCTGTTTTAAATATTAAAGCTATTTTGAAGGTTAGAAGAACTTCTAAAAATTAAAAAAAAAAAAATCAAACGCATACCTTATTTCCATTAAACTACTGAACCTTCCCCAACATTATCTATTATTGCTTTCACTTCTAGATTTATTGCCAAAAAATTGATACCAATTTTAAAAATTAAATTCCCTTAAGCCAAAAAAAAAAGTAAGGTACCTAGAGCAAGTCATTGGCGCAGGTGCCACACCCACATGTAGATGTACCGCCCAACCCTTCTGGCACACGCCCCTTACTAAAAACAACAATAAAAGTTGAAAATTTGCTTTTGTGTAAAGTTTAAGCAATTTATTTTAAAATAAAATATAGCAAAATAAAAACGTTAGGAAAACCCAACAAAGGCGTTACACTGCAAAATGGTTCAAACGGCAGCGCAATGACTAAGCAAAATGAAGAGAGTGGAAAATTTGTATGGAAAAACAAAAATGGGAAAACCTAGAAAAGAGCCAAACGAATGTCGCAAAAGTTTACGACTGGAGCGTAGAATTTATGTGCATAATTTTTACTTTGAATGTGGCAGGGGAATATGTATATGTGCACAAATACACACACACATTTAAGGTTACACTGGGAGAAAAGGTCGAAAATTTTGGGATTAAATTAAAGGTATCGACTCTCTCTCTATCTCTCTGCGTCTAAGCCAAAAATTATGGATTTTAAGAAAATAATTTCTTTGCGATACTTATCCTACTACTCGATTATGAACTAGAAGCCGTAGAGCTCCATGTCAACAAACACGCAAAGGCAAAAGGTCTCTTGGAAAAGTACCACATAAATCTTCTTCTTCTTTACTAATCCAAAAAGAGAACCACTGACTTTTCTAACTCAATAGAGTTAGCTTAGACAACCGTTCAGTGTAAGTTTCCCATCTCGTACAGATAGGGACAATGGTATACCAGACTACAATATCAAGGTTACCATTTTTACGGACGCATATAATCTCAATGATCAGTTGGGAGGGGGTGTCTATTCGGAATCGTTGAGCATTAACGAATCCTTCCTCTTACCAGATCATTGTAGAGTTTTCCAAGCAGAAGTCATGGCTATAATGGAAAGTGTTCTCATAATTAAGAATCGTGCTTTAACCGAAAGGGAAATTCAGATCTGTTCTGGCAGTCAGGCTGCCTTAAAAGCACTACAATCATTTAGTCTCACATCCAAAACATGGAATGTGTTTCATAGGCCTAGGTGTGTCAGAAGACATCCACTTCTATCTACCTACTTACCTTATCCCAAAAAGAAGACCAAAGTCGACCCGACCTAGATGAAGGTTACAAATGCTAACGAACTTGGTCGAGTCACAAAGCTACTCAGGCTGGACTACCTGGACTTCATAATATAAACTAAAACTTTCTATTAATAAAAATAAATTCATTTTAAATAACTTCTTAGTACAGCGCACAAAAACTTTTCTCTCAGTGTAAGCAAAGGCAAATGAAAAACTTAAGCGATTTTCCTTTACTAGTGCTGCTATGAATGGAAGTAAAAACCTTTACAGTTTTCCCATTGCCAAGCGTAATTGAAACAACAAAATCAGCTTACATTTTGCAGAGAAATAAGGCGTGGCACATTGGCACATGTGCTTGCAACATGAACATGCAACAAAAGTTCAGCATTTGCATTTGCACTTTAAGCGTAAAACTTTTCTGCAACATGAGTTATTGTAAAGTTTTTGCTGCACCTACAAGGTATCATTATAAACTGTGCATGTGTGTGTGAGAGAGTGTGTGTGTATATATGGCTGCCACACGCGTCGCCTTGTTTGCAACGACACCAGCAACAACAACTCTAGAAAAACAACGAGCAATGTTGCTTACAAAACTATAGCATACACAAAGGCGCCAACAAAACATTGGAATTGGTGTGTACCCATGTGTGTGTGTGTGTGTTTGCATGTGTCTGTATATGCACTTGGAGACTCTCAGCAGCAGACCAGCAACAACAATAACAACAACGCGTCTTTTTTGCTGTTCTCTTTTGTTGGCTCGTGCATTTCCCACTAAGCCGCGCTGAAAAGTATGCTACGTTTTTTGCACTATTTTTGCATTTAAAGCCATTTGGCCGCAACTGCAGCCAAAGCGTGTTAAGGATTAAGAAAACTCATTCCAAAAATGTTTATTTAATGCAATTAGACGATTATGTGGTAGGGCACAATATATGCATATTTTTAATTGAATAGATTAATTAGATGTAGAAAGATTGCTGAAGCTGAGTGACTATCTCAGACAAAATGGAGAACAAGAGCAGAGCTAGCTAATCTCTACTTTAAAGTAAATAATTGTTATTAATTTCTAGACTTCTGTTCCAATCGAACAATCAGTTTGGTGTTCACACAGAGTCAACTCAATTTAATAGCTTGGCTCAATATATGCGATATAGTTGGAGAGTGAATGAATCCTACCGTCCCTCTCAAGATTCGCATATTCCTGTACATATTGAGCACATAACAAAATGCAATTGTTTAAGTGAGTAAACAACAAAATAAACACAAGTCTATAAATTTGCTGACGTTAAACGTGGCAATAACTTATCCAGCCAGACAAACAGCTCCATCTTGTGGTAAAAACTAGACCGTTGGGTGGCAGAAGAGAGCAACGTAAAAATTTCGCTTACATGAATGGAAAAGCGCAATATAATAGAAAATATACAAAACAAAAACAATAAACAGACAATGTGGTAAGTACATACATCCCCATACATACATACATTCATATATAAAGGTGTGCGCGTGTATGTAAGGTGCTGCAATTCTTTGCGCGTGTGTGTGACGTCACGTCAGTGGCTTTGGCGTTGAAGTGTACTTTGTTTAATGAGTTTTCATGATGAGTTTTTGAGCAGCAACAGCAACAAACAAAACGCGGCAAAACAAAAGCCACGCCCTACAACTACTACTGGCCCACGCCCACTACACACACAGTCCGTACAAAGTAAGAAAAATAAACCATAAAAGTCAAACAAATCCATAGAAAATACCAAGAACCATACATATCCTTATATACTATATAGTAACACATATATATTTTTGATTGAAATGCGCAGCGCGCAAAAAAAAACTTTGCGCTCTGCTCCAAAAAAGGACGAAGCAGAAACAAAAGTTCTCTAGAGAAAATGCAGCAAACAAAAAAGATATATCTATATATATACCTACTATAAGTACGTATATAAAGTGTGAAAAGTAACTGGAGAAGAGATATGGCGAGAAGTTGGATTGAAAACGAAATGAGACGTCCTCGGAAACACTGTGGATATGGGCGGGAATGCGAAAAACGTGTAACGGCATTTGGCACATTTTCAGCTGAAAATTGTTGGAAAATGTTCCATTGTAAGGGAATTGAAAGTTATCGGAACAACTGGATTAAACGAAGGATCAAACAAAGGAAAGAGAAAAGAAAAATGTTTAAAGAATAATTGGGAAATGCATTTTCAATTTTTGAAAATGCCACGCCCATCACACACGCACACATTAAAAATACAATCGCATACCAGGAATAAAATAGAAAGCAAAAAATAAATAAACCGGAGACAAAGCAAAACAAAAAAAATGAATTATATTTCATTAGATGGTTCGGTCCGGGTTCGGCACAGCAGGTTACAAGCATGAAAAAAGGGATTATGCTTTGTTGTTTTTTTTTTGTTCTTGTTATGTGTCTTTTGTTGTTGTTGTTGTTGTTGTTGTTGTTGTAACAATCATTAATAGGCAGCGACAAAGGCACAGACAGAGAGAGAGGGAGACACATAAGTAGTCCACATGTAGACGGCACAGTGGGGCAAATACCAAATGCAGTGACAAAAAAAACATTAATTTTGTCGATGTTTTGGGTTATTTGGAATAGATTTATTATGGGCTTCAGAGAGATTTTAATAAATGATTTAATTTGGTGTATTTATTCCGTTAAACTTTTAGTAGACTTAATTTTATAGAAAGACGAAAAATCATCCAACGATTACTAATTGTAGGCATGATATAGACATCAGATAGTCTTACATAAAATTCTTCATCCAAAATGGTCTCAAATATGATGAAAGATAATAAATCTAAACACTAGATGGTCTACATGAGAATATCTAAGTTACATATAAATTTATTATATTATAGAAAGTCTCTATTAATTAAAAACACCGCCGTTCGGATTCGGCTATAAACTGTAGGTCCCTGTTCTATTCGAACAGTTATTAATAACATAGATATCACCATGGACTTGTCCCAGGGGACAGTCAGGAAATTATATATATATATATATAAATTTATTATACTTTAATCAAACTCTTTAAGACTCCTAAAATATCGACAAATTGAATACCCAAAGCGGCTTAAATCTTAACCTAATTTTTTTTTATTTATAAGGCGGGTTTATAAGTTTAGATTGGTAGGCTTGGAAATTTCAATCCGAAGTCATATTTTTGTACCTACTGGAACAAGTAGCAATTATTTTCATTCTATTTGTGTGGTTCGACCGAGTACGTTCTAAATTGAATTTTTTTGATTATACCATGCGAGTTGCTCATAGGACACTCACACTACCAGGTTGTGCCAATGCAAGTACAATGGACTGTTTAAAGGATTGCAAATATGTACGGGGCCCAACGGTTCGAAGAGCGGTCGAACAGCAAACACCAAGCATTGCCTGCCAAATGAGTGGGGTTGTTGCTTCTGCTAAAACCAATTTTTGTTTTTTCGTCGATCCAAGAAAGTGGAATTGGAGAACATGACCGAACCATATCGACAACAAAGCTGTCGGGTTCGCTTCCTTAATTAAACATACAGCGCATCAAAAACCCTCCTATTAAGAAACGAAATGGGTACGTTGAAACGAATCCAGTTTGGCAATGAATTTTGGAATATCGGTTTTGCCATAAAGAAATGTACAAATAAGGCGGGTTTTTCTGAAGAATTAAAAAATTCAATTATATTGTCGAGGTCTTTCCATTTCATAAGATGGATAATGTAAAATCCTATAAAAGTCCATTTAAGGGTTTTTAAATTCGCCAGGAAAAAGAGAAAAGCAAAAATTTTAAGTATACATTGGGACAAAAAAGGAATTTCCGTATTTTTTCCTTCATTTTTCTTCGATATCCGTGGTGAGGTGCATCATGAATACGTTCCAGAGGGACAAAAGCTCAACAAGAATTATTATGTGACTGTTTTGAGGTGTTTGCGTGAACGGGTCCGACGTATTTGGACGGAATTGTAGGCAGACAATTCGTGGATTTGGCACGACGATAACGCGCCATCTCATCGAGCCACGAATGTGGCGGTTTAAGGCAAAACACTCGATAAATACCATCGACCAGGCACCTAACAGTCCAAATCTGGCCCCATGTGACTTTCTACTCTTTCCAAAACCAAAATTGCCACTCCGGGGAACCCGTTTTGACTCCATATCGACGATAAAACCGAATGCGACGAGAGAGCTGAACGCCATCCAGGCCAACGCCTATAAAAAATGTTTCGAAGATTGAAAGAAGCATTGGCATATGGCAGAAGGGTCATATTTTGAAGAAGACAAAATAAATATTGAAGAAGATTAACTATTCTGCGTTTTAATTACAGATTCCGGAAACTTTTTTGTCACAATGCATTATTATCATGTTAGTCCACATTCAAACAGTTCGAAAATATTTGCTTAAATCAGAGGCAGTATCTCGAAAATTAAATCGAGTTCTGCAGTCATAAACTATACGATAAACAAAATCCATATGATTTCAAGACTTTAACTCAGAAAATAGTTTACGAAATGGTCAAATGGTTTTATTATCAGCTTATCAATGCTATTCTTGAATTTAAACTTTTATTTTTTATATTATTTGAAAATTATGTGATAAACAAATACTCATTTTCTTCCATTATCAACCAAACTTTACTTAATTTACATTCGAAAAATAATTTTTCTTAAAAATTTGCTAAACATTACAAAAAATAGCGATCAAATAAAAAAATGTTTCAAATATAATCGCAATTCTATCATCTACATTTTACTAAAAAAAAAAAAAATTATCAGAAATATTTGCAGTTAAATAGAAACAGTTTTTTACTAATTTCTTCGAAAAGCAACCCTTGAAAAATTTTATTTGACTACAATTTCGGTCTAAGCAGGCCAAGACTAAAACTTGTCAAGAATGCGGCAAAACAGTTTTTGTATGAACCTAAATTATTCATTATTTTATTATTTTCGTTCTAAGCACATCAAAACTAAAACTTATTAGAATACAAAAAAACAATTTTTGGGAAAAACCTAAATTATAAATTATTTGAATTGCTTTTTAAAAAAAAAATTTTAAAAAATAAAAAAAAAAATTTAAAAAATAAAAAAAAAAATTTAAAAATATAAATAAATTAAAAAAAAAATTTAAAAATTAATAAAAAAAAAAAAATCGGATCTTGGAGAAACTGCCGGTCATCACGCGGTCAGTAGAGTAAAAGGCCTGCTGCACACCATCACCGTGGTGGACATCCAGGACAAGCTGGAGAAACTTTAGTAACTCAAGGATGGCCAGCACAATACCGTTGACGTAGCAAAAGCCCGAAGCCCGCGACATCAACGACATGATGCAGCCCTCCGCTCCAGTTCTCAGGTCAAATCTCAGATTCGCGCTGATTAAGTTTAATGGCGGCATCCACAGTACCACCTAGCCGATATTTGGCAGAACTTGTAGAGTCCTTTAAAGATGGGGCAATATATTAAAATGTTGAAGTTGTTCTCTATTGTCGACCAAATTGCCCGGGCGAATGGATCATGGAATGAAATTTGTGGCATTTCCTTCATGGTAGCTTTGTGCGGGCGATAAATTTGCATTTTGGTTAGAAGACCTTAGTTTAAGATTAGATCGTGTGTCATCCATAGGCGATGCGGCCTCATGGGATGATATCATATAATATCACATAACATATTATAATAATAGGAAACACGTTTTTTGTAATGGGACTGCATTTTGTGCAGAGATAACGACAAGCGAAGATAATTTATTAAGCGGCGAAAAAAAACTAAAAATGTAATTTTAGTTTTAGAACTAAACGTTTCAAAAGAATATTTTTGTTTTTAATAATTTAATTTATTATAATATATTTAATAAAAAAAAAAATATATAGAAAAATAATATACAAAGCATCAAATCTATTTTGATTTAACGAAAAATCAAATCTTTAATTTTTCTAAATTTCAACATTTATTACAATTTTTCAATGCCAATTTGCCTATTCATCCCACTGTGCACAGCGCCCTTATTATTCTTGTTCTGCTCTCATATAATTTCTTTTCATTTCATTTAATTTTTCGTTTGTAAATCGTCGGCAAGAGCAATCACTCTTTTTTTTAAATTAATGACAAATTTGTATTCGAGCATGACGCATGTAAACATTACCGAAGAAACCGAAATAAAATCTCTCACAATAATAATAAAAACGTAACGAAAAATCAATCGAAAATTGAGCTGCCAAAAAGGAAAATTACTTGAAAATGTTTTTCATGTTATTTGAGAGATTCTTATCTTCGGGGGAAACCATGAAATATGACCAAAGTCTTGTCTATTTAGGCTACTCAAACTCAAATTACTTGAGAGTAGGAGACGGAGGAGCGCACTCAAAGACCCGACCACAGAAAAACCTTTGTTTAGCACTCAACACAAAGACTATGCTATGTTTTGTTTACATAGCTAACAGCAATATCTAAGAAAGTCAAATAGACGGGGACTGGGGAGAAATAAAGTCACATATAAACATATCTATATGTATATACACATGTACTCAGTCGAAAATAGTTTTCAAGTAGAAGGTCATCAAACTTTAAGATTGGTAATAGTAGGGGGAAGGAAAAACATTGTAGCTGGCATCAAAAATCGTTTTGACAATTTCCAGATCCCCAAGTGTCATTAAATATGCGCGCACATTCCGCCAAATATATGTTATATTGATATATATACATCAAGCCATGAACTCTTGAAATATTAAGGGAATGAAATATGAAATAGTTTAATATGAAAATGGTTCAATTTGTTCATCTATAACTTCCTCGCAGCTTTTAAGCTACATAGATACTTAATCTAATTAATATTTCTTAGTTATCAAAACATTAGGTTTAGTTTATCTGAAGCAACATAAACAAGAAATATAAATATCCAAGTCGTCGTCGTCATCGTTCTCTCAGAGCTCTGCTGCTCTACTCTATAATTACCAGCTGAATAAATATACTCCCAGACATTAGCTCTAACGGAAATTGAGGGGTGCCACAAAGTGATAAAGGTCCAAGTCAAAAGTCAAAACAGATGATGAGTCAAAGAAGTCAGCTAAATTAGCTGAGACCAGGCAGTGAGTCCGTCTACCTGACAGAGAGTCGTCGAGCAGTCTTTCATTCATTGAGCTTTTAAATTTAACAAGTAACCAGACACATTCATATCTCATGTATCTGTATCTATATAGTACAACAAAGACAGCAACAACAACAACAATGAGGTTACAACCACTATGTAGGTCCAACCTAACCCCACAACTCATTTAGAACTTTGAAAGTAAGACTAATTTTAGCCACAACTATTATGACAATTTGCGTCACATGAAAGCAGTCACACACACACTGACTGAGACACAGACAACTCACGAGTATGTGTGTGTGTGTTAGTGAGCATGTGCATTCGTGTGTATCTGTATCTGTGTGCACCTCTGGCTATATGTTTGTATATGTATTCAATATAACTTTTTATGCACACTTGAAGCTTTTTAATTAAAACTACCGCTTGTTAACGTCCTTCTTACTCAGCTCAGCTTGGCATAGATCGTAGAATAAATACAAAGAAGACAGGATAAAAAAAAAGATATATATATATAAAATTATAAGTAGAGAGAAAATTCCTGGCCTCGCCTAAAAATAGCAAGCAATTTTTTTCCCGCAAACTTTGTATACACTTTGCTACAAAGGAAGGGTAAAAAATAAGGTTTAAAACGAAAAAAAAACTGCAAAAGATACAGATAGTATTCTAAAGATACTTGGTGAAATTTTTATTAAAAAAAAATACACTCCAAAAAGGTTTAAATATGTAACATAGAATGCGCTTAAGTTCCTTTAAAAAATGCAAAAGTTTTGCGCTTTAAATACAGATAATTTCCTAAAGATACTTGTTCGAGTTTTTATAAAAAAGGTTCTACAAAAAGGTTTAAACATGCCACTTAGAGATCTCTGTAATTCGCCTTTTAACTGAAAAAGTTGTGCGCATGAGATACAGCTCTCTGTATCGTACAGATATTTGGTCGAATTTTTATAAGAAAAAAGAACCTCCATTAAAATTTAAAAATGTCTCTCAGAGAGCTCTAAAGAACTACAAAAGATCTGCTTATACAATACAGATAGTATCCTAAAGATACATAGTCAAATTTTTATATAAAGAATACCTCTCTAATTGCGAATAAGAATGAGAGTGGAGAATAATTCAAATCTAACTACTGAGAGAGCGAGATATCGATATTACGTGATACCAAGAGAGAGAAAGAGGCCTTATGCTCCTCAAGGAGTTTAAGAAAATAAAAGAAAGAAGAAGAGTGAGATATCTACAAATTTTGAGGCACCCGCTTAGTCTACGCTTTGTGCACAACTTCTCCTACTTTACTTTTTCTTGCCTTATCAATTTATTTTCTACTCATAGAGGGACCCAACCCATATCTATATATATAAGAGAAACTTATGTTTTACGTGTTACGGGTGTTCTCATGAACGCGTCGATGAATTTCAAATCTAATTTTTGCGTGTGTTAGAGGTTGTCAATAGGGAGGTTTTAAGCCTATAGCGATGTGTGTTGTGTGTATTGGTTCCTGAGATATACGCATTTTTTTTTAATATTGTGAATATAGTAGTTAGGCTAGGTTAGGTTACACTGGCCGGCCACAACAGAGTGCAGCCTAGCATAGACCTTTTGGTCCTTAGCTGCGCCAGATTTGAGGTTATTACGCAAAGTGATGGTCGGTTAAAAAATGGACTTTTTTAGCGAAATTAAGTAGCCGCCCAACTTGTAGCCTGGCCACCTCTTCTAGACCGACAAACGCTGGTTCTCCTAGCGTGGTCAGACGATGTCTAGAGATGGCTGGGCAGTCGCAGAGTAGGTGTGCTAGAGTCTCAGGGACTTCCGGATCCCTGCAGATCCTGCATGATTCGCTTGCCGTTAGTCCCATCCTATGCGCATGCTTCGCTAAGAGGCAGTGTCCTGTTAGCACACCCGTGATGGTCCTGCATTCAGTGCGTGAGAGTATATAGTAGTAGAAAGTAGTATAATAGTAGAAAATTGTTCAACACCGGGTATTGGACATTAAATGCAGACAGAAGCGTAGTCGCTAAGGGGTTGAAATGTAGATTCTGTGGGGCATGAATTTATTAGAGATGGGAGCTCTCTTGAGAATACTTAAGTTCGTACATAAGGCTTTTTAGAGAGTCATGAAATTCAACTAATCCAAAAATCTTATGATTATTAAGATAAGCTTACTAGAGAATCTTACGATGTTTATACACTTAAGAGTAATTTTGGCCGGGACAACATCTGCCGGGCTCACTAGTATTCACTTAATCTAAAATAAAATATAATTTTCTGGCTGGGTTCGTAGCTTTGGACTGAACAGTAAAATAAAGTTCGAAATCAATGCTTTCCTTCGGACCTCGCAATATCCATATTAAGCAAACATCGGTATCTCAAAGATACTTTTTACGCAGCAAATCTTATAGGCGATATTATTTAGACGTCAACATCTTGATTGTATCTTCAATACGCATCGTTAAACGGATGTCAATTTTGAAATTGTAGTTTGTATGACATATATTTGAACGCCATGCAATAAAACGATTTAATCGGGAATTAATTGCATATCAGACTTCAAAAATCTACGATTCAAAAGTTTTTTTTATTATTTTTTGTATACTTATAAAGTAGAAGTTAATTCTAAGTTTTAAAAGGTTTGTAGACCTTAGGCTGCTTCAAAAATTATATTACTGAATATCGGCATAATTTTAACTTTATATCGATTGCATCTTAAAGATACATTCACAACATTTTCGCAGCGTATACCTGCGTACCGAACCGCTACGTTTCTAAACCGGTTTGCTACCCCGTGGACGCTATAAAGTGTATCTTATAGACGCGCTTTACAAACCAAAAGTATTTCTACTTGTTTTGTCCATGCAATATTGTTTTATAGCTAAATATTATTACCATTAGAGAAATTGCCCGACCAATGCCTAGCTTGGCTATCCTTTTACTACAACATCATAATCATCAACAGCAACATCATTATGACCACCACCATCATCATTATTATTATTGTTCTAAGGCAGCAAACTGCACTGACGTTAAAAGGCAACGTTGCCGCGTTTCAAATTACTTTATTGATTTCAATGGCTGCTCCTTTTTTTGTATGTTTATTATATCTTCTAGAGAGTATTTGTGTGTGTGCGTGTGTATCTGTGTTTGTACTCTATACACTCTTATTATTAACATTGCTATTTTTACAGCTCTATACAAATATACGGCATTCCCTGGCCTGGACAGAATACCTCTCCTCTTTGGATTATTAGTACGCGCACATTCTTGTATTTTGACTCATTCTAATGAAATTATCTTATAAGCCTACTTCCCCACACTCGCTCTCATCGCTCTCTCCCCCCTTGAGCATTGTTGCCCCTTTTCACATGTGCGTGAAATTTGATGCGCCACTGTATCTTGGATGTCGCTGCATTCCGTTCCCTCAACACTTGTACACACTTTGGCACTTGGTATCTCTTCATTTATATCTCTATCTATAAAAAGATGCGTTGGTCCCCACCAACAAAAACATTCTCGAGTGTTTTTGATTTTAGTCAGTTTTTAGGTTCATTGGAACAAAACTTTTTATATTGCATTTTTATTGAACATTTTTAATGTTCACTTCGTGTTTGGCTGCTAACTTGAGTTGAGTTTTTATGTCCTGCCGCATTAACAATATACTCTATAATGTTCTCGTGTAGCAACAATTAATGTCTTTGAATAGAACATTTTACAACCTTAAAGATGCGGGCCTAATCAGCTGGCGCTTTTTAACAGTCAATTAGATACTTACTCAATTGCCACATATTACTTTGGTACATAATGGTTTGGTTTGGGGATTTCAGCAACTTACCTGCAAAACATAAGAAAAAAAGCAAATAAAATAAGCATTAGAAATATATTACACAATTATTCATCATTATTAGTCATGCTTGGGAACTCATTTGATGACCTCTCCACCTATTTAATTAGCTTGGATCTCACTCTCGGTCTTGGTCTGAGTTTTGGTTTTGGTCTCATTCTCTCGGAGTGGTCGGTCAAGTGCAGTCAGTGACCATATAATGAGGCAACTTTTGGCAAATTATACGCTATAACTGTACAACATGTTTTCTGGCCCTTGCCCCACCCCTCCCTGCTCAACTACTCCTCCTCAGTCGTCTTAACTTTGCCTCATCATCTTCATGTGTTATCCATCTAATCAATAACCGCAAGAGCACATGAAAAATCAGCAATGTTATATCTTCTTTACCCTCCCTACCTTTATTGCCCTCCACCTGCGGTTTGTTGCGCACATTTTCCGGCATTGTAAAAACAGAGTTAAATTGTTATACACTTCTTAAGGGGTACATTAGTTTGTTCAAGAAGTCCTCTGCACCAATTTTTGAAGTGGAAGATCTAAACTCAAACAGAGTGAAACATAACCAGGCGCAAAAACCCTAAGTGGATTCAACCCTAAACCGAACAATTGGGTTAGACTTCAAGAAATTTTCCAACTTAACCCTGTGCAGTATTGAGATTTCTTGCTTTAAAAACAAGAGATCAAGAAATAGTTCTTCTTCTTCGGCGCGACGAGCCCGATGTGGGTTTAGGCCTGAATCGATCGAGTGTTTATTCGACGCTTTTTTGATTCTTTCGTAGTAATGGGGTTTGAAAAGGAAATGGCGGCTGACTGGGCCTTCGACTCCCTTGTATGGTAGTAGATGTCCACTTACGCTTCCATGCAAAACGTCCTCAAACCCCTGGAAAGGAGTATCCAGAGGCTAACCAGAGGGTACCTAGCGTAAAGCTGGAGGTTGTGAGCTACTTGGATCGGCCAGTTAGGAAATCGTCGCTGGGCACTCCCGTGCAACAATCAGACAACTTTCCGCACAAGCGCACACCAAAGACCGACCCCACACTCCCAAGATTTTTTTCAACACTCAAAAAATTCTTCTATATAGAGGCAGTTGAAACCTCCGATTCCCTATCTTACACAACAAGGGTATATAAACTTTGCTTCATCATCATCAACAAATTTAAAGCCTACTTGTTGGTTTATTTTCTGACCATCCACAGGCTGCGTCTGACTGGAGGCAAGAGTTCAATTAAAAATATTTAAACACAGCTTTGTAGCTGCTGGACTGTTGGAGCGCGTTCGTTGGTTGGGATCTGTGGTCCGTTCCAGCGTCCACGCTGGACACAGCATCCATTGCTGCGCAACATTGGCTGATGCGTGTCAAAAACTCAACTTGGGATAGGTTGGAGAGCTCCCGCAAGGCACACCACAACAACAACAACAACTGCAACCACCAGAACAACAATAAAGGCAATTCTGTAAACTGCACAACAAACGCCTTGCATGACCATAACCTGAACCGTTCGGTCGGCGTTTGACGGCCCCCACACTAATACTACGTACTGGAACCATATGCATGAGCCGGTTCTGGACTTGGTATCTGGCTGGCCCAGCAAAGCAAAAAAAAAACAACGTTCCAACAACAATAAAAAAAAAAACGAAAATTTCATTCTTTCATTCTTCGCCTTTACCTTGCTCTTTTTTTTTTACCTTATTTTATTTTGGGTGCAATGAACGTTGCGTCGAAGTCGTCGTCGCCAACGTCGCTGTCGCAGTCACTGCCGACGTCAACGCTGCGCATGCGTGTTCTGCCAGCTAGCCGGCAACAACAGCAACATGGCTCGTTGAAAAATTCGTTAATAAATTGGCTAACCGAACGAAACGCAGCTAAAAGATACAAAACTTCAACTGCAACAACTCCACCTTGCATCAATATTTAACATTTACACACACACACTCGGCTCCCTCAGGGTCAACGTCTGCCAGAACATCAACCCACTGCCACTCTCCCCCCCTTTGGCTATTATCTGTCCAACATCTGCTAGCTGTTCCCAAAAGTTGTTGGCGTTTTTAATGACCAAAAACTAATAGCTGCAGCCAAAACTTGCTGAGATCCCAGATCCCAACTCCCGCTCCTTGACATCTTGAATCAATAAACAACAAAACTACAACAACAAAGCCCCTGCTGCTCGACAGCTGCAAACTTAGAGCTACATTCAGGTGCTACGCAGGACTAAGCAGCAGCCACTTGAGGCACTGATCCTGTTTCCAGCCTTCCGACATCCTATTATATCTCGGAGCTGCTGCCTGTCTGTCGTAATTTGAGTGCACTTTGTTGCGTGTAGGAGACAAAGACAGCCACAAAGATACATCTTCGGTTCATCAAACATGCGCAGTTTTTTTGGATCATATCTTACGATCTGCTTTTGTTGATTTTTTGTTGTTTTTGGGACGTCTGTCTTTGTCAGGTTTTGTTCGCGAAATACATTTTGCACCTGCCGCATATTTGTGAGGTTTTTTTTTTCTCTCCTGAACTGCTACCAAAGTTCATTGATTTTTAATGTGTAGCAAATTAACGAGATATTTATCGCAAATGACAAGAGCTGATTAGCGGTGCGTAAAGGAACAGCGTTATCATATATTTTACAAAGGTGATAATTGTGAAGTGACCTCAAGGTTGCACCTATATATTGCATTGCGAATTTTGAGGCACAGCCATCCCACCATTTATTTTTTTAATAGACTAATGAGCCCGGCAGACATTCTCCTGCCCAAACTTTTTAGATACTCTTAAAGTGTATAAACATCGTAAGATTCTCTAGTTAACTTATCCAGACAATCCGATTTTTGGATTAGTTGACTTTCATGACTCTCTAAAAAGCCGTATGGACGAACTTAAGTATTTTTAAGAGAGCTCGCATCTCTCAACCCCTTTGCGACTACGCTTCTGTCTGCACTTAATGTCCAATACCCGGTGTTGAACAATTTTTTACTATGCTATATTCACGATATTCTCAAAAATGCATATATCTCACGAACCAATACACACAAACACATCGGAATAGGCTTAAAACCTCCAAATTGACAACCTCTAGCACACGCAAAAATCTGATTTGAAATTTATTGACGCGTTTATGAGAACTTACGTAACACGTAAAACATAAGTTTTTTTTATATATAGAAGATAGAGCTTGCTATGATTTTGGCTGTAACGATTTTTTCCCGCATTCACGAAAATTAAATAACATTGGTAAATTATCTGCAAATTAAGGCCTATTATTACTACTATTATGACTACATCCTGGAAGTTTTATTATTATGCCCTTCCCGCATTAATGACTTAATGACGTTACTAGTACTTGACTACCTCCAAACCACTCCATAGAATCGACCAGGAATATTGATTTTTCAATTTGCGTTTTTGTTTTGACACTTTTTTCCATTTCCCTAGAAAATGTTTGATAGAGGTTTTTATTTAAAGAACTGTTTTGAAGCCGATATCGATTTTTTTTGCTTTTGGTGATTCAAATCCAGAATTTGTTCTTGGGTGGGAAGTGTATTTATATCATGTTGCAAAAAACTGTCAACCCATTTTCCAACTTTTGAGTGGGTGTCCGAAATTGACAACCCCCCGTGAAGCCGCCACAGATTGCAAATTCTAGCCGAAAGCTCTATTAAAATCATTTGTAAACATTCAATAATATCTCTATAAATTGCTCTAAATTAATTTTATTTAATATGTAATAAAACTTTAAGTAAGAGAGTAATAGTTATTACATCCGAGATAGTAAAACTTGGGCATAAAATTGCATTCGATAATAAAAATTATCCATGGGCAACCAAGCTGCAAAATTTATTGCCCAACAAATTTTTTCCGACTATTCAAATAGTCAATAAATTTATTTAAAAGCTTTTTTTAATCGTGCTCTTAAAAAGGGTATATAAATAAAACTGCAATTAATTTAGAGTCTTAATAAAAATAACCCTAATAGCATTTAATGGTTTTAGTGTTTTTCTGTAAGTGCTGCAAATTAGATATCGAATAAGTTTTAATCTAAGAAAATGAAGTAAAAGTCAAAACTTGTAGAGTTGTCAGAACAGAAGATAGAACAGAAATTGCTAAATTTTTACTTTAATCCCGAAACAGAAAAAATTTAATTTGTAATGGGGAATCGACTTCCAGACCTAGATCTGTCTGGAACAGTATTCGAAAAATAATTTAAATTTCTTGCACAAGTGAATGCAATATTGAATGAATGCCAAATCTAGATTATGGGATAAGACTCAACCCAAAAAAATTAATATTTTAAATTCCTTTCCAATCCAATTACAATTCACTCCTTGCTTTTCAAAACTTTAAATTTGAGCTTAAAGCGAATTTGATTATTTTTGAGATAACACTCAAAAAATCGATTAAATTTAATTATAAATAACCCTCAGTTATTGGAACATCAAACAGCCTTACATCCTTCTCAACTTGACGCTATTCATTGCAAGTTCTGCGAAAAAAAAGATTACATCATATTCAAGTAACCTCACAAGTATTCAAAAATAATCAAGTTGCATTGAATTTCCATTTCTGTATAGCACGTAGTATATGTAATTTGCAAACTTTATATTAAAAGCCAAGCTGCAACTCGTTTCCGTTCGCTGACAACACAATTCACAGTTGAACTTTATTGAAAATTGGCAACAAAGCAGCCGCACAATGCTGCATGCAACTGCAGCAAGGCAAAGTTAACAGAGACTGACGCACAAAGCTTTTGTGGCAGTCAACCCACTCACTCTGTCACTCTCTCACACAGCATGTTTCCGGGGAAGAGTTCGAGGAGTTCGGAGGTAGAGATGCTCAATCTTTTGTCATTTTATTTTACATTGTACATTGTACGGAAATCAAGATCATACATCAATAATGACAGTTGACAATGACGTGCGCCTTGCTGCTGGACGCGAGCTCAGCTCTGACTCAAATGCAAAAATTTCAAGAAATAAAAAAGGAAACAGAAATTATTTTTAAACATGAAATACGCATTAATAAAACGTAATAAGTGGAAGATTCAAGCTTTAAAGAGATGAAGTCCAAATACACTTTAGTGGAAGGAGAAAGGAGAGTGCGGAATATGAGATAATAGATGGGAGTAGAGAGAGTATACGTTCATCTCGGAGTCTTGTTTATAAGTTTACAATTGCTTAAAGTTTACTTTAAAAGAGGGTATTTGGGTTAAATCTGTTATGTTACTTTGAGTCAGGCTACTAGGTTAAGACGATCTATCTTCACGGAGCAATCCTCCTCGGACATAGAGATGTTAGCTCAAATAGGTTATGAAGGAAGTAATTTCACAGATGCTTATTCCTATATCTACTAAGAGTCTTACTGGAAGGGTAGAAGGGTTCTACTGATTCAACTTCTTCTTCGTCTTTGCAGCTTCTTCTCTCTACAGCCCTTTTCCTGAGATAGTCTCGCTAGAAGGATTCCCATCACGTTGCCACGATATAGCTGGCAATCCTCCTCGGACATAGAGATGTAAACTCAAATAGGTTATGAAGGAAGTTATTTACAGATGATTATTCCTATGTCTACTAAGAGCCTCACTGGAAGAGAAGAAGGGTTCTACTGATTCAACTTCTTCTTGGTCTCTGCAAGGTCATGGCTCGGAACATTCATTCTAGTCGCATGATTGTCAACAAGTCAGTATCCAGTGATCGCTCTGACCAATGCCGAACACTACGACCGTATGAGTCTGCAGAGCCTTATGGATTTTTTGGGCAAATTTTAGGCCATATCTGGTGACTGATTATGCAATGGGGTATGTTATAACACTGCCCTTATACGTGAGAACCAAATTTCCCCTTTTTTTTGTAGCTTGAAAAGTAGCCATAGGCTTACGAATATACTCCTTATCCGGTAGGAGAGTAGAGGTCGTGCTCTGTCTGGCCAATTTATGTGATATTATGTTCCGTTGCCTATAATATTTTGGTTTCCTGGCACCCAAATGAGGCTAATAATGTGCCATCTCTTGAATAGATTTGCGGTAGTCATTGACTGTCATCGAGTTGAAGGATAGTGCTTGAAGTCACTTTATAGAGGCCTGGCTCTCCCAAAATATGTTTATCGCACCGGTTTCCAGGCCAGTGTTGCGCAAGCAGATCAAAGACTCGTTAATGGTAAGGATCTCCGCTTGAAAAACACTGCAGTGGTCCGGAAGTCGGAAAGACTGCCTAATATTTATTTCCTCAGAGTAGGGAATGTCGGTGGGGAATAGTGTAGATGAATGCTCTAAAGGAGTGCAGTAATCTGAAGCACGGTATGTCAAAAGCCCTGATGCCGAATTTCAGTTTAGGAAAAGTGCATTAGAGCTGTTGTCAAATTTCACTTAGCTGCGAGACCAGAAAAATGTTTGCACTCTGTAGCCAAATTTCATCGCTTCTTGCATCTTCCAAAACGTAATGCAACGCCCGATTCTAATTCCTGGCAGGCAGCCTGAAACCGATTGCGAGTCCTTGCTATGCCTCGCACAATGAGTATAAGCATCTACAAGCCACAACATGCGCAACATGACATGAAACATTCCATCGAGCCACACCACATTGGAAGCAACAAATACATTGTGCCAACCATCAGGTAGCCCATCAGGTGATTCTTAACATTGGTATTGGGTGTGGCTCTGAAAATCCTTTTGCTAGCTAGCTCTGCTGTGTTTGGTGGATCTCTCTGGCTGCAGCGCCTATTTCAACTAGACAAATGTCAGCAGCTTAAAAGTGTATTTCCAACCCGGCGCCCAGCTGGCGCCCTCCCCTAACAATGACAACGCCAACAACAACAATGACAGCGACACCTAAATGGAAAATGGCAAAATGGCATGTGAAGCAATGCGTCTGCTCATTTGTCATAAGACATTACCAGGCGTTGCAGATAAGCGCCAGAGTTGGGACCAGCCGACTGACTGGAGGAAGGGGCTAGGCCATAGACCAACAAGCAGCCAGCTATAATTACATGCTGCAACGGATGACTCAAATCTGGTGGAGCAAGTGCAATGACAGTCAACAGCAGTGACTCCTCTAGTGGCGCAGTAGTGGCCATAAAAAAGGTTTCCAAAGACAACTTGGAGTACTAGAGCACCAACAGCAACAACAACAACATTTGAAAGTGCCACAATTAACGCATCTGTCTAATTATAACGTTGACAGCACATTGCCAAAGAGATCTGGTACCAGAGCAGAGTTGGAACTACTCTAGAGTGCCAGCGCTTGGGACTGGCGCCAACAGCAATAAGAATCATTCGAAATACATTTGGCAAATATTTAACAATGACATCGACAACAGCAGCAATTACCGCGCCAAATGGCAATAGATGACGACGAACGAACCAAGTGGAGTGGAGTGGAATGGATCTCTCTATGGTAACTTTAAGAGAGTGACGCCATAGCTAAAGAGTGTTGTCTACGAAGAGACTTTTGTAGAATTTTAATTGAAATGTCAAAAGCGTTTAGCAGCAACATGCAGCCGCCAGAGTGTGGTGCAAGTGGCGCAACAGATGAAGTCCAAATCACAAGTGCAACAGAGATGGCCGGATACTATTTCGAGGACCATTGCGACAGGTTAAGGAATTTTAACGGACTATGCGGCAAATTTGATTGTGGTCATTATTGAGGCTAAGCGAAATATGTTAAGCTGCAAGTCGAGTAAAGAGTTTTAAGCTGCTGAGGAGGGACTATAAGACGCATTGCGTAAAATGCGCTGTTGCCACATTTCAGTAAAATGCAGGAAAAAAGCATTCTTGATGTTTCAGATCAAATGCGACGTCAAAAAGCTCCAACCGTGGAGTCCTCGCTTACATTATAATTACCCTAATTAGATAACAAAAACATCTGAGTAAATTTCAGGCAACAGAAATGAAGTACGTAATATGGGTCGCAGGAAAACTCAGGAGAGATATGGTCAGAAATGAAAGATTACGTTCAGAAGTAAGGCAGAAGAAGTCGATTATACAAGAAATCGAGGAGAGACAGCTAAAATGGTTCGGATGAACGAGTCAAGAAAAGCCATACAGGCACTGGAAATGAGAACGGAAGGCAATGCACCGAGAGGAAGACCCCGAAACAATAGGGAAAATCGCATCCAGGATGTGGGAAGGATGATGGGCAGAACCCTGGAGATGAGAAGAAAGAGCCGGGACCGACCTAAATGGAAAAGATGCATATCCCGAGGCTACCCCGACGCCTAACACCAAATGGGGATTGAAGAAGAAGAAGATAACAATATTTAAAAGCTGTTTTAATTGATCAAAGCCGATTACAGGCGTTGTTGCCAAATTTCACATGAACAATTTTTTTTTTAACTCCTATCGAACTTAACTTTAAAACGTTAAGTTAATCGGCAGAATGCTTATTCGCTTTTAAGAGCTGTCAAGCGCACTTTTGTTTATTAAACTTATATAAGCATACATTCAACTATGACAATCAATAATAATATTATCTTATGTACCCAGCTACATAAATGAATTTCACCCCAATTCCAAAATCTAAAACTTTTTTTTACAGTCAAAATCAATCAACAAATTGCTACCAACAGCAATTAGCAAAGCAAATTACAAAAATTTTCACAAACTTTGTCTACAAATTGAGCTCTACACTGCAAAAAAAACACTAGAAAACCCCCCAAAAAAATGGGCAAAAAAACAGCAACTAAATTGTAATGAGAAAACACAAGTAGCCAACACCACTTGGCAATCTGGCAAATCTCTGGGAAATCACAAATGCTAGCTGTAAAACCCATAAAAAGGGTGGCAATATTGTCAAACTCTGGCATACAAAAGATTGCAGATAGCAATGTCAATATGCTCCCGAACCGAACCCTGCCGCTCTCACTGACGGTCTCTCTCTCTCCATAAAACTCGACATATGCCAGCTTACATTTACAGTTGCAAGTTTGGCTAGTCAGAAGAGAGAAGCTCGGCTCATTGACGTCGCTGTCGCTGCCGCTGCTGTGGCATCATTTTTAACCCTCATTTAGCATTAAAAAGGCAGGAGGCAGTGCGCGGAGCGCAAGGGAGCGACGAGCTGCAGACAATGGCTGCAAGCTGATGCAGCTGCAACAACTACTACGGGCCACATAGAGATGCTTCCAACTGCTGCAACTTCAACTACATTAAACGCTCGCACGATTTTCTCGTTGCGGCTGACTGACTTGTGCCGCATCGTGCCGGGCCCAAATCCAGACCCAGGCCCGACCAGAACAGCCCAGACCGACCAGACCAGACCAGGCAAGACCAGGCCAAGCCCGACCTAGCCAACGATGGATGATGAAAAGTTGTGCATTGTGTTAAATATGCGGCTTGCCGTTGCTGTTGTTGTTATTTTTGTTGTTGTGGTTGTTGTTATTGTAATTGTTGTTGGTGTTGCATACAGCAGCTGCTAAAAAGCCACATGATATGATCCTGTCAGGGAACTGGCTGGCGCTTAATTAGCATTGTATTTGTTGCAGCGTCGGACACAAGCCGTAACTCATGCAGCTAAATCACTTTTTCCAAATACCTACAATATATAGTATTTTTCCAATAGTTTTCCCGAGCCATAAGAAACATTTTTTGACACAAAACTTAATTAGTTTTTCGTGGCATGAAACTTAGCACTTGAACTAAGACGAGCCCTTTTTCATGCTATGTTTACACTTTTGCTCTAAACAAGTCACAGCTGACTAGCTGTTGATCGAACCAGATTCTCAAAACATTTTGATGGAGAAATCCAAATGGCTAAAAGTCAGGTTAGGTTAGAGCAGCAGTTGGGACTGACTTATTCCGTACTTGTAAGTTTCTTATTGTTATCAAAGCCTCCTGGATTGCAGAGACCCGAGAAGGCAACTGCTACGTCTTCGGCGTATGCAGTTATTTTGCATCCACCCCATGACTAAAAATCGATCAACCTTTCATTGCTCCTACATTTCACATTTGCGCCATTCCATAATGCAGTGTAAACACAGCATTAATTGCTTCATTAAGTTGGGTACAAGTAGTACGGAGTTGTCTATTCCGGAGTTGTCTATTGCTTAGCAATAGGTCCTAGAATCGATCACAACCTCGAAACATTTTCAAGAAAGACCCAAAAGACTTAAAAGTCGAATTGATCAACTATTCATTGTTCCTACTTTTCACATCTACAGTTTGTGCCATTCCATGAGCAGTGTAAACCTAGCATTAGAAGCTTCATTAAGTTAGGTTCAAGTAGTAGAGAGTTGTCTACTTTATCCAACAGGCCTCCATTGCTTAGCAATAAGTCTACAACGGATCGATCACATACTCCAAAAAGTCTTGAATCGATCACCTATTATTGCTCCAACTGTTCACATCTATGCCAGTAGCTTCACACTTTTTGCCAGTGTAAACCCAGCATTAGTGGCTTCATTAAGTTGGGTTCAAGTAGTTGAGAGTTGCCGATTGCCTCTGTCGCTGCTGCTGCTTCTGCTGCTGCCGCTGCTTCTTCTACGTCATCTAATGCTGTCGCTCTTGTCTATTTCAGTTTTCCCAATATACTTTACGAGCCATGTGTGGCATGTGGCATCTCTCGCTCTTCACTGCTCCGCACTGCTTGCCCCCGCACTGTTACTGTTCTTGTTATTGTACAACATACGATGATTTATTTGGCACACACACAGAAACACTTGCCCCAGGTTACCTGCGCGTGTAAAATGCATTATGCTGTAGAAATTGGTTTAGGTTTGGGTTTGGGTTTGGTTTTGCTTGTTGCAAGTTGCAACTTGCCGAGTGTCAGACTGTAGCTAAAGCTTTTTCGTTGGTGGCACTTTGTGGACTATTATTTTTCATTTTTTTTCCAGCATTTTCAACACTGGGCGTTCAGAAAACGGAGCAACAACAGCAGCAGTAGAAACTCTCTGACAATAAATGCATTCAACTTGAGAGCAAGTGAAAATTATTTTAAATGCCAGTGTAGACAGATACACACGCACACACTGCAACACTTTGTTACACGATACCTAAGCCACACAAATACACACGTACGAAATAAACCTCAAAGATACATTTGCGCTTCACTTGAACCGTACAACACAATTCAAGTGAACTAAGCTTGGCCGGGGCCGGACTAGTAACTGACTCATATGAAGAATGTTGTTACAACTACAAGCACAGTGCTTTATGTGTGTATGTGTATTGTATCTATGTTGTGCGGGCGCAATGAAGCTGTAGAACAAAATTGCGTGCGTAACTTTCGTAATATGAATTGGTTGGCAAATGTTCTGCCCTGCCAAAAACGCCCCCCAAAAAATACTTACATGAAGAAATTGCTTGGGAAAAGTGCGGGTAAGGAAAACTTTTAACATTGAAATTACTACGCCTAGCAAAGAAACTTTAGATACGTGTTTAGTTCAATGCGCGCTGTTGCCAAATTTCATTAAGATTTTATGCACATAATGTATAAGTTGCAAGTAATTAAAAAAATGGGCGTAAACAGCTGCATAAACGATTTTGTAGCTTAATTGCAAAGATTGGAAAATTCTACTAGCAGGGAAATTAAAAGTTTTAGATTGAATGGATACAATTTTGAAGAGCTTGAGCTGGGTATATATTAAATTATGCAACAAGTACTTAAGAATATTTTGAGCAAATTGTAAGTTTTTGATACGTAGAAGTTTGTGAGACGCTAAGTGGAAGGAAGGAGCTTTGAAAATGGATTTCTTAATACTTGTTAGTCGGAGAATGTGGCCATCGGTAGTGTACTTGCTTTGCAACCCTATAGTCGGGGATCGATTCGCCAGGAACTAGCTCAAATAGCCCCAGGCAATCTCGATTAGATCGTTTAGATTACACCTCTATTCGGATTCGGCTGTAGATGTCTCTTCCTTTCGAACAGTTATTAATGGAGTTCCCCATGCTCCTCCCAGGAGCGATTGACTAAATAGTCAGATACGCAGATGATTCTGAGACGTTGAGTTTGGGACTGTTAATCGTGGAGTTCCCCATGCTCCTCCCACGAGAGATTGACAAAATAGTTAGATACGCAGAAGATTCTGAGACGCTAAGAGTGGGAACAAGGATCTTTAAAAATTGATTTCTTAATACTTGCTAGTCGGAGAAAGTGGCCATTGGTAGTGTAATCGCTTTGCAACCCGATAGCCGGGGTTCGATTCCCCAAAGAACTAGTTCAATGAGGGAAATTAATTATTAGAAATTAGGTCGGAGGAACCATGAAGCTAAATCATTATTTATAGTTGAGAAAAAGCGACCAACATGACTAAGACACATTCCATAAAAGGCACATAATCAGGAGAATACATCATTCAAAGCTTACAAGCATCCATCAGTAAGCTGGAACTCAGACAGCCAAAACAATATATTGGGCTTTACAAATGAAGAAGCTTTGAAAAAATCTCTCCCTCTCGGGGATCGTCACCTTGACGTTGTGAGGGAGCCTAGTAGCTGCAAAGACTAATATTAAGAGCAATGCCGGCGATAGCATAGCTGGTAGGGCCACCCTTGCCGGTAAGGTCTTCGAGGAGCAGTAAAGCGAAGAGTGGTTCACAACGTAGCGTCTGTACTCAAAATGAGCGGCTGCAGAAGGCGTCTCTTCTGTAGGTGAGGATCGCCCGATTTAAAAGTGACCTGTCACTGCGAGCAGAGTTGTCAGTACTGTCTTTGAGCTTATAACTTACTGTCAGAACCCTGCTCCCTCACATATTTCTTTATAAGCATGAGAATAAACGCGAGGAATATTCTCCAAGTGGTACCCGTGTTCCTGCGGCTAATCGATGGATTAGGTGCAAGCCCCATGTTTTAGAAATAACAATATAGAGGGAGCCCACTGTAGCTAGGTCCTAGCTCCACTAGGAGTAACAGGACATAAGAAGAAAAAAAATCTGTCAAGTAGCCCTTTAGAATAATGATAGATTGCCAGCCAAATTCATCAACAATACCAAAGCTACTATTCAGCGCTTAAACGACTTGTGAATTATAAATGGCATCAGCCATAATGCCTTCTAACTCTCTTCAGCTACGTCATTAAGATGCTAGTTTATGCTTTGCATAGCAAACAAAACCATCTACTGATTAAAAACCATTAACATCTACAGACTTAGTACCATTTACTATTATTTATCCCATTAGTTGTCGCACACAACTTCTAATTAAACAAAAGGCACGTTAATTAATCACTTCCTACGAAACGAATTTTTGCCAAAGACCGTCGCCTTACGAATCATCAATTAAATTTTGCGCTCAAACGAAAAACCGGCGCTCTTATAATTAATGCAAAGATTGCTTAGCTCTAAAAAACGAAACGAAAAGCTCAATGCGGAAATTTGAAAAACTCATAAACCAATTTTCCTCATACAAAAGAAATGCCATGAAATTTAAGGGCGAAAGAAAGCAGGAACCCAATAAGCCGCCAGACAAATGAAGAATAGAAAATACAGCATAATTATTCAGAACATTTTTTAAGTCAAACAGGAAAATGGGCATTGGGATTGGCAGTGGGAATGGGAACATGTTCGAAGTGTATTCAAGCGAGTCAGGAAAAACTCGTCGTCGTAGCCGTTTTGGAAAAACTTTTGCAGAGGGAACGTTTTTAAAATGCAACAAGGGATGCAATGAAAATGTCCTCCGTCCTTCGTCTAGAGCACCAAAAACGGGGAAGTTTCCGTTAGTTTGCCTCGAACGTGGTGGAACCAAACATAAACATATGCGGGACGTTCGGCATATTGCATACGATATGAGAAACAGTTCACATCCACTTCATATCCTGCGTCTGGGTTTTATTTTTTTTTTCTCGTTTGTGTGCGTGTGTGTGTGTGGCAGACGCAATACAACTAAAAACAGACGAGAGTCGAGCAAACTCCGAAGGTTGTTCAACCAAAAAGGTAGCATCAACCACCACCAACAACAAACAACAATTTCGACTATGTGCAGCATCTCACTGAGGACGACCGACCGACCCGTCGTCGAAGCAGCTGTTCCCGCCGTCTATGGATTTTTGTTTTTGTTTGTTTGCCTTATAGCAAAAATAGTGGATGGAAAATGGAACTATGGACGTGCCTGGGCACTGCTTCACTTTGGTTTTTAGCTATTTGTTTTTAGACTTTTTGGTGGTTGAGCGCACCAGAGAGTCAGAGAATCACTTACTACGGCAATGCAGTAACGACGGCGACGATTAACGCGTTGTCCTGGTCCCCCCTGCTCTTTGGGTAGTTGCAGTGAATTTTGGTTGCAATATGCGGGCTAGGTTCACACATCTACATATATGCAAAACTAATGTGACCAGGGCCATTGGACTCGTTGCTAAGATTAGCACAGGATTTGCGCCTGATCAAAGCCAAGTAAAAAGCTTAGCGTTAAAATAACAGGAACACACAAGCCAGGTTAGTCAGCTAGTTGGGCGCAGATAACGTCGTACTAAGATCTTCGTCGTCGTCGTGGTCGTCTTTGACGACACCTTGCAACTTGTCCAGTGCGCCCGCCCAGTGCCCAGTGCAGTCAGCTATACTTGCAGGAAGCCAACGATGCGACGCAGAGAGGAGAGCAGACGGACGGCTAGAGCGTTTTCAGAGTCAGCGAGTTTTATGCAGGCAAAAGGTTTACACTTTATCCCAGTCCGTCCATGTCGGTCTGCTGTTTGTTGCCTGCTTCTAAAACCAGTTGCAGGTAGTTTAAAGTAAGCCCGTTCCCGTACATACATACATATAGATTTTTTCAGTTTTGTTGTTTTTTTTTGGTTGGTTCGATCTTCGTCTTTTGCGGCTCTTTTGGGACGCCTTGAGCATACTTATTTCTTCTTCTGCATTTTGCGTCTGCGCAACAGGCAGTGGCAGAGGCTGCACAGTGTGTCCAATATATTGTCTACTCTTCTTCTTCTTTTTCGTAATATATATATATAGGTTTTTTTTTTTGAGTACGACAAGTATTAGGTAGAACTGGCATTTTTCGTTGCTGTTTGGTTTCCTCTTTATTTGTTGAGTGTGTGTGTGTATCTGTGTGTCTTTGAATTTCAGTTTGTCTTCGGCGCTCAGATGCAGTGAGAAAAATTCGTAGAAGTTCTAGTATTAATTGGTTGGTTTTTCGTTGTTGTTGTTAGTTTAAGTCAAGTGTCCAAATGGGCGATATTTCTAAGAAATAAATTATAAATTGAGTAATCTTTGTTTGGCATCAATTTAAAATGGAATTGTTGTTCCCCAACTTCAGCGAAACAATAAGAAAGTTCCTAAAGTTGTGCATTCTACCGTGTTAAGGAGCTTTAAAATAACTCGAAGGATGTGGCTATCGGATAGTCGGGGTTCGATTACCCACAGAACTAACTCAAATATGCAATTTTCCCCCAGAAAATCTCTATTAATTCAAGACACCTCTGTTCGGATTCGGCTGTAGATCTCTATTCTTTTTCAACAGTTCGTTATTAATGGAGTTCCCCATGCTCCAGGAGCGATCGACAAAATCGACAATTTCAGCGAAACAATAAGAAAGCTCCCAACGTTGGACATTCGAACAACGGACATTGAATGTCCGGCATATTATCAGCTCAGGGTTTTTTTTATTTTGTGCATGTAAGCTAAATTATTGTCAGTTTGGTAGTTTTCCACCTAGACGAATATCAGTATTATTGGGACTACTGCATTTTTGCTGAGCTTACATTAAATATTGCTAACAATCTATATATAAAAGAAACTTTTGTTTTACGCGTTACGGGTGTTCTCATGAACGCGTCGATGAATTTCAATTCCGATTTTTGCGTGTATTAGAGGTTGTCAATACGGAGGTTTAAAGCCTATTTTGATGAGTATTAGTTCGAGAGATATGCGCATTTTTGTGAATATCGTGAATATCGCATAGTTGAACATTCTTCAACTCCGGGTATTGGACATTAAGTGCAGACAGAAGCGTAGTCACGTAGGGGTTGATATGTAGTTTCTGTGGGGCATGAATTTACTAGAGATTCAAGCTCTTTAAAGAATAATAAGTTCGTTCATACGGCTTCTTAGCGAGTCATGAAAGTCAACTAATCCAAAAATCTTATGATTGTCTAGATAAGCTAACTAGAGAATCTTACGATGTTTAGACACTTTAAGAGTATTCAAAAAGTTTGGGCAGGACAACGTCTGGCTGGCTCACTAGTTAAATATACAAGCATGTAACTCTTTTGAATTTTCTTTAAGCTTTACATGTATATCTTATTCGGGGAATAATTCTAGAAATAAAAAAGCGAACTTATTAGATTTGGACTTGTTTCAACATCACCTCTACTTTATGTTAAATTGAGTATGTCTTACATTAGCGTTAACAGGTCATGTTAATAGAATCAGCTCAGCGCTGTTGCCAACTTTCACTCTGTAGCGCAGTTGCAGATTTTCACAAAGTTACTTATATTCTATGGAGATCAATATGTTTATTTGTTTACTCATAAAGGATTAAATTACTATTTACAGGTACCAGGCTTATTTATATTGGAGCTTTTGTTCTGCTGCCAAGTTTGAGTCTTCAATTATTAAGAATCACTTCTGTTTTATATTGTTAACATTCTATTCAAGATGTAAACAATGCAATTTTCGCAAAAAATTGTCCATCAAGATAACTGACACACTATTATTTTGCACGCCAGATGTCGCTGCTTTCGCAACAGTTGAACATATGTCAATAGATTAATTAACCTTTTGATCTGACAAGCTATATCAATCTGTTGCCATTTTTCACACATATGCTCTAAATTTCTTTGCGGTAGTTTTCCCCTCGTGGGTTGCCACCTTGTCGTTGTGAGGGGGCTCAATAGGGGCGATTAATCCAAAAGCGATGCCGGCGGTAGCATAGCTATAAGTAGGCCACCCATGACGGTAAGGTCCAAGAAGAATCCTGAAGAGCAGTCCACAAAAAACCCTGATGCCTTTTTGGCAGCCAATAGCCAACAGGTAAGCGTCTGTTTTCCCATATCAGGGGCGACTTCTAACTAAAGAATCTTTAAACCCATCACGCTTTGATTCTCATAAAAGATGTCAAAATAACATGGAACAAAGCAATAATGGAAACATGTCTCCAATGGGTACCTTACAATTATTGGTCAATCTCCCTGCTACGGCAACAGAGGATTTGGAGGTGCTAACTTCACGGCTCAATGCTCCACTTAGGAGTCCAGAATTCGTAGTAGTTTTCCCAAATTCACCTAATTGCATTTCAGTGTGGTCAATGTCTATTCTTATAGTTATGTTGCATCCACAATTTATATTAATAATTCTTTAAGCGTCTGTCCCATCAGCACCCACCCACTGTATGCGCCTATTTTCAATGCAGGCCATGATGATTACTTTTAAAGCCAATCCAACGTCAACGACTTTATTTTGCTGGCTCCAATTTGAAGTCTACCAGACCGACTGGCCCGACTAACTGGCCTGGGCTCTCGACTCTCTTAGCGCTTTAGACGACGTTTTCATTCTTTAGGGCTACACTTGTGGCATAGTCGTTCCGCTCTCCCCCTCACTGTCCCTGTCCCTGTCATCTTCTTCAACGACATCGTCTTTATGCGCTTGTACTTCCTAGTGCTGAGCTGGCTTTCTGCTTTCTGCCTACTTTTATGCGCTTTTCATAGTAGTCATCGTCTCCGTCTCCCGACGTCTCCAACGTCGTCATCGGATTGCCGTCACTTAGCGTGTGCCAGTTTTTCACTGGCTTCTCTGTTCTTTAGTCTGGGGTTTTGCTTGCGTTTTATTTTTTCTGTTTTTATATTTTTTATTTTTACGTTTGATTACAGCCGGAAATGCCGTTTTACACGTGAATGAAATTTGTAGTGGAAAATAGTAGTAAGCTATGCTAGGCAGGTACTAACTTATTTTAGTGCCCAAAAATAGGGAGCTGTTGCCAAACTTCAAACGCTCCAGATTGCATTACTGGCGCTCCATTTTTAAAGCAACAATTAAAGTAAAATTTAAAATTCACTGACCAAACTGCAAATCAAAAGCAAATTCAAAGAGGAAAAGCATATTATGCTTGAAAACATTTTCCAAGCGACTCAACAGCCGCGAGCAAAGTCGACGGAAATTCATAGAAAAGTCATCCCCTATGTTGGTTGGGTTGGATGGGTTGGTTGGGCCCAACCCAGTATAAAAATGCTCTATACAAAAGGCACAAAGAACGTCGAGGACGTTCATGTTGATGTTGTTCTTGTTGTTGTTGTTGACGTTGACGACAAGCCGCATAAAAGGGGTAAAAATGGCACAACGTATAGTCAGTCAGTCAGCAAGAGCAACAGAGCACCAGACCACCAGTTCACCCGTCCGCCAGTCAGCCAGCCAAGTCAGACCAGGCCTGCCTACATGAAAGGTCGGCGGTCGGCAAGTTGTTGAGTATGCCAAGTGGGAGGAGTGCCAAAGGCATTGAACTCTGTTGCAACTTAAATTTACAAATGCTATATGGTCCGAAAAATAAAAAGAAGTCACAAGAATCGTAATCGTTGGGAGTGATCAAGCCAGCCTTTGGGTACGACGAAGTCAACAAAATGTAATTATCCAAGGGCTACCAAATAGTCTGAGAGTGAGTTCCCAGAAAAAATTTTAAATCTCGCAAGATGGTAAAAACTATTATTTAAACAGCTGACACTTTATTGATTACAATCTTCTCCCACTCCATGTCCCTACCTCTATCCCTCTTTTAGTTATAAAATATTGGGGCTAAAACTTACCAGACAACTCCAAAGGCTCCATAGCCGATTGGACGATCCGGTTGTACATCCTGTGGTACCGCTGGAGGTTGATAATATGGCGCCGCTGCGGCCAATATTGCGCTAGCACCCTGTGGTGCACCACCGGCAGCTCCACCCTGTACCAGAGACATCGAAACGCTCATTGATGGACACAAAGCACCAGCTGAAGAATTTTGGCAGCTGCTTTTGGAGCTTTGCAGTAGTGTTGTTGTTGTAGTTGTAGTTGCAGTTGTTGTATTTGTTGTTGTTGGCGTTTGTTGTTTTTGTTGTTGCGTGTTGTAACGCGTTATGGTGGTGGATTTGTTGCTGTTATTGGTAGTGGTGGTGATGTTGTTGTTGTCGGTTGTATTGGTGGTGGTAGCGGCTTTGTTGGTGATGTGGAAGAAATGGTGTTGATTGCTCAATGGATGCCGCTTGAGGCCACTAATGGCCGCCATTCAATAGTTAACCATTTGTTTTGTGTTTTGTTGTTGCATTTGTTGCAATATTTGTTGTAAAATCACAAATTAAATCGTTTTGTTTACCGGTAAAAACACACACACTTTATTTAATAATAACGATTTAAAATTTAATTAATTTTTGCACATTTTTTTCTATAAGAATTTCATTAGCAAGAATTTCGAATTTATTTATTTTTATTTTTTTTGCTTTTGTTTGTTTTGTTATCAATGAAAACGCAGCTGTAGGGAGTAAAAGAGCAAAGCAACAAAAATTAATTAAATATTTGTTTTAATATGAAATTGTCAAAATATTTTGCTTCCAAAATAATGTAAGCATATTTTGAGCTCAAACAACAAAGCTTAAGAGTAGAAATTAAAAAAACTTGTGCAAAAACAAAACAAGAAAGAGCCAAACCCTCCTTAGTATTTATTGTATCTCTCTTGTGTGTGTGTGTGTAAGAAAGAAGCTCAAATTTGGCAATGTCTGGGCGGCGTCAGCATAACCCAGCAAACAAATTTGTAAGCGTTTTGCAACAATGTAAAAGTCAAATAATGTTATCAGTGAGCCATAAGAAAAGTTTCTATTGTAAAAACTTTAGTTTTAGCGAAATTATTTGATATTTATTTTATTTATGCTCTTTAATTTATTATTATAATGATTGGAGATCTGAATATTAAAATAAGAAATGCAGCCTTAGCCTTTTCCGCTTAGACTAAGTATACAATAAAAAAATTTAAATTTAATTTTGGGAAAAATTTAGGAAAAGAAAACGCCTGAGTTATACAATAGTTTGATACTAATATATATAAACTGTACAAACTGTTTTCGTTAATTTAATTTGCAGCTTGGAGTCATATTACATAGAAATAAATATTGGAGTGCATTCCAAGTGTCTTGGCACCAAGGCACACCGTCAATTAGACAGAAATATCTTAAGGTACAGACTTTTCACGTCTAGACTTTTCTAGTACCTGGTTCCACTAGGGTTGATTCCCAACTTGGCACTAAACATCTGTTTTTTGTTTAAATAAATAAAAATCGGCAAAACTTATCAGTTCTTTATAATTGTTATATTATTTGCCTACTGATTTTTTTTTTGTATTGGAACCTTAGTCACACCTTTTATTCTTCGATAGATTATCAGAGCGCTGAAGGACTTTACAAATGTTACTACTTCTGACGTATACAGCAAGCGAAATAATTGACTATCTAATTGACTCATTATTTGACTAACAAAGCGTTTTTTTTACAACAATTTTTCTGAATTTCTCATAAAGATTTCAAGGTGCAAGTATTCCTTATAATATATGCACATGCGACGTTATAAAAGATGACTGATGATGACAATAAGATTTTTTTCACTCATTGTCAAGTGTATGTTAATTTTGATTGGTTCTATTTCACTGAAACTTTGTTCACATGAAACAATCGACACACAAAAAGACAAATCATTATTATTCAGAGTCATCTGAAAGCTTGCATTCTCAGAAATCAGAAATTTTTTCTCACTACAGATTATATATTTCTAAAGCATTGAGATCATTTTTTAATTTTTGAGCTAAATAGATTTTTGACTGTGTGGATAGTTAGTTATCTCCAACAATTTTTATGCACCTCAATTTTATATCAATCTAGGATTGAAAAAAAATACGGAGAAGAAGAGGAAGAGGGAGAAGAATACGGAGAAGAAGACTAAGGAGAAGAAGACGGAATAGCTATTGAAGGAGACGAACACAGAAGAAGAAGAGGAAGAAGAAGAAGAATACCGAGAAAATGAGGAAAAAGGAGAAGAGAAAGAAGGAGAAGAGAAAGAAGGAGAAGAAGAGGAAGAAGGAAAAGAGGCAGAAGGAGAAGAAGAGGGAGAAGGAGAAGAAGATGAAGAAGGAGAAGAAGAGGGAGAAGAAAAGGAAGAAGGAGAAGAAGAATACGAAGAAAAGGAAGATTTTTTTTTTTGTTATTTGATTTGCAATACGGTCATACTAGACAATCAGCAATTTTTAGAAGTAAACACGAAGAATGGCAGGATTGATTATGCTCCAGTGAGTCCAATCAATGTACAGCAGAACGATTTCCTAGAGGTTATTATGCATTATTATACAAATCGATCTGGAAGGTCCAGAATATGAAATTTATTTAGACGTCTAACATCCAGACTATTGTCTAGTAGGTTAATAGCCAACGAATTTTCATGGTTTGACAGTCTCTCCAAATGTCTTAACGAAGATTTGCTTATTTCATCTTTTACAAAAGGAACTTTCGAATCTTTGTGAATTTCTTTGTTTCTTTGTTCTTAGAGTTATAGATTGATATCTTTGCAGGATTTCGATATTTGAATTGAGACAGAAGGAGACAAATACGAATTTACAATTTGAAGCTGCTGGTCTCATTTCATTTCAAAAGGTGTAATACACAAGAAATATTTTTTCACATGGTTCTTTAAAGATGTTTACAAATTGTTCCTCTACAAAAATTATAAATATAATTAAGTAGATTGCCTTTTGTGGAAAAAAAAATCTATCTTTTTCATAAAAAAAGGTATGAAAAGTATACTAAAGACTTCCACCTAATTCTGGTTTTAAATGATAGCTACGTTCCAGAAAAAAACGTGTTAAAAAAAATAAATTAATTCCCTAAACCGATATGAAAATAAATTAGAAATGAAAATTTCTATACTAAACTTCTCAAAGACTTTTTTCCGCTTTAGGAGCTTAGGGCCTCTACAAGAGCTTTCCATCGAACTCTGTTTTGCGCTGTTTGTTTACCTCTATTACATGTCATAGGTTGTCTCAAAAGTTATGTTATTAGAATTATTTTTCTTGAAAATATTATCAAATAGTTTCTTTTAATCGAGCTAAATCGAAAGAAATTGTCAAAAATCATTTTTTTCTTGACCATGTTATGTTGAAACCGTGTATAAAAAATTGACTGTATTTGAGACCCTTTTTCGACCACCAAACAACAGAGCATCTAATTTTAAATTTTTTATCATCTCGAGCAAGCTTTATTTCCATTAAAAAACAAGTTCTCATACTAAATTTCTAAAAGATAATGTTAGTAAAAATATTTCTCTTGAAAATTTCATCGAATAGTTTCTTTTAATCGTGCTAAATCGTTTGAAATTGCCTAAAAATATTTTTTTCTTGAATATGTTATTTGTAAACCGCGTAAAAAATTGGTTTTATTTGAGACAATATTTTATCACCAAACAACAGAGCACCTAATTCTTATTTTTTCTCAACTAGAGCAATCTTTATTTCCATTGATTTTAATTTAAGAATCAAATTTATTCAAAATTTCTGCTTCTTCATTAAGCAGCTCTTTGTTCTAAGACGCTTTTTCGAGATGTCACCAAACAACAGAGCACCTAATTCTTATTTTTTCTCAACTCGAGCAAGCTTTATTTCCATTGTTTTTAATTTAGATTTAGAATCGTAATAATCAAAATTATTGCTTCTTCATAAAGCAGCTCTTTTTCCCAAACCAAACCATGTAACAATTTTTCGCAGTGTAAAATGTTTGCTGGGCGTATTACAATGTACCAAAAGAGTGCGCATGTATGCGTGAGCTTGTGCGGGTGCTGAGAGCTTTTTGCCCTTGGCTGCAGAAAATGTGCTCAAAACTCGAGTGAAAAGCGAAATAACAAAAAAAACCAGCCCAACATATCGCTCGAATGTTTACATGCAGAAGTTGTTGCAAGTCCATTTAAATATATAAACAAAAAAAAAATTGTGATTAAATTTTTTCGCTTGGCAAATAACGTAAAGCAGCAAGCAGCGCAGCGACGTCGCCAAGCGAGACGACGCGACGCACTTGACACTTTTTTTTGTAAGCTACACTGAGCAAAATGATGTAAAACAAATTTAAATTACCTTTTAAAAAATGCACAATTTCTAAAAATTAGCAAAGAGAAATGCACAAAACAGCAGCGGCGACGTTGGCAGCGGCAGCGACAGCAGTGGCAGCAAAGTTTTACAGTTGCGGGCAATAACAACAACGACGACGGTGGGGGGCGACTGATTAATATTTCGACTATGACGATGAGTCTTCCGCATTTGTTTGTGCGTGTGTGTGTGTGTGTGTGCGGCGTGCCTTGCGTTTGTATTGGTTTCGGCGGTGGCAGCGGCGTTGACGTCGACGTCGGCGGTTTTGGGGACAGACGCTAAACGACGATAATAAATTACGAGGAAAGCAAGAAACGCCCGGAATATGTTTCAATTGCGGATGCTGCTCTGTGTCTAACAGTACAAAAGTTGAATTTTTGTAATTTTTATTTTAATTACAAATTGAACACAAAATATACGAATGTAACTAAAACGCGGCGGTGTAAGCGAGCGCAGAAGCGTGTTTTAATATTATTATTAACTTTAATTTTTGTTTTTTAACACGGAAAAACGACAAAGACGGCGGCGACTAAAAAAATGCAGCAGCAGCGCAGCGGCAGCGGAGTCTCACGAATTTGGCTGTTGTTGTTGTTGTGGTTGCTTTTTTGTTTGCTTTTGCTGCTTTTTGTGTTTTATTAGTGGCGCACACACATAAAGTGACAACAGCACACGCGACAATCTCTATTAAATAATATTTAATTTGTTGTTTGTCACGTTTCTTGCAAACAAATTTTATTTTATTGCTTTATCTTGTTATCACTGATTTTGCAATATGTATTAGCAACTTTATTTTTGCATTTTCACACGCGGCGGCGTCTTTTGTTATAAATTTCATGCGCTGCCTCTGCGTCCGAAACGAAAGTCGTGAGAAAACAGACTCAAAGTGCAAGCAGCCTTTGAAAAATGTTAACAAAACTAACAATTAACATGTGTATTTAACAGCCAGCTGCGGCTGAGCTGCTTGCACTTATGGCTGTTGGCATATGGGCTGCTCGCTCACGCAGCGCGCTGTTAACTAACAGCGTCAGCCGCCCTCTCTGCAAAATACTGTTAGTGTATGTATGCTGCTGCCAAGCTGTTTCAAATTGCACAAGCAAATGGCAGCGCCAACAGCTGTGCGCTGTTTAAGCATGCGCTCGATAGATGGCGCTGCAAACACTAGTTCCACAACAGCTGTTGCACGCATTTTGTGGTATTTCAAGCAAACAACATGGAGCAACTGGAGGAATATATTCATGATCTGGTTGTGCCACATCAACGCTGCCTGGTCAATATTATTCCCGATCATATAACCATGCTGCATGGCAGCAAAAGCACAAAACAACACTCACGTAAGCGGCGCGCCCATAAATCCAATGTATTGACGCGACGTGAATACGCAAAACTGGGCTTAAATACGCTGCCCACGCGGCAAATGCGCTACGAGGAGGCACTGCCCTTGCACAAGCTCTGGCGTGGCTACATACGTGAACATCTGGATCTAGAGGAGGGCAGCCAAGTGCCACAGCTGCATGAGCGGCGTTATGAAGATTTTAGTAAGCAGCTTGTTAAAATGGATCTACACGGCGCCAAGCTGCGTGTAGTGCAATCCAAATGTCAGACTCTAGTCGGACTTGCGGGCATTTGTGTGCTGGATACAAAAAACGTGCTCAAGCTGCTGGGAGAGGATCACAGGATACGCACGGTGCCCAAAAGCGAGTGCGTCTTTGGCATTACCGTGGGTAACATGGAGTTTACCATATTTGGGCAACATCTCAACATCAGGCCAGCGGAGCGTAGTGTGAAAAAAATCAAAACCTTCATTGAGCCCTTCATGTAGTCTACGGATAGTATTTAAATTTACAACTTAGGTTATAAAATTTTACCCTTTTTATACAAATAAATAACTTTTTCGTAAAACGTTTGAATTGTTTACAATTTATATTTGTTGCTTTCCTTTAGTTTTAGCGTATAAAATCGTAAATTTAAAGACCAATATCGCTTGGAATACATGGTCGGGCGTGCAACTGGGTAAAACACGCGCTTCCTTTAAATATAGTATGTATGTAATTAGTTAGTTAGTTGCTTTGTTTGTTGTAGTGATAACGCCCTCGGTTTTGTGAATCATTTAGCAAGCCTCTTGCTTTGGGTTATGCAGCTGCAAAGCCCATCCTCTCTACGCTGTTGCTTTGGTCATAATAACTACAGCAGATGGCACCAAGCCGAGCACCTCCAGCGGCTTTTCATAGTCATCCTCGGCAAAGATTTTGCGCGGAAAGGTGGTCATTAATGAAAACGGAGTATCAATGCCAGTTTTGACTTGTATAAAAACACGCACAGCGGACAGTTGCTCCTTAACATTGAAGGTTTCTGTGAGTGTGGAGCCATCCTGCAGGCGTACTTGTATGCGCGTCTCTGTATAGTCACGCGGCGGTGATTTAATGCCAATGGGTGAGTTGGCCGTGGTAGTTGAACTCACTGAGGGCATGCCTTCAGCTGGCTGAATGGGCGAGTCCTTTTGTTCCCTACAAAAGCAAAATTGGTTACATTGCAAACAAAACTACTGTGCCAAAGCTTACCTGGCCTTACGTGCCGCCTTGTCAGCTTCAATTTGTGCGCGCACACGATCTCGTGCTGCCTTTTCTTCTTCCTTCTCACGCTTGCGTTGATCTACAATTTTCTTCATCTCAATTTCTTCCATGCGCCGACGCGCTTCTGTCATATCCTTGCCCGAGCGTATGCGATTTCGTTCGCGATCCAAGGCCTCAACTTTTTCACGCTCTTCACGTTCCAAACGTTTTTGTTTGAGCTTTTCCTCAATCAAAGCCAACTGTTGTTTTTTTTCTTCTTCAGTCAGCGCTTTCTTCTCCTCAGTTGACTCGGAAAAGTTGCTGTGTCCTGTCTTGGCTGCATGGTATTCCACCTCAGTTTGATTTTTCAGCACCTTGCCGCAGTCGTCGCATTTTAGCGATCTGGCTACAGGCGCATCGCCTGTAGCTGCTGTGGCTGAATCATCGGCTGCACCGCTGCTGCTAGGTGCACTGTCATCCTCAGCTGCCGAGGGCGCAGCAGCAGCTGCGCCAGCGACTTCACGTTGTGTGGGCAAGGGTTCATCCACATGAGCCAGCAGCCATTCCATAGCTATTTCAACGCCTTTGTGACTGGTCACTTGCAATGCGTATTCACTATACAGAAAATTGTATGAAAATTTAGCAAAATGCAACCGCCGGCTAAGTAAAAACAATGGTTAATGGCTAACTTACACGCGATCCTTGGGAAAGCCCATGTCCATCAAAGTCTGTATGTCACTCATATTAGCGGAGTATTTGTATTATGTTTAAAATATCAAAAATGTGTAATTTTCCGCCGCTTGCAAAAACAATGACACACAAAAACAATCTACTTCTTCTTACACTGTTCTGTGCGGAAGTGTTGGAAAACGTTAGTTAATTTCTTTTCAACATTAGCAATGTAAACACAAATATTTAATTAAATAAATAAATATTAAATACGTAAAAGCCAAAAATTATAAAGCTCGAAATGCTTACTAGATTTATAATTGTTAAAGACAATTTAATCCCAAACATGTTATTGCCTTTTGCTTTTTAGACAAGTTGGCAGCCTTAAATTAAAACGATGGATGACTTTAAATTAACAGACGGTGGTTAAAAAACGAATATTAACAATATCCTTTTTGTTTGGATAAACGATTTATTAACCAATGAACTACCTAAAAATGTTTTAAAAATATTAAATGAAATTTAACTTTTAAGAATTAATAGGAATTGTGTTATTTGCTTCTATTAGGTGCTTCCTAAGCCATAAAATCATCGCTTTTCATGAACTTATCGACCAGATTCTTTCAGTGGTTGGTTTTTCATTCCATTGACCTTGAGGGATATTCGACTGCCTAATTTACCAGCTGTAACCAAGTATTTCGATCATTTGGACATCATTACCCTAGAAACAAATTATCAAGCTCTTACAACGTACTCATCTGGGATTAGCCGTAAAAGAGCAATCCTTTCAATCCTTATCAGTTGTTGCCTAGTCGATTGCTTTTTAGCGCCAGCTACTCTAATGATATAATTTAAGTGCGTATTATCATGCAACAAGACTTAAGATATTTCTTAATATATATATAACAACATTTTCAATAATCATTTCCCAGGTCACTTACGAGTCGCATGGTTTGTTTGAAAATCACAAAGCATCGTGTCGTGTAAACTTATATGTTTAGCATAACCCATTTGTATGCAACTCGAATCAATGCCTTTGTAAAATGATCAGGCATATTTAATACAAAAACCAGTTTTTTAAGTAGCATAAAATATCAATTGGCAAAGAAAGTGAAGATTTGTTGCATGCTGACGGCGTGACCTACTTCAACTGATAACAACAAACACTTTGTGTTTGTATAATATACTAATGAAGAATGTAAGCAAAACTCAAGATTCTGTTTACGAGCACAACGCAAGCACTATAAAATGTGACTATTCCGGCGTCTCTGATAATACTAAACAAAAGCGGAAACCAAATTGTTACGATTCTTAGTTGCGCGCTGAACGTCAAAGCAAACGCTTCGCGTTGTTCTAGATCGAGAAACAGATTACTTAATAAATTTATATGATAACATCAAATAATTTAATCTACTAAAACAAAGCTTTAAATCTAGTAACTAAAAACTAACTTTGGCTACAGCTAACTGATAAACTTATCCTTGCTGCATTTGTGATAAGTGACAATTTTCTGCCAACTTAATAACAACGTGTTAACTTTTTGTTTAAATTATTTAAGGTAATTGTTATAAAAACAAGAAATTTATACTTGTGACACTTAAAAAGAATGTAATTCCTTAAAATAATGCAGTTTGAAGTTGTTTGAATTTAAAAGAAAACGTACATTTAAGCTGCACTGCTAAATGCAATCATTTTCCAACACTATTAAATGCATCTGAACAGCTGTTCTCAGTTTTTCTCTCCCGCCTTTGAGCCGGCGCAATGTTATACTCGCTCTTTATCAGTATTGTGCATTCTTTTACTTCAATTAAGCCTTTTAATTCGCATTAATATCAATTTACGTTAAATATAAGTTTTATTGTAAAGTGCATTTAAGCCGCAATGTGTTGATAATTGCTGCTATTGTTGCATTTTGTGCCATCGTCCGTTTGACTTTGTGATAAGGTAGACAAAGCTGATAAGCTCCAATTTGCACCTACGACATACAAACATACTTATACACCTTATAATATTTGTTTACGTATGTGCTTGTTGTTGTTTTATGACCCTATATTCGTGTTAACGAGTTGACAATTAAACGTTTCACATTTATTTTCAAGCTTGGGACACGTTTACAATGCACTGAACTAAGTACATTCGGTACAGCTGTAAATATTTTTTATAATTTCTTGCTCAATTTGTTTTATTTCAGTTCGAAATGGCGGCTATTGGTAATGGCATTAATCATGTTGTGGGTGAGGAGCATGTAGCTGTCCAGCGCTTGACAGCTCAGGCAAAAATCTTTAAACGATTGCAACAGCTGGGCGCCTTCTATAAGGAGCAATTTGGAGCCGAGGCGGACTTTTTTGTGCGCGTTCCCGGGCGGTAAGTGGTCACTATTAGTATGCAAGTGTATTCAAAGGCTGTCAAGAGTATCCAATCCACAACTAATCTGAAAAGTTGGGCAATGCATCAAGGATTTGGCTATTAGAAAGTTATCTGGCTGAATCTAATTGGAGTGTTTAAAAAATCAGAGTAATCGATAGTCTTCTTGGCACAAAAATTACAAATTCAAATAACTTAGTAACCTGACTCATTTTCTTGGGTTTGTATAATCCAATTATAAATCAACAAGTGTTCGGAATACTTGGTTGCTACATTCTGGTTACAAGCGGTAAAGTAATCTCCATGGCACTTAATTCCGCGCTGTTCAGGAAATCCTGCTGCAATTGTTATAATCTTTATCTCAATTCTTTATAATCCCATATCGTCTTTAATTATTACAGTGTAAACATCATTGGTGAACATGTTGACTACTGCGGATACTCTGTATTGCCCATGGCCATAGATCAGAGCATTATACTGGCTGTAGGTCGCACACCCGAGCAAACTGATCTACAACTTCGCAATCTTGAAGATGGCAAATTTAATGACTTTGATTGTGATTTAAAGACCATCAAGTAAGTTGACTGCTTAAGCTTTTATATGGGCAACCAATTTTATAATTTATTTTACCCAACTCCAGCATTGTGCTTCCCAAAACTGGCGGTCCAGCCTGGTACAACTATTTTCTCTGCGGCGTTAAGGGCATTCAGGAGGCGCTTGGCAGCAAATGGCGTCCGCTGGGCATGCGCATAGCATTGAGCGGCAATGTGCCGCCCGCTTCGGGACTATCCAGTTCTAGTGCTCTAGTCAGCGCTGCAGTCTTGGCCACCGCTCATGTGCAGGGCATGCCTTTAAATCGCAAGGAGCTGGCCTCCATTTCAGCCAGCTGTGAATGCTATATAGGCACCGAAAGTGGCGGCATGGATCAGGCTATTGCTTATTTAGGCAAGGCTGGTTGTGCGCAGCATATAGAGTTTCATCCTAAATTAAAGGGCACGCCCATTGTATTGCCAACTGGCAAATGTTTTGTGGTCGCCAATAGTTTGGCGGAGAAAAATAAAGCGGCCTCGTCGGATTACAATGAACGTGTGGTGGAATGTCGCCTGGCCACGCGCTGGCTAGCTAAGCACAAAAACTTACCCAACTGGCAGCAGTTTATAAGATTCATTGATCTAGAGGAAGCTTGTGATTTGGATAATGCTGCTTATGAGCAATTGATAGACAAAGTTTTAACCAAGTCCAGCTATACTCGCGCGGATATATGCAAGGAGCTGGGTATTACGGAGCAGCAGTTGGAAACGCAGTTCCTAACACCAAACACGCAGCATATGCAACAATTTAAGTTAAGACAACGTGCGCTGCATGTCATACAAGGTGGGTGCATAGTTTGGGTGCATAGTTCGACCACAAGTTAATTAATCTTTAATTGTTTTCCAAACAGAGACTGGACGCGTGGCCAAGTTTCGTCATATATGCGAGCAGCTGGTAAAACGTTTTAATGAACAAGATGTGAGTAAGCTGGGCGAGCTTATGCGTCAGTCGCATAACAGTCTAAAAGAGCTATATGAATGTTCACATCCGGATGTGGAACGTTTGATTGATATATCTGCAAAGTTGGGCGTCAGTGCGCGTATAACTGGAGCTGGGTAAGTTTAGGTTACAAACAAACTTAAAAGTATTAATTTTTTTCAATCTTTACTTGTATTCCAGCTGGGGCGGCTGCATTGTGGCCATGTGCGACTCAGTTGACGCTGCTGCCGAGTATATAAAGGTGCTCAAACGCGACTACTATGCACAATTACCTCAACACCATTTGGAGCGTTATCAACCCAATGATTTTAATGATGTAGTCTTTGCCACCTTTCCCGGCAATGGTGCAGAGCTGTATATACAATGATCTTCCCCGCCTACTTAAATGCATATACACAAATATTAATATACATATTTACACAAATAGTTCTAAGTAGTGGTAGATGCCATTATACAAAGCTTGCCTCAATGATTCCTGCTATGTGCACACTTAGTAAAGTTTACCTTGTACAATTAGTATACCAAATATTTGTAATATTTTGGATCCTTTTAATGGCAATTTTAACACTGTTAACGTAGTCTGTACCATGGTGAATTCCTTGAGTAAAGCCGATCGCTGTCAGTTTGTACGCACAACACCGGACTGTAAGGATAATATAAATCTTATAACTATTTGGCGCTGATGTATTGTCATATTAATGCAGGCAATTGGTTTTCATAATTTGTGGCCTATGAATTTGGCAACTCGGGAATAGTTAGTTAACAAGATTTAATATGCATTCCATGTATTCCTAACCGGGTATTCTTCCACAGCTTTTGTCCCACATTTATAAGCATAAGCGATAAGAATCTCCTGGTGTTGACCATTTTAGCCTTAGCCAATTGTTTCCCGATTATATTTGTTAGCATTGTAAGCGTTATGGAAATATCCAAGTTTGCCCATTTGCAATGCATATGCCAGGCTATAGTTTTGCATCCATTTGTGTCCTTTTTATATGCAGCCATCTTATTTTCAGCACGATTTTGGATATCTCTTTCTTATTATTATAGTCAGGGCTACATTCATAAACGTAGTCAAGCCATACATATAAATATACCGCCTCCACCACAAATTTCATGATGCGGCGTCTTTGTGGGTTACTTTAGTGTTTTCTTTTATTGGATGTTTCTGTCTATATTAATCTAGTTGGAGCACGATATTGTATTCTCCTGTAATATGGACTTTCGTCAATAAAAAGTTTCTTCACACTTGGTTTACATTTATTTTTATTAACAACTTAAAAACTAAAATACAACAATTGGAACTTTAAGAGCTTTCATGGCTCTACATTAAGTTGGATAGAAATCTTCCGCTCTATCTGCGGCTCAGCCAGCCCGCATTTTTGAACAGCTTAAAGACCTGTTCGCGTGGTATTTTATCTGCCTCACGATGCACCACAGCCATTTCCCTGTTCGTCAGCAGCGTGGACTTGGCCAGATTGGCAGCTATCACCGGATCATTATAGAATCTGGCGCTCTTGGACAGCTCCGCAGGCAGCTCCGACTCCCAATGCGCATTGCGCACTACCGAAGGATGTGCATCAGCTGTGGCATAGCCCTCATAAGGATTTTTTGGTTCATATATGGCAGCTGGAGCAGTCAGACTGCCCAGACCTTGATGATAGAAGAACTGCGCCTGAGCACAGCTCACTAGCAGCAGCAGCAGGCAGACAGCTATGGAACACATTTGGCGGGCGTACATGATCTGAAAGTAATCCGTAAATATGTATATCTATAAAATTTTATGGCTATCAGTTTTTATTCTCAAGCTCAATTGCTCCACATAATTCTAGGCTGTTAATTTTAAATTAATAAATGATCTTGCGCCTAGCTATAAAGCTGGCTGTCAGTTGTGTGCGTCATAAATTATTTACGGAAAATCAATTATCGGCAACACTTGAAAAACAACAACAAAAACTACAGCAACAAAGTGACTGTAATTTGCTTTTATATAAGAAAAACTGCGCAAAGCTTTGTGAGTGGGGAACGACGGAGTTATCTGCTAATATTTAGTCAAGTCAACGTCTAAGCCATTGTTGTTGGCCAAGTTGTGTCGGTGTCTGTGGTTGTGGTTGCTGCTGTTGTTGTTGTTGTTGTGCCTATTTTGTGACAGAAGCTTATCCATGAACTTTACATACAACATGCAATGCAAACATTTTAATTCTTTTTTTATTGATAACACTAAACAACAGATCGAATTGAGTGCAACATTTTTTTGTAAACGAATCCAATGGAGTAAATGTTTTTTGGAGTTTATTTAGCTTAAGATCGACTGTGAAATAGAATTTTTAATAGAATATGCTTGAGTTTTCTGGGAGAAAAACACGCGGACCTAATAATCTAAAGTTAGTCTAATTTCATAGGTCAGTGGAGTAAACTGCAAGCGATTTCCCAAGAAAAACATTTTTTTAATACAGTCGTGGTTGGATATAGTGCACACTGGGTATAGTAAACACCTCGATATAGAGAACACCTGAATATTTACATAGAGAACACTATTTAGTGAACTATCGAAATCTTCTTAATAGTGAATCAAATTTTGAAAGCATTTTCAGGCAGAAACAAACGAAAAAACAAAAAAAAAGAATCAGAAACAAAGGCAGGTATTCCCCTTAATTGTACTTTGCTGTTTCTTGACGTTATTGCTTGTTTTGTTTACTTTTTTATTTTCCTACAAATTGTGATCAAATAAAATGAGTGTTAAAAAAGAAAATGTCAACCTTGATATAGTGAACAGCCTTGATACTGTGAACAGGCCTTGCAATAATTAGTTCACTATGTCCAGACACGCCTCTATTAAGTTTCTTCAATTATATGCTTAGATATATTATTTTGATTATCAAAGATCTTTTCTCACTAATGCTGAATCGATAAACTGCTTGTGAATTATAAGCCCTGACAGCCAAACGCAAAAAAGTATGCTCTTTAAATATTATAATGGCGCCTTCCAACAATATATTGTTACACATATGCGTAAGAAAGAGAGTGGGCAAGTGACAAGTCAAGATATTTCCTGCTTTCGCTTTGCATATCTTTCTCTATCAAGGACAGAGAGCGGCCAAAAAATGAGAGCGTGTTAGTAAGTTAAGTACACTGAGCAAATGAGCTGTGTTGTAAAATGTTGCTCCATCTTATATATAAAATTCTCGTGTCATAATGTTAGTTACCAAACTCCTCCGAAACGGCTGGACCGATTCTCATTAAATTTTGTGTGCCTATTGGATAGGTCTGAGAATCTATTTTTCATACCTCTAAGTGATAAGGATTGCCACCCCAACATTTTTATTAAAATTTTTTGGAATTTTTTTTTTTTGTGTACATTGTCAGATTAACTAATATTTTTTGGTTAATTGTTTTTGTCATATATAAAAGAAACTTATGTTTTACGTGTTACGGGTGTTCTCATGAACGCGTCGATGAATTTCAAATCTGATTTTTGCGTGTGTTAGAGGCTGTCAATACGGAGGTTTTTTGAAACGAATCAAATTAATTATCAATCTAATCGAACTGCCTAGGAACGTGAAGATTGCAATGAACGTGAAAGAATTCGGTCAAGACAGACCCGTAAATCGCGACATTTGACTAATGGTTTGCAAGTTTAAATCGAGCTGCAAACAAATCTAAAAATCTTATATTTTTCCAGATAAGCTAACTAGAGAATCTTACGATGTTTATTCACTTTAAAAGTATTCAAAAAGTTTGGGCAGGACAACGTCTAGTGGGTCCTAGAAAGTTTATAAAATAAGTAGTTTTAGTCTTGTTTTCTTTCTTTAGTTTTAGTTTTTATTTTTAACAGTACGATCTTTTTTTTACTCTCCAAATTTACCCTAAATGTATTAATAAGCACGTTTTATAACAAAACAGACAAAAACTGGTATCTAGATCTCTGAAGAAATATGTACCTATATATTAAAAGCATAGCAATATAATAATAGTTTAAATGTTTTTCTAGGGTAATTTTGAGTAAAGAAACACGTAAATTAAATTTTTTTTTCTTAAGAACCGCTTTCGAGATTTTTTCGAAAATCATGTTTTTAGGAAATTTATTTAGTTATTCGTTAATGACGTTTTTACTTCAAATTTGGAAAGATATTATCAGTATCTTTTTCAGAACCGGTTGAAAAACGATTTGTGGAACAAAGGCATTATGGTTTGCTACTGCTGGGAGCAAGTTTGTGAAGATTTTGAAAAATTGTCGAAAATGTCACCTTTTTTCGACTTTGGTTGCTTGGGACTACAATCTAAAAATCGGTTCTTGAGAAATAAAAATAAATGTAAATAATTTTCGAGTTCCAAACATTTTATTCGGATTCGTTTTAAAACCAATTTTAACAAAACGAATTTGTTTAGGATATTTGAAACAGAATGTTTTGTTGCAAGAGAAATTAAAACTAAAAGAAATTTTTAAATATTCTTTGATATTCTCAGATTTAATTTATGTCAATTTCAAATTAAATAGTTATCGATAAAAATTTTTAATAATTTTTTTAGCTGGCGATAGAAAAAAATTTCGATTTGGTAACACGCATTTATTTTTATTTTCGTTTTCCGTAGCACTGCCTAATAAGTTAATATAAATTCACATTTAATTTAATGACGAATAGTTAAAAATTTTAATTAAATTATTTATAGATTGACATAAATGCATGCTGGCATATGCATTTAAATACAAATTGGCAGCTTAAAATTTGTGTCAGTCAAAGTCAAGGTTCTTTTGGTCGGACAAGCCTTTTGTAGTTAATAACCAAAAGACAGCCCACGTTGAATTGTTTTAGCAACGGATCGTTCTATTGATAAGTAGCACATATTATTTCATTAATTCAAACAGATCTATATGATATCTTTATATAGTCAAAACACCCACGCTCACTCACATTGAAATTGCTTTTGATATTAATCCACAAATTGAGCAATATAAAATAAACTCGGGCAATTTAAGTGTAAATTCAAAAAATAACTGCTAACGAACTCGATAACCGTGCGACGTTTAATTTGTAACTGATCATAGAATTGACTCGCATTCAACTTTTATTTGTCTGTCGTTGAATGCCACAACAAACTTGGCTCAAACGGCAACAACAACAATAAACAATAGCAATTTAAGTTAAACTCAGCCTGAAATTGAGTGAAACTCTCAAAAACTCAAATGCTTTCAAGAACTGGCTTAGTTTTTATTTAATTTTTAGTGTGTATAAAATTAATAATTGTTTAATTAACAGCAGCCAAAATTACGGCTAACCTAGGCTGAGTAGTTGTTGTAGTTGTTGTTGTTGTAGCTGCAACTTGTTGCCTGCAATTAAATGTATGCTGAGGTTAGTTTTTGGAAGTTTGTACGTTTAGTTTCCCATGCGCCATAAAATGCCCGCCAAAAAAGGTCACAACGGAGTGCGTAATTGCGCAGCAGTATCGTATAAACCTAATAGCTACCAGATACAATTTGTATCTCATGTGATTGACACAAGTTGGCGTTGTTAGTTGTTAGAATCTGAGACTGTGAGATACAATAATTGAAAGTATGGCCAATCAAGCCGAGTGACCTTGAATTATGTGTTGCCAACTTCTGACTAGGCACATGTTTGACCCTAATCTCAAATAGTTGTTTATTATAGCTATGGTGGGGTTATTCAACTGCAGAGATCAGCTGATGCGGAAGCTGACACAGCTGAGCTGACTGTTATAGCCAAATGCAATTTGTTAACTCAATTTGGGCGGGTTGAAAGACATTTGATTCGCGCCTTGAACTTTAACTCGATTTTTGGCTGGTTATCTATTGGTGTATCTATAAGATACTTAGGCAGTTTGATATTTAAGCTGGCTGGCGTTAACATTTTGTTTGTTTTCATTAAGGGTGTGGCCCGCCTGTCATTTGCTGTCTTTTATATTAATTGGCCATGTCGTGTTAATAGTCATTTTGTTGCCATTATTGTTAAGCTGCCGTTAATGAGTTTGGTTTTTGAACCTTTGTAATTTATTAAAAAAAACAAAACGTTTGATTGCTCAAGTCTTGTGTCACTAAAAAAATATTTCTTTAATCCCTCGATAGTTTTTAAGACAGCAGTAAATAAGATAAAAACTGCCAGATGCTTTCTTGTATTACAAAATGATGCTTAATCGGTCAGCTATAATATTGACAACAAAAAAAGATAAGCCTTTAACACCCGTGGATACATTTGTCTGGAATAAGGCCAATTATTGAAAGCCAGAACCAGTTAAAGCTCGGATATACAACAAATTTGTATTCAATACGAAATCTACAAGGATATGTTGCGCTGGGGCAGAGATGATGCTAAGACCCGCTGCGGTACTGGATGAAGACCCTCGACTACGATTAACGCCACTGAAGTTGGGGTCCAATACGTCACTGGGTGGGTATATAAGCCCGCCAGTGCAGACGAGGCACAGGATAGACGCAGAGAAGCCAAAGGCCGAGCAGTTAAGCGGCCCGACGGAAAGACCAGAAGCTCTAAGGTCTGGAAGCCAAAGGAAAACAACAGGAGGTACGGCAACGGCCTTTCAAAAGCACGTAGGCACCGCGTCGAAGGGAGACCGGAGTCGGAGAAAGACAGCCAGCACGAAGGGTTCGGTAAATGCGAAGATTGTGGCCGCATCTGAAACCCAAGGCAATGCACTGAAAACTATCACGTCATCTGGTGCAGAGGCGGCGATGGAAATATATAGTAAGCTCTATAAAATAACTATTTTTTTTTTATTGATATTTCTGAGTATTGGAAGTAGTTTCTTTTAGTTAAACTAAAGGACGAATAAAAGTACAAGATGAATAACAAATTTGTCTTTTGCAACACTACACATTTTGATGACTTGCCTAAATAAACCAAAGACATTCCTGAACCAAATTCACTTGAATGCAACTTGCAAGTTGCTACTTTTTAATTGTTTATATTTTTTAACCCCTAACACATTAAACAATTTACGACTAAGGTCAGACTCTGGTTGTAAGTGGACTAAATTTCAAGAGCATTTAAAATTATGCCACAATGTAAACAACAATTTTTGAAAAGCAACACGACGTATGCGCAACATCCGGCTTTAAATAAAACATAAAGCATGCGCAATGTGGTCCACTGAAAGGTTGAGTGAAAGTCTGAGAGCGAACCTTGTCAAGTCATGTTTGCCTTCATCTTGTTGTTGTTGTAATTGTCATTACAGGAACTAACTGCATTTTGTGCTCTTAGCCAATGCGCTCAATGCGCTCTCACTGACTCATGCGTTTGGCGCCACTGCACGCTAGATGGCGCTGGCAAACAAACAATGTGCTGTGAGTATGTGTGCGTGTTGCTAATTGCAGTGGTGTGTGTGTGTGAGCTGCATGCACGCTGACTGCTCAGATATTTGCTCATTTTTATTTAGTTGTCGGCGGTTTGTTGTGGCTAAAGCATTCGCACAATTTCGCTAAAAACACACAAAACAAAAAAAAAGAATATAAAGTGCAACAAAATAAAACAAATTCAAACAAATCTATGCTATAAAAACAAAAAAATTAAAACTTTTGCATGTGCACAAAAGTTATTAATATAAATATGACCCAAACCCATTAAAAATCGATGTCAAATGGCAAAATGCTGCCACAGCAAAAGCCAAAAACTCAACTTAAGCTGCAAAATTTCGATTTAATTTAGTCTGTGCTGTGGCTGCCAGCAAAGTGCAATGCAACGGCTGCCAAGCCATGCAGAAATAGCAGCTATACTGACAGGACCTTCAACCAAGCCGACCGCAACAGCCATGGCATTGGCCGCCACCAACAACAGCCAAGGCCCTGCCGAGAAGTCAGCCAACCCGTGTGCTGCTCGTAACGATAGCAATCAATATGAAGAGAATGTCGAGCATTTGCGCAAATTGTTTAGTCAGAACAATTTGGTGTCCTTTAACATAGCGCACATTGTGTGCAGCGCGGGCAGCAGCAGCGGGGATAACTACATGTCTTTGGTGAAGCGTGTGTGCATCTACGAGCAGGAGCTGGAGCTGGAGCCAGGCAAGTGTTGGGTTTATCTAAAGAAAGTCCGACTGACATATGCAAAACGATGAAAGAAATGACAATGCGAAACGATTGTGCAGTGCATTTAGTCTATTGATTTTTTTCTTTTTAGTTTTGTTGTTGTTGTTTTTGTTGTTGCTGCATTGACCTTGTGCCATGCATTCTAAATGCACTACACCCATACGTATACGTAATATAAATTTGCGCTAAAGGTCAACGCGCACTCACACACACAAACGACTCTCTCACGACTCACACAGACAGCCATTTCATTCATAAATTTTACTACGCGTGGTAAACAAAAAACAGCTGTTCAGTCTAGCTCTCTGTGTGCTCTTGCTCTCTGTACTCTCCCGCTCTCTTTGAATGTGTTTATTACTGTTTTTGCAGCTGCCTTCAGCTGCACTTGCACTGTCATCATCAAACGGCAAATTCCCAGCCTCTCGCGGCGTCAGCTCTATCGCTGTGAGGAGGCCTTCTCCAATGAAATCAGCGCCTATCGTCATATGGTGCCGCTGCTACGGCGCTATGCCTCACAGCAGCTCTTTCCTGAATGCCACATAGCCGTTACCAGCGATCACGGCGCCAATGGTGAGCCCATCATAGTGCTGCAGGACCTCAAAGCCTTGGGATTTCGCATGCAAAATCGGCTGGCCGGCTTGGAGCTCCGACATTGTCTGCTCGTCATGAGGGTGAGTATGTTAATCCTTCTTAAACAATTACTATCAGTTGTGGTGTTTTTCGTTCCATTAAAAACTTACTGTGAGCCTTGTTTTAACCGAATAACCTTTATAATCTCTTCCAGAAACTGGCTCAACTGCATGCCGCCTCACTGGCCGCCCAGCAACTAGAACTAGAGCACTTTAACGAGCAATGCAATCAGCTGCGTGAGATTGTTTACTGCCCAGATGCCGCAGAATTTTATTCACGCATTTTGGACACCTCTGTGCAGCAAGCGCTGGACAGTTTACATGACTCCAACACGGATGGCAGTTTGACACAGCCCATACAGCAGATTGAAAAGCTCCAACCAAATTTATTCAAGCAGCTGCAGTGCAGCATTAATACTGGCTACAGCTCGCCATTAAGCGTTATATGCCATGGGGATTTGTGGGTTAACAACATTATGTTCAGATCCCAGCCAGAGGAAGCCATATTTTTTGATCTGCAGGCAATGCGTCGTACTTTGCCTATATTTGATATCCTACACTTTATCTATACGAGTACGCGGCGGCAGCTAAGGGATGTGCACACGGACACGCTGCTGGCAGCCTATGCCGAGGCATTAGCCAAAGAGCTGGAGCAGCAGCTTAAGCACACAACAGCCGAGCAGTATTTGGTCGAATTGTGCGAGAACTTTTCGCTACAACGTTTGAGCCAGGACTATGTTAGGCATGTGCATTATGGTCTAGCCATTTGCATGTGGATATTGCCCGCCGTTACCTTTGATCCCAATAACATACCCAATCTTGATGTGATAAGTGAGCTTAATCTGAGCGGAAAAGAAATTAAGTGCACCCAAAAGCTGACTCCAGAATATCATCTGCGCATACGTGAGCTGGCGCTGGAGTTTCATGAGCATGGCTATCTCAGCATGGATTATTGTGAATAGGTTCGTAGATATAGTATTAAAAATATATAAAAGCCCTTACAAAAAGTTTTTGTTTTAATTTTCTTTACGCTCCTTTATTACTGAAAAATTGTTCACTTTGTTATGTAAAAATAGGGTATCCAAAAAAACATTCCGCTTAGTTTAATAACTAAATTCAGAAGATAAAAGCAAAACAAAAACTTATAAAAAACAACATGCAAATAGACCATGTATAAAAGCATCATCGGGTTGGAATTCCATTAAATGTTTTGGGTACACTACTTCACTTATTGCCACCACCGCCCCAGCCGAGAAAACCTTTGACAAAACCGGTAATAGAAGCACCCTTTTTGCCTGGCGATTCCAATTTATCTTCCAGCGAGGGCAGCTCCACATAGTTCATGGCCAAATCGAAGAAGAGCGGCTTGCAGGGTATAGGCTCCATGTCGGGCGTTAACTTAAAGACATTCGGTGTTTTTGTGTGCAAAGACTGGTCCTCTTTGTATTGTGATAGACGCTCATACAGCGGCTTCGTAGTCTTCTGCGTTTTTGTGGACGAACTGGCATCTTCGCTATTGTCATCTTCGAGCACGCTATAAGCATGTGCAGAGAACTTGCAGCCATCAATGGTGGATACAAGCTTCTTGAGCTCTGACTGCAGTTGGAATTCTGAGCAGGGTTTGCCTTTGAGCGCTTCGTTGGCATAGTTGCAGGCGCGTTCGTATAGCGCAACAGCTTCCTTCCACTTTTTCATGTCAATCAGCGTAAGGGCAATGTAGTAACAACGGAAGGCCTTAAATGTAAGCGCTAGATTGGACACCTCAGCTTGATATTGAGCATCCTCTTCCATGCCAGTGATTTGTTGCATTTCCGTAACATTTTGCAATATAATCTCATAGAGACGTGCCAAATCTTGTGAACGCACGCGCTTGCCTTCGCCTACATTTTTTGGCTGCTGATTGGGATCAACAAAGTTGAGCTGGGCCTAAGGTAAAGAGATTTTAGTTGTTTTACCTTTACCAGAAGAGATTCAGTACACTTACCTGCTCCACCAGGCACAAATTGCGTTGCAGCGTACGACTATGCCGTATATAACTCAAATAGGCCAACAGATATTGTACGCCAGACACAGTCTGTCCCGTAGTCAAAGACCTCAGCTTAGGGTCCTGTTTTATCTCATCACGCACCGCTTGTATGGCGTCTTTGCAATCCATTAAAATGCGCTCAATCAGCTCAATCTTGGCATCAATTTTTGTAGCCTTAGCCAGCGATTTGTCTAGCTCCTGTGCACTAAGCAAGAACAAACGTACTTTCTCTGGTCGCACAGTAACCTTACGGCCACGCCAGTCAATCGTCTGCAATCCCTCGCTGCTTTCCGTTTTCGTTTGATTTACTAGTACATCCAAATTTTCCAGCAAACCCTGAGCACGTAGCTCCATTATTTCATCAATTTGGCCACCGCTAGCGCCGCCACTAATGTTATAGGCGCAATAACGCAAATTCGGTGTAAATTCATTGACTTTGGCGCGATACAGCTCCTGATCATCATCGGGCAAAGCTTTGGCCAGATTTTCGTAGACAACTTGGGCGCGTTTTAAATGCTCACCAGCGGTTTTCCACAATTGCAACTCAAAATGCAAAGTGCCATGCATCCAGGCCACGTAGGCTTCACATTCCAACTTGGTGCGCGCATCAAAGGCTTCCGTCTATAATGGTTTTACAATAATCAAATAAAACCGCAGCTTATAATGATGCTAGAACTTACATTGCATAGGTCCTGCAGCTGCAGCGCATAAAAACAAGCGCGTCGCAGCTTGGCAATCAAATGGAAACGCTTGCGCGGCTCCGTGTTGGACTCCTGTTTCAGTTGCATGGCATAGGCCCAAGCACGCTCTGCGCTTATCAGCGGTATATGTATATAACGTTCATCCGCTTTTTTGCCCGTCAGCTGGGAGAGTGTAACGTCGCGTCGCTTGAAGTGACGCTTGTCGCCCTGGGGATACTTGAGCGCCTTGCGTAGACGGCGTATGCGACGCGTGCAATAGCCACGGTAACGCTGATAGTCACCATGTCGCAGACCATGCTGTTGTTGTGCATCCTTGATCATGTGCAGTACTGTGTGCAAGTAGTGAAAGTTTTAATACAATATTGCAAGCAATTTACATGCAAGGTACACATTTTTAGGTTAAGCAGCGTCGCGCTGTCATTAGTACTTACTTTCGACGGTGAATATTTTCACAGGCTCAGACACTATTGGAGCATTATCAGTTTTTTCCACCTGTTCGGCAGCAGTTGTGTCCGCAACGCCCATTTTCTACAATAAAAACCAAACCGACGACGTGTAAAAATCCGTGGAATTACAAAAATTAAAGTGACTTTAGTGTCAAATGTTAAACGTCATCATTGTTTTTGCATAGACAATGTACTTCGCTATCGAGGTGTATGCTTAATATCGATAGGCTGCAAATAAATTATTGCACGATAAACTTATTTCATTTTATTTATGTTTGTTGTCATAAGAAACTGATCATTTTAATTTCTTAAATTAAGCATAATTGTGTGCACACGATAATTTTGAAGTTTTCATTGATTAAATTAGTGGTAAATGTGTCTAAACAAAACATCGTTTGAGTTTTATCGATGCCAAGCTATTATCGTTTGGCTGCTCATCTTTTTTGAGTAGTATCGTGCGTACTCTCCTTTTGAAACTTGTTGGCTGACACGCAAGAGTGTTCTGCCTATTTAAAAACAATTTCACTTAAGTACAAGGTAAATATCAATAAAAACTTACATTTATTTTAATTAAGACAATTGATTTCATGCAACAAATACCAAAGTGTACCCAAATATGTGGTGAAATCATTTGTTTTGAAAAAAAATTGAGGTTATACTTTTCCTCAATGCTGCTGGCTGGCTGACTGGCAGTAGCATTCGTACTCCCCCGTCACTGCTTTTGTTTTGACGGCGACATGCGCTTGCGATTTGCAACGTTGACACTGGGGAAAATGAATTTGCAATGTGTTTTTAATTTGCAGCATGTCGCGCAAGAAGGAGCACGAGGAGACAGACAAGCAGACGCGTATTGCCATTGTTAGCGATGATAAATGCAAGCCCAAGCGTTGTCGCCAGGAGTGTAAAAAGACATGTCCAGTGGTGCGCATGGGCAAACTTTGCATAGAAGTGACACCCACATCGAAGATAGCGTCATTGTCCGAAGAGCTGTGCATTGGTTGCGGTATCTGTGTCAAGGTGAGTCGGCTACATTCACCTTAAACAACATCTAGTTAATGCAGTTCCCTTGCAGAAATGTCCATTCGAGGCGATTACCATAATCAACTTGCCTAGCAACTTGGACAAGCAGACAACGCATCGGTATAGTAAAAATTCATTTAAACTGCATCGACTGCCTATACCGCGTCCAGGCGAGGTGCTCGGCTTGGTTGGTCAAAACGGTATTGGCAAATCTACGGCATTAAAAATTCTTGCGGGCAAGCAAAAACCAAATTTGGGCAAATACTCCAATCCACCTGATTGGACAGAAATTCTTAGTTACTTCCGCGGCTCCGAACTGCAAAACTATTTTACCAAAATTTTGGAGGATAATTTAAAGGCGCTGGTCAAGCCGCAGTATGTCGATCAAATTCCTAAAGCAGTACGCGGCGCTGTGGGTGAGCTTCTGGATAAGAAGGATGAACGTGACGAGCAGCAAAACATATGCAAAATGTTGGATTTGATGAATATACGCGAACGTGAGATTTCACAATTGTCTGGCGGAGAGTTGCAACGTTTTGCCATTGCCATGGTTTGCATACAAAATGCGGATATCTTCATGTTCGATGAACCATCGTCGTATTTGGATGTGAAACAACGTTTAAATGCTGCCATGACCATACGCTCGCTGCTGCACCCTACCAAGTAAGTGACAATATGAGCACAAGTAAAAGTTTACTTCTTATCAATTGGTTTTCTACATCCAATAGATTTATCATTGTTGTGGAGCACGATTTGTCTGTGCTGGACTACTTATCCGATTTCATTTGCTGTCTTTATGGTGTTCCCGGCTGCTACGGTGTCGTTACTATGCCCTTCTCTGTGCGCGAAGGCATCAATATATTCCTTGATGGTTTTGTGCCCACCGAAAATATGCGGTTCCGCACTGAATCACTCACTTTTAAGGTATCCGAATCAGCGACTGAGGAGGAAATCAAACGTATGAATCATTATGTTTATCCTGCCATGGTTAAAACGTTGGGTTCGTTTGAGCTGACCGTGGAACAGGGACATTTCAGCGACTCTGAGATCCTGGTGCTGCTCGGTGAGAACGGTACGGGCAAGACCACATTTATACGAATGTTGGCTGGCAATTTGCAGCCCGATGGTGAAGTTGATCTGCCCATGTTGAACATTTCGTACAAGCCTCAAAAGATTTCACCCAAGTTCCAAAATCATGTGCGTCACCTACTGCACGACAAGATACGTGATGCGTACGTGCATCCGCAGTTCATTGCTGACGTTATGAAGCCCATGAAAATCGAGGAAATTATGGATCAGGAGGTGCAAAACTTATCCGGTGGTGAGTTGCAGCGTGTAGCCTTAGTGCTGTGCCTGGGCAAACCGGCGGATGTGTATCTGATTGATGAGCCATCGGCCTATTTGGATTCTGAGCAGCGTCTGGTAGCGGCTAAGGTTATTAAGCGGTGCGTATTATTGGCTTTACAAATATGCTGCTGAAATTATAATTTCAAATTTCTTGCAGCTACATTTTGCACGCCAAAAAAACCGGCTTTGTGGTGGAGCACGATTTCATTATGGCCACCTACCTCGCAGACCGTGTCATTGTCATTGAAGGTCAACCCTCGATCAAGACCACAGCTTATTCACCTCAATCTCTGCTTAATGGCATGAATCGATTCCTTGAACTGCTCGGCATAACGTTCCGTCGCGATCCCAATAACTTTAGGCCGCGTATCAACAAAAATAATTCGGTCAAGGATACGGAACAAAAACGATCTGGTCAATTCTTTTTCTTAGAGGATGAGGGACACTAAGTGCAAAACTCAAGACAGCTGCAAAAAAGGATATTTTTTCTTTGTTAAAGCGAAACAATTGCCGTCAGTTTCAGTGAACAAATGTTTTTGTTTAATAATTTTTTTCACTTTCAAAAGTCATAGTGTCCTTTGCATTTTTATGAAGAACATTATATACAATTTTGTTTTCCTAAAAGTTTATTTTGTTATCATTGTGAAGAATTACGTACAATCGACAATTAGTTTATTACAATTTTATATACGTATTTATATAAAATAGTTTATACAAAACAATAGGCAAAACAATGGTGTAAGCAAAGAGTATAATAGTAAAAATAAAAAAAATTACTTTTTAGAAAACGGCAAATGGCAAAGCGTTTTAATTATTTGCGAAATTAAAAATGCGTCGTGTGGCGACTACCTTAAAAATGGCAGGCGCAATAAAAACATTCCACAGGTGTCGCAGTTGACGCGCATTGTGAATGGCAACTTTTAAGGCGCTTAGTTTGTGGGCGCCAAAAACTAAAATTTAAAAAGTAAGCAGTCATATTGGTTTGGCAATTGCAAAATGAATTAATATTTATTGCGCTTGACATAAATTAGCATACACATACACACAAAATACAATAGCAATATATATGTATATGCAGACAAATTTACATAAAAAATGTTGTTGCTGATTTGAATTAAGATCACATTTGAAAATCAACACGCAACAAACATTTATAATTATAAATTTAGTATATAGTATGTATAATATATGTTTACAAACGCATGCACAGCTTAATTACGCCTTATTTTCTGTTTTATTTTTGTATATTAATTAAATGCTTTTGAAGCTTTAAGTGTTTTACAATTCAATCGATTACAAAATCTAAACTTTTTAATACCAATTTTAAAAAGGCAAATTGAATTTAATTTAACAATACTAGGTTTAAATCTGAGGCTTAACATCAATTAAAATTGTTTGTATAATTTATGATTCTTAAATATTTTTTTAATAGCAAATATTAAGACTTAACTATTCAGAATTTCACATAAGTAAATGCGTCAAAAATTGACTCAAATTGTTTATTTCTCTATTTGAAGTTCTTGATAGTTGCTGTGCAGAGTTTTATATATAATTTTTTTAAGAGAGAGCGTAATTACAATGGAGAGAGCTTTAAATTACAACACTGTTATCTGTAGACATGTAAAGTTTGTAAAATGGACTCTTTTTAAAATATTGAGTGCGTGTTTGGGGGATCCAAAAAATAGATCCATGATATATCCAATACATTTTTAGTTCAGTTTTTAGTTTTTTTCAGCATATTTTGTAAATGGAACTTTCGAGACTTATGTTATAACTTTTAAATAAAATAATATTTTTTCAAATTGCTACCGAAAGTATCAAAAATAAGTGTATATATTAGGTTTATGTATAAATATAAAAAAGAAGAACAAGAGAGCGCGCGCATTGAGGTAACCGATTATGCATTTTCAAGCTGCATCAGCTGTAAAACTTCCTGGCTAAGTTCCAAGGCCTGTTTGCGCAGTTTGATGGCCTGGAAAAGACAAACAAAGTTTACCTACAACTTTCTATAATTATCTCAAACTTACCTGAGTTCTTAACTCCTGCTCATGTGTGACTAAATCCTGTATTTGTGCCATGGTTGTTTCCACATTACGCTGATCAATTACCCAGCGTAAATAGAGCTCTGCACAAATAATAATTAGTAATAATAGTTTACACTAAACCAAAAACTCACCACTCCATAATTCCAAGCTGATGGGTGCCACAGATGGCCATATAACATTTGTATTGGGCTCGTACAAGGGATTCAATAAATTCTGCAACACATCAGGTCGATTTAAATACGACCATAAACTGGTGGTACGCGTGTGCACATCCAGCTCATTTCGCTCCTTCTCCGAATCACATAAAAACGTGCCATATTGAGAGTAATAACTATGCTCAAAGAGCACGATGAGTAGCTGGGAACTAAACTCAAAGCTACAGGGAAACTGCGTGTACAGCTGATAGATGCAGTCCAAGAAGAGTACAAATGTGGCGCCGGAGCTCTTGTTTCTGGTTTGATGCGTAGTATAGCAGGAATATCGATGCCTAGAGGCAAACGGATGACCCGCTTGAATCCATTCGCGTTCAATCAAAGCTTGTAGGCTGTAAAAATGATAAACTTAGGGCAACTTCCAATTGTAAACGTCAAAAACTTACCCACGCACTGTACGGCAGTCGGGATTTAAAATGATTTGCACCAGCGAGGTGACAATCAACGTAGAATCCAAGCCCTTAGCGCCATGCACCAACACCGGACTGCCCTCTTGATCTAGACACTGGGCCACCACGCAGGAGGCATTTAATGAGTTAAGCACCAAGCTCAGCCAACCGCTGCTCTCCAGACGCGTCAGCCATTTATCCGTGCTGCAATGTATGTCATTGCACGCCTCAATTAGCTTGGTAAAACTATCCAAGATGGAGCCCGGGTTGCTCACATTGCCTATAGCACGATTCACCTTCTTCCATTGTGAATAATGCTGATCCGTTTCGGTGTTGGATTTGCCCTTACCCCAGGTGTCCACAATAAAACCCTTTTTGCTGCGACCCAGCACCAAATTGAGTATAGCCTCGTCGGCACGACAACGTTTAATGCCCTGTATCGATAGCGGCTGAGCGCTGCGCATGAGTGTGGCCTGCAAGGGGCAAGATAAGTATTATAAAAGTTCATAAATAAAATGGAGGAGGCAGCGCCCCTATTTTTTGCCTTACGCCATTCTCATGCCTGTAACTAAGCACCGGAAAACGTCCGCCATCACGAAATGAGGCAGAGAGCGTAATCTGTTCATCTGTAATTGCTTTGGGTACTACAAGCGTGGCGCCATATGTGGCACAAACGCTATAGTCTTTATTGACATTTGTAATCCGCCACTCACAGGCGGGCGCGGCAGCTGCATCCAATGTAAACCCATTCTGCAGTGGATGGGGTATGCTGATAAGGCTGGCAGAAGCACTCGCAACGGAAGTGGAAGGCGTACAAATTGTTATTGAAGCCACATTGGGTGAGCTGGCGGCGCCGCTGATTAATTTGGCAAACTCCAATTCGGGTCTGGTAAATGGTAAATAATGGTTAGAAATGGAAAGCTGATTAGATATGTACAAAGATTTTGAGGTCAACAAACTCACCTAAACATGGTATAACCATCCTCTAGTATGGCATACATGGGTCTATAGAAAAACGGATACTCCAATTCGGCATTCTGTATGGTGCTCAGTGCCTCCAGCGAAGCTGACACATTCAAAAACTCTTTGGCATACTTAATCTCTAGCGATATAATACGCAAATCCTTGCATTTAAGCGTTATAATGCCACCGGTAACAATATTCTGCAGCATAAAAGGTTTCTTCTCCACACAGTCAATGTTCTTATGCAGCAGCTAAAAGCAATAGATTATAATTCAATTAACATGGGCATGTCTTTACAGTTGAGTGCATCCGCCCTCCCTCCTACCCATAACTCCTGGCTGTTCTCCTGACGTGCGCTCAACAACAAATGATGTCCGGTTATGCACAGGGTGCCCTCAACTGTTGCATTCAAATGGTCGTGCAAATGCAGGGAGACACCATCCAACTTGGGTGTTTTTATTAGATCGGCAAACTCCATGCTGGTGTGTTGGTGTGTAAGCCAGCTTCTTTGACCCGACCCAACCTACCCAACCCAACCCCCCGTTGTGTGCAGGGGCTGATTTGATTTTGTTCACGCTAATTAACTTTTTGCATTTCGCTGTGTGTGGCACACACACACAGTGACCACCGCTGCCGTTTCCAGCGTCGTTGCTGCCGCTTTGTTGTTATTATTGTTGCCACTTGATTGCGTCTGCTGCTGCTTTGTTGTTATTGCTACAGCTCCTGTTTTTCTTATTTGCCGCGCGCCCTTATCTATCTATTCGCAGTGCACTTGCTAACAACAGCAGTGTGGGCGTTACAATCAATAGGCGCTGCTTTTTCAACTTTAAAATATTTGCACGCATATGTTAGCAAGCTTTTTGCATGCCTTAAACACTTGAGCACTAAGAGCAACTGGTTTTATTGTGTAAATTTATGCATTTCGCGTAATTATGCTTTGTTTCTCGTTAGTGCTTTGGCTGGCAAGCGATAATAGCCGCTGCTTCTTGGCAGTTTTGACATTCACAGCGCAACGCATGCAGAAAGTTTGCCAAGCTGATATTTTTCTGGCGACAACGGCGAGCTTCCAAACGGCTACAAGAAATTGAGGGCGCCATTTTGAAAAATTGAAAGTTTTGAGCGTTTTAGAATTGTACTTTATAATAAGTAAAGTAAAACAAACTACTTTTAATATTTATGTTAAAAATATGCAACTATTTATTCATATGAAAAAGTTGGATAAAAAGTTTCTTTCATTTACAAAAAATAGGGTTTATATTTTGGATGTACTCAAGTGTTTGTTTTGCAATGGGCTTTGAAACCAACCACAATTCGTATTCAGGCTAGACTTAAGCTAGGGATTCAATTTTGTATCCTTGGGATTAAATTTTTTTTAAACTTAATAGAAAATATAAGTTATCGCATTCTTTTGGTATTTTGGAAATAAATTGCTTTTCTGTTTAGTAATTGTCACAATTTGAATAAAATTACTCAACAGCTTTTAACACATACATGTAAATAAATGTATGTATTTATGTTTTATGTATCAACTAACACACATTTAAAAGTTGTCTAATATTAAGTATTGTTTTGTTTTTTTATATTTTAGAATTTCTCAAGGTACGCTACTAAAATACTGCATTCGAAACGAATTTTTATAACTTTTTTAAATTGTAACGATTTGCTAATTAAAATTTTTTTTTGTTAAGATATCACAACAGGGCGTCAGATTTTTTTAAAGCACGAGAATGAGGTACCAAATAGGCGACTTTTGCATAAAAACTAAATATATTTGCCAAACTGAAACGAAGAAAATAAATAAAAATTAAGTGCAATAAAACAAAATGAATTCATTGGCAATAACCTTTATTATTTTGAAACTTTTACGTTTTTTCACTAAAAAAAAATATATATATGTTTTCGATTTTTTGTACCAACAACTTAAACTATAACATTTAAGCTTATCAAAAAGTGCATATATATAAAATTAAAAATACGCTTTAATTAAATGCAATAAAAATAAGTATGAACTTAACTGCAATTACAACAAATAGTAATAATATTATAATATTAAATGTTTTATGTACATAAGCAAATTGTTTTTTATTTAAAATTCAAAACGAGCAAATTAAACAAATGAAATGCACATAAAATTGGAATGCATAAACAAATAAAACGCGGCAGCGGAAGACTTTTAAAATTATATAGCAAAATGATAATAAATTAAATAATTATGGCAAAAAGTAATGAAACAATTTTATTAAATGTATTTAAATATTAGTTTTTTAAGCATAATTATTGGAAGAGCTTTGGAAAATAAATCGGTGGAAGTAATTCATTGAAGCTAAAACAAAATATTTGTTTTTCTTTTTTGTTTTTTTAAATTTAAAATGAAAAATTAAATGCATTCAATAAATATTTATGTATGTATGTAAAATGGAAGTAAATTTGTTCTTAACAATGCTTGTAAAGTAATTCGTTAGTTTTTAAATATATAATAAGTAAGTTTTTGCTAGGCGGCGTTAAACAGCGCTCAAGAAATACGTTTAAACGAAAAATAAGGCCAGCTTTCAGTTGCATAAAAATATAAACCAAATCGTTTGTTGGTCACACTCTCTTAACAATCCTTTTCGGCCAAAAAATATTTCTCCAGCGCTGTTTAAACTAAACCTAAAGCGTGTGTTTGTAAATCAACTATAGCTGTATGACAGTTATAAAAGTGTTATACATGCATACATATACATACGCATGTATATTAGCATTCACATTTGTTAGAATTATTTGCTTTTTTGTTACTTTAAACTTTAGAATTTTTTACATAAATATATATATATTTAGTTTTACACATGTATGTATTTCGTGTGTTTTTGTATATAAATAGTTTTATACTCTACTACAAAATAAATGTATTCACGTACTTGCTAATTTTTTTGTTATATTGCTAAACATTTAAAATTTTACTACGCCTAACATAACTGGTATATGTAATTAATCGTATATATATATGTATAGATGTGTATGCGTTTATAATATGTATGTGTGTGTGTGTGTGTGTTTATTATATATATTTACATTTCAGTTTACTACTTTTTGTTTTATGTTTATGCAACTTATAGCGCTAGCTTTAATTAAAAAAGTTTTTGCTTAAATAGATCAGTTTTTATCATTGTTTGTGTGTGTGTGTGTGTGTTTGTATGTGTTGTTTACAAATAAAAAATTACAAGTAGTGTATGTATGTATTACATTTTATATACTTTAATTGTACATAATGCCTGTGTTTTTGTTTTCTTCTTTATAAATAATGTTAGCACATACAAACATAATAATAAATAGGCTTTTATAAACGTTACTGTATAAAATATTCATATAAAAAAATTGTTAATTAAAAAAATCTTAGGACTAAGGCTTTATTAGTTTAATAAAATTAAACATTCAGTATAAACACATAAAACTTGCAGCTTTACGTTTAAACCAAAAGCTGATTTCTTTCATCTTGTTGTTGTTGTCTTGGCTATATAGAGTTTGTTTGTTTGTTGTAATGCGTAGGGAAGCAATATTGAAGTGTTGTGCCAAAGCAAGTCCTTGGCTTAGGAAACGCACATTTTTGTTATAAAAGCATTTTGTATATTAAAACAGCTAAAAGCTTTTAGAAAATAACAATAAAAAGTATAAAACTTGGAGTTATGCACCACCGTATAACAAGCATGCAGTTGCCTGAATGCTTACCATAGTTTACAGTCTAACTAGTTAATTTTTCAATAAATTTTAGAGTTAGGACCTTTGCGCACCGTGTTTTAAGTAGCACACATTTACTTAAATGCTCATTATTACTAAGTTTTTAGTCCAACTAGCTTAGCCTTTGTTTGCGTTTATATAACAGCTTTCTTTACTTTAACTAATGTGCATATGCCAAGGACACATGTAGCAACGAAACTGAGCAAAAATTGTCCAGCTTTCTATAAAATACATAGTTTTGTATAACACTTATAGCTAGACACATTGCTTAAATGCTTATAAATACACAAAGTTAGAAGAACCTTGGCATAGCGCACACAAACAGTAGACAAGCCTACATATAACAGTTGGACAGTATAACACTTAGAATCTACGCGCATTCACCGCATTAAAACAATAGCTCTCGGTATGGCAAACACGCATATTCTTGAACGTTAATAGATCGCCGGCGCTGGCTTTGGCATCACATTTGCCACATTGCTGCTGGGTGCTCCTGTTACGGCTGCTGCTACCACCACGGATGTGGGCACGGCCGCCACACTGGACGCCGTCGATGAGGGACTTGACGAAGATGCATTTCCGCTGTTATTGTTGTTGTTATGGATATGACTCAACTGCTGCTGGTGGCGCTGTAAGTGCTGCTGTTGCAGTTGCAGTCGTTGTTGTTGATTCTGCATATTGTGCATATGATAGGCATTCATGTTGCCCTGCTGCGTTTGATGCTGCGCCTGATAAGGATTTGCGCGCACATATTGCATTTGTGAATGTGGCAAAACGGGCTGTAGCTGTTGTTGCAACTGCTGCTGCTGCTGTTGTTGTTGTTGCAACTGCTGCTGATGCTGCTGTTGCTGATGGTGTTGCAGGTTAAGCTGACCGGCTGCACGCATCATATTCCAATAGTTATCATCGCCTATCGGTGCCTGCCGACTGCCATACTTAAGCTTACGTGTGATGCCCTGCTTATAGTCCCTATGATCCTTGTCTATGGCATAGGCCTTTTCACGCAGCTTTTCTATGTTCTTTTTAAATTCCGCATACGCTTGCGGTGATTGTTGCTGCAGTGAACTGGCCAAAGGACCCAGTGGATTGTGCTGTTGCGGCAGGTGTTGATGATAGGCCAAGGGATCAAGCATTGCTTCCAGCAAACTCATATTGGCCATGATAAGCGTGTGAATGCGCTGCAAATCCAATGCTGGATCCAATGCTGTAACCAAATCCATTTGGAAATAATCCATTTCCTTGGGTGAAACATTTTTACAGCCGGTAGCATTCTCATCGGAGCGACCACAGCAGCTATAATAGCCACTAATAAACGCAGATGGATGAAAGTATTGCGTGCGTATGGCATTCATCAGGCAGATCTTGTGCAGTAAATCGAACCATTCGCGTTCCTCTACGCAATTTGTGGTTTGGACGATAAGCGAGCGATCTTTGTGCGCAATCTGTAAAGGGAAAGTGCAAAGCATTGCATTATTAATTGCATGAATTCTTTTCACTTTTTTTGTGTAGTTATTGCAATTAAAATTAACATAGTCTATGTCTATTCTTTAAAATGGCATTGCGAAACAATTGTAGAGAAATCAAGAAATCAACATCAGCAGACAGAGTACACCCATCAGCATTATTATCAGCAACTTTGCTGGGAACAATTGCAAAGATTCACACGCATAAGACGGGCGAAAAAACAAACTAAACAAAAGCCAACTCAACGTTAACTTTGTAACAATTCTTTTGCAAGAAAAACATAGATTTCTTTGTGCGCATAGTTTGGAAATTTCCCTTTTTTTATGCTCTATGTTAGGTGGGTAATATGCGTTGCTCAAGAAGTTTGTCATAAGTGAAGCGACTTTAGTGGAAGTTTACGTACGCAATATCTAATTACTAGATGAAAGAGTATACAAGTTTCGTCATCATTCGTGCAGCTACTTCTTTTGTTGCAAGTGCGCGCAACAATAACAAACGGCCTGGAAGCTCATCTGCATAATAATACTAATTATTTTTAATTGCCCTAAGTTGTCATTTGCAGCAGAACTTTTGTTTTGACTTTGTTTTTTTCTCACCCGCTACATAATTGTTGCTACATGTAAATATAATAAGTGAAAGTTGGTTATTTTTTTTTGGCCGGCACTGTGCAATTAAATTACAATTTGTTTGTTGCTTTTCTTTTAGAAAACTATTTTTGTTGCTCAACACTAACAACTAACAGTTTTTCGACTAATACTAATAAGCGTAAATGTAATTTTAACTGCAGCAGCCGCCCACACAAACACACACACGCACACATGTGCAGCAGCCTTAACTAATTTGCATTTAACTGCAGCAGCAGCAGCGAAAACAACAACAAATAGACTGACTGCAGCTGTGTGGGCTGCGCAGCCGCCGCCTATTTATAAACATGCCATGTAATGGCTCAGCGTAAAATGCATTTGTGGTTAACTTGTGCGTTTCCGGTAGAGACAGAGAGACGAATGAACAGACATAGCATGGCGGAGACCGTCTCTGCGATAGACCCAATTTTGAAGAACTATTTGGCGACTCAATCGTCTAAAAACTGATTTCTTTCCAACTATGACTGAAAGAGCGAACGTAACTTCCGACAGGTTCATTTTGAAGACGGGAAGAATTGATTCCTTTCTAACTGTGACTGAAAGGGGGAACATAACTTCCGACAGGTTCACTTTAAAGACGGGAAGAATTTCCTAAGGGTCCGTTAAGCATGGACTCACTTAGTATTCCATGCAAAGTGGAGGAGACTGTCCCATAGATTATCCCGATAGACCCAATTTTGAAGAACTGTTTCGCGAACTAGTCTTCTAAGGTCTGATTCTTTTCTAACTTTGACAGAAAAAGCGAATATAACTTCGACAGGTTCAATTTGAAGACGCGAAAAATTTATTCCTTTCTAACTATGACTGAAAGGTGGAACATAACTTCCGACAGAAGGTGGGAAGAATTTCCTAAGGGTCCATTCCGCATGGACTCACTTAGTATTCCATGCAAAGTGGAGGAGACTGCCTCTGCGATAGACCTAATTTTGAAGAACTATTTGGCGACCTAGGCGACTAAGAACGTATTCCCTTTTGACTGTGACTGAAACAGCAGTTCACGGGAAGCATTTCTTAAGGGAAGCATTTCTAGGCACATTGCTTTGGAACCAAATAAACTTAGCAGTGAGTGCCTCTGAAGGTTGTGCGTTGAGCTTGCTAGTGACCAAACCACTGTATCAGGTAGTTAAGGTGTGCTTAAGGTGTGACTGTCTGAGTTCTAGCGACCTTGGGTTCTATTCACTGATTCATTTGGTTCTACTATAAACTTGGAGGGTGAAGCCGTTCGCAGAAGTACTTGCTAATGCGGAAAATTTCTGATGGCCACAAACGATTCTTTTGCTGAACGCTTCAAGTAGCTCACGAACTTCCGACTCTCAGTCAAGTATTCTCTGGGTAAGCCCCTGAACAACTGTTCTGGGGGCTAGCAAATAGTGAGAAGGCGAATTTTGGCTTCGCGATCATGTGGCGATCCACAACGTAGTGTCTGTACTCAGAATGAGCGGCTGCAAAAGGCGTCTGATGTCCAGATTAGGGGCGGCCTATTTAAAAGTGAACTGTCACTGCGAGCAGAGTTGTCAGGACTGACTTTGAGCTTACGATGGATTTGGAGGTGCAAACCCCATGTTTTAGAAATAACAATATAACGGAAACCATCAGATGTCCCTATGCTCCACTTGGAGTAACAGGACGTAAAAAGAAGAGTGTCTCTGAAGGTTGTGCGTTGAGCTTGCTAGTGACCAAACCATTGCATCAGGTAGTTAAGGTGTGCTGGTGTCTGTCTGACTTCTAGCGACCTTCGTCTCTGTTCCCTGTGAGCTTTAAGACACCTTAGTATAGTAAAAAGTACAAAAATCGATTTTTCGTATACAAGCGGAGAGCGTGAAGAACAGGAAGGATCATTGCATCGAACATCAACCAGCCTTTCAGTCTTTTTCCCTGCCTTTTCCAAATCCATCTCATCACTCCTTACTTTCCTCCATTTTTCATCCTTTTCTTGACACTCACCTTAAAACAGTTTTGCATCTTGAAGCTTTTATCGTTCAGCTGCTCCACACTTGTAATTTCCTCAAGTGGTATATCACACGGTTGTTTGCCCTTCGACTTGGCATAGCTCAAAGATTGCGTGGTCAGGCGAAAGTATCGATTCTTCTTGGGCTGGCGTCCAAAGCGACTGCGGGTTTGCGGAAATTTGGTCATCGTGCTAATGTTGTGAAAAAGCAAAAGAAAAATAATAAATAAATAACAAAATTAAAAGTGAAAATGTCATAACGGTTTTGCTCAGTTTATAGCAGACATTAATTAATTATAAAGGCAGCATTCCAAAAACAAAAAAACGAAAAATAATTCAAAAAAAGAAAAGTAAAACTAAAACGGTTTATAAATTAAAAGCAAATTTTCTCTTACCCCTCTCTATATAGACGTTAGTATAATTTTGTGTGTTGTGCAAATGATTTATATATATGTATGTGTGTGCGTGTTTTTTTTTAGTTTATGTATGTGTGAGGTTTTTGTATGTAATTTTTTGTTGTTGTTTTTGTTTGTAAAAGCAGCGCGCGCGCGTAAAAGAAGAGAAAGACAAAGAAAGTTTGGTATTAGAATAAAAGAAAAAACAAAGCGTAATAAACAAAATTTTTTGTTGGTATTCTCAAGTATTTGTTTTTTCTTGTGTTAAGAAACTAATTCTGCTTTTTTTTTTTGCAATGTATAGGAGTGGAGCATTATGTAATAACATATCTAGCTGCTACATAATTGCCACTTGCCACTTACCCCTCTTTCAGTAATACTGGTTCCAGCGGCACTTGCGTCACAGCAGGCAACAGACTGTTCGGTGCCTCGCAGGAATTTGGCGTGGAAATAACCTCCAGAAAATGCTTTACGGCCTGCACATGCTTTTCCGTGCAGAACTTTTTGTATAGCTCGCCGGTATACTCTTCCTTGCAGGGTTGTTGCGATGAACGCGAACTGACCACATTTCCAAGCGATTGTATCGTCTTGGAGATAAGCGTTAGCGTGCGATTTGTTTGAGCATCCTTGGAAAGAGATTAAAATATTGTAATTTAATGTATACTATATGAATCCCTTCACTCACCAATCGTTCTGTGGTCAAATCAAACAGCTTCGGTCCCAGTATGGCTGGCGCAAAGAAACGCAAAAATATAAAACCCGAGACCACGGAATAGCGCACCTCACGATTACGTGGAAAATGCTTGCCCGCACATTCCCGCAGATCGTGAAAAATTTGGCACAACACCTTGGGACAACGCACTGCACTCTTTGTGATTGCATCGAAAACACGTTCCACATAGTCTTTAAGATTATGCAGATTGGTGTCAACCGCCGAACGATCTTTAACCTTTGATGGATCAATTTCGCAGGGTTTCTTTTCGCTTACAATGTGTGAGAGCACAGGACGCAATGTTTCATGTAAGTAGGGCAGACCAGACAAACGCATAGCCTCATCCATCATCTTGGATACAAGAGTGTTGCCGCGAAATATGGTGGTGGGATCTGTTAGATTTGATATTTCATGATCGGCTAGCGCTCTTATAATGGGCGCAATGCGTTCCGTGTGTGTGAACAGACGCACCAAGGGTTGAGCGACCTCTGTCTTGCCGGATACTAGTTCGCCCAGTATGGACACAGCGGAAACCGTAATGGGTCGCTGATCTACGGATTCAAGCAACAGATTCAGTAGATCATCATAGGTGGCCAGCGGAAACACATGATCGGCGGTATAGTTTAAATTTAAACGCAGCGAGCCTATGGTAGAGTCCACGCTTAGCCGGGTGCCTGGTGGTGTGGCGCAGGAACGCGGTGTGGCGGTTTGTATGCGGCAATGATTTGACGCTGTACGCGGTTGCAGGTAATACCAGGCTTCAGCTTGTATGGCCAGCTGTTGCTGTTTGTTTAGCATAGGCAGTCGCACCTCACCCAGAAACACCTTTTCCGCCATGTGTGCATCATGCCAAACGCTGACGACAATCTCGCAGAGATCAGCGCCACCCAAAGGATAAATCGCGTAAGCTTTATTGGCCGATGTTTCCAGCGCTGTGTTGGAACCACCGGACTTGTTGCTGCCCGTTGTGGCAGTGCTACCAACATCTGCATCTATGCAGAGGTTAAAATGCACAACCTCATCGAATTCCGGATTGACTGTCTTTTTGCGCAGCTTAGTGCGCTTTGTTATCTGCTGTTTGTTGGTATAGTGCGCGGTGAACACGACGAATGGATCACAGGTGCCCTGTTTCTTGGCGAGATCAATACAGGCGGACACACGCACGGCCACGCTTACATTTCTAACACTACTCGTGCTTATCGTATTTTTCCAATTGGCCAGCTGATCCGTAGATGATGTTTGTTGACGCTGTTGCTGCTGCTGCTGTGGATGCTGTTGATGATGTGGTGCGTGTCCAAACAGACCAGCCGCTCGATTCTTTAATGTCTTGGCGGCTGCACTGGGATTGTTGTGGCTGCCGCCAACTAAACCAGCTGCCGCTGCGCGTTGTATACTACTCAGTTCGTTGTTCTCCTTATAGTCATTCTGATTTGCACGCTGCTGATGTAGCTGATGATGATGCGGGTGATGGGCATGGGGTAGTGCAATCTGGCTTAGTTCTATGCTCTCCAGCGTTGGTGCTATTTCCTTAAATTGCACCTCAATATTTGCCATGCCTTGCACTTCCGAATCGGCATCAACTGGTCGCAGTGAGAACCAATGATCTTTGTGATTGTACATGTGCAGCTCCTCACGCTTGATAGCTATCTTGCCAATGGGTTTATCCTGTTTCATATCACGATCCCATACATAAATGGTCAGGTAACGAAAGCGTCGCGGTATTTTGAATTGGTATGCTTCGCCAAAAAACGGCGATAGTGTGCGTTCAATGATGGGTGTGCGACAGATCTCCTCCTGATCCAGTGCAATGGTGCAATACACATCGCGTGTGCCTTGCGTGCTGCAGCTGGTGTTGGCTGCATTGCGACTGCTCAGGTTTTTTGCTTCGCCTGGAATGGAGTATAATAAATGTGCATTAGATTTGTGGGCAATTATAAGCTCATCTTATTTTGAGTCGGCAATAAGCACGAAAAGCATCAGGGGTTAGTGAACTTTTGATGGGTTTCTTATTTTTGGCAGCATACATGTATTATATACTGACCTTGACACATGCACAAGGTCATACATGTATAGTACGTCAACCAGCCAATTGCAACATCGTCGTACAAGTACAAATAAGATATTCAGAAATTATGTAAATTCAATTTATGCAACATATTTCAGCGTATCGTTTTGTCGGAACGTTTTCTTGCTTGCTTTGAAATTACGCCGCTGGCCCTTAAATGGCTGACCAGCCAGAAACGTGACTTCCTGCCAGCAGCTCCAAGTGATTCAACTTGGCAAAACTATCGATAAATTGCATTATCGACAATGTACGTCGTAGTGGGGGCTGGGCCGCGGACTATTTGCAAGAATTAAAGCCAATTGCTCAGCTCTCAGTTAGACAGCTTGACATGAGGCTAATAGCCAAGTCAAGTAGAGAGCTGTTAACTGGTGCAGGGGCGGCTGCCAAGCAGATCGAATTGTTTCATTTCCCAGCAGCTCTTTGGTCTTCTCAATAAAAGAAAATTTTAGCCAGCAATCAAGCGGAAATTCTTTTTTTTTTTTTTGGCGAATGAATGAATAGAGCGAGCGTGTGCTCAAATAATGCGTAATGAAATTGTATTCACTATGTACACACTATGTACATATGTATGTGTTCCATCCTCTCTCCGTTTGTTTTTGTATGAATTTTTCAATGAAATGCCAACCGCGTCTTCTTTGGCCTTATTATTGACACAGCTGCCTCTATTTGTATTTCTTTCTTTTTTTTGGCTTGGGCTTTGTGGCTTTCAAGGCGCCTACCGAACCTTCGCTCTTTGCTTGTGTCTTATCAATGGGGGTTAAGCATAGTATATCCACAACAGTGGCTGCAAAATGTATACGAGCACTAGAGTTTGCCAACTTGCTGTAGGGATTAGAACGTTGGCTTCATCCCTTTTGTGCATTCAATAACCAAAGTGTTCGCCAACTTTTATTAGACACTGTGAAACAACGGCGCTTTTAACGCTCATTTGTTACTGCTTCTCACTCGCACCGCTTTATATACACACAGAGCAAAGCAAAGTACAAAATAAACAACAGCAAAAACAACGAGTACAATAAAACAAAACACAGTTGATGATAACAAAGACGTTGACGTCGTTTTTTTTCATGAATGAAACCGTAAAGTCACAAGCACACTTTATATGCAAAAAAAAAAAACCCCATAAAATCGAAAGCCGCAAAGACAGCAACAACAACAATAAAATAAATAACAGCACACAAAAAAATCAAATGACAAAAATCAAAAGTGTTTTTGCTTTGGCATGCAAATGTCAACCCCTCACACACACACAAACACTCCAGCACACTTTTTTGCATTCCTCTCTACCTATCGTTTACGCTCTTTTGCTTAGCAGCTAATTTCATTCATGAACTTAGCTACCGCTGTCTCTTTACATGCTTTTTTTCCCGTTGTCTTCTTTTTTTTTTCGTTGCTATTGTTATTGCTTTTGTAGCTCTTGCCACTTGGGGGGAATTCCAAAGCCAAACACACAAAACTTGTAGCAATCGAAATATTTTACGTTTTTGTGACGTTTTTTTTTAAATTTATGTGTATATATGTATGTATATAATATTCTTTCTTCTTTAAATACATATATACATATCTTTTTATTGCGCATCTTAGCGCCTCATGGGCTGGTCTGGCCTGATTATTGTTGTGTTTGTTGTTGCCGGCCGGTTATATTAATGAATGTGTCACATGGGTTTTTTGTGGGCCAATATACAGGGTGGGCCAACTGTTCGTTTGTATGTGAATAACTCGTGCATTTTAGTACAAGTTTAAACTTGATATATGTTTGTCGCGGCGCATTCTCTTTGGACGGCTATGTTTCGAATTAAGAATGTTGAACAACAGATGGCTCACCCTATACAAATGATGTAATCAATGGAATCGTTCGACTTTTCATATGTAGCACACATATAGAAATACCTAGAATTTATATTTAGTCAGCCTTGCTGGAACATTTTATGCTGTGACTATGATATTTGCATATTTAATGGGGAAATTATAAGAAATGACTTACTCAAAAGGTGGAAAGCACAAAAAAAAATTACAGTGGGGTACAGTAAGTCTACGTACAGCTAATATTTATAGCAAAACTGGCATAAAATATATCTCAACCCTCCGTCTGACAAACGGGTCTGGCCAGATATTTTTAATTTTTCGACGTTAATTTAATATATTTTTTCCTAACATGGAGTCTTGAGCTGCCAGGTACTTTCTTAAAATTTGGTGGTGCCTGGTTGGACCCTATGCATTCGTCAGACGGAGGGTTAAAATAAAGTGACAGGGTTTAAATTTGATATAAAAGTTTCCACTACGCAATTGAATGATAATAAACTAAGCCCACTGGGATTGGAAATGTGAATATATCTATCTCATCATTATCATCAATTGGCCATTACAACCGTGGGTCGGTATTAGCAGCTTCCAGAAACCTTCGCCAGTCATTCCTGTTTTGCGCGGACTGACGCCAGTTGGAAATATCAAGCCTAGCTAGGTCAATAGATACCTGATCTTTCCATCTCAAAGGAGGTCTCCATCTTCCGTGCCTACTAACTATGGGCAACTTTTCGAAGGCTTTTTTCCCTGAAGCACATCATCCATTCTTGCCATATGTGCTAGCCAACAGGCGCTTGACTATGTCAATGTCACGGTAGAGCTCGTACAGCTCGTCGTTTCATCGTAAACCCAACGTCAACGCTAGAGGGACCAAAGATCTTACGGAAAACTTTTTTCTCGAAAACTCCTTAGACTCGCTTATCATTGTTCGTTATCGTCCGTGATGCTGTGCCATACATAAGGACGGGCATAATGAGCGTTTTATAAAGAGTTATCTTGGTCCTGCGAAAGAGGGCTCCATTTCTCAATTGCCTACATAGCCCAAAAGTAGCACCTTGGAAAGAGTTGTTCTACGCTTGATCTCAAGGCTTACGTTGCTTTCCGTGTTTATGCTGGCTCCTAGGTAGACAAAATCCTCTACTACTTCGAAAGAATAGCTATCGACAGCTACATGTTGACCAAGACGCTGAGTGATCTTGTGTGTTGCCAAGAGATTTTGTCATATATATTCTAGGGTCTATTAACATCATGATGTCATTAAATTACATATTTGAAACAGATTTAAGACAAAACCGATTCATTGTGCATCTTCGTAAAGCTCATCAAAGAGCAGAAATGTGAATCATACGTAGCCTATTGATGGTCAGTGTAGCCATAAGTCATTGACATAAGCTTATAGAGCTACCGTATAATAAATCGTACGATATTTGTTTGACCTTAGCCATTGCATTTCAAAATATGTGCTTGCATATATATATATAAAAAAAACAACTCTGGCTTGATATGTTCGTATCGTTTTACATATTCCAAGCACACTGATAGATATTATATGCAGCGTTGCTAGCCGGCTTGATTGGGGTATATAAACTTTTAACGGAAGTTATGTCAGTTTTATTGCATTTTTACTGAATGGATAGCCGATTGCTCAAGGAATTCCAAGTAAAAGTGTGGGGAAGACGCCAAAAAAAAATTGCTTGCGGGTAAGTTTGGATACAATTTTTAAGCAACTTTACATAGTACAAAAAATTACTTATTTACGTGTGTAGTGTTTATATTTAATCAACAAAAATCTATTAGATTTTAGACTTAATAGAAGCATAGCTCAATGGGTTTCTAACCATTGGACTCAAGATCTTAAGACATCTGAAAGGTTCAGAAATGGAACGACAACTTTGTCGCAGTTTTCCCGGAGAGGTAAGATTGGATGCAAAGAACCCCCTTAAAAGAGAACGAGATGACGATCTATACTGATGGTTCGAAGAGGGATAAGGGCACTGAAGCTGGCATTTTCCCTGAAGCGCTTTTTAACAAAGCTTTCATTGACTGGTTTAGCGTTTTTCAAGCGAAGATATATGCAGTTTGTCAAGCGGCTAGACTTATTGGCACTTTGGGCGGAAGTCCAAGGAACATTGTAAGTCTTGTCGATAGTCAGGCTGCAGTTAAAGCTTGCTGATAAGATTTTTGATTGAATCTGCCTGAATTTAAAATCGTGATGACATACTGCTTTTTTTTATTTGGGTTTTTTTTCAAAAATTGCAATCGTTCTATAAAAAAATTCCAAAAATTCCTCTTATGCAAATATTGAAACTCGCGCACAATGCAACTTTCTTAACTATCCGCCGACTTGGTTCATACCATTTACAATATTTGACATTTATATTATTTTAGCCGCCGCCTACGCAAATGCGTATTCTTGGAAAACTCCTAGAAATAAATTTGGTAATCACACCAGCCAGCATCATCGGGTCGATGCGGTTCGCTTCGGATCTGTGCCTCAGTTCTGTTTATAAAACGCGCGCACACGAACGTATCACAAGACCCGGTCTTTCATGGCTTGTGTGTTTCAACAGACTCATTAAATGCTTTCAATTTTCATGATTTCCTTCCTTTGCATACACGGACAGACATAGCGACACCCAACTAGACACAAATGAAGACCTCATCTCATCTCTCATACGCACGGATAGATGATAGACTGAATCTGACTCTGCCTTTGGCTAGGCGGCGTTATAAAAAAAAATTAAATTTAAAGACTTTGTAAGTAGATTTCATTTTTATGCCGCCGTCATCGTCATCGTTGTCGTCTCTTTTGCTTTTCTTTTACTCATTTTCATTTCATTTTTTTTTTTTCACTTTTTCATTCTTTTTTTTTTTGCAGAATATGCAAATTGATTCAGTGCAGCATGAAACGGGCGCGAATTAATGAGGCGATTACTTCAAGAGCAAAGAAAAAAAGTGAAAAAATAATAAAAATAAAGAAGGAAGCAGCGGCAGCAAGATATCAAGTTGTATGTGTGTGTGTGTGAGTCTGTCTGCGGAGGCGCAGTGTAATAAATTCTAAAAAAAAGAGGAGAAAAAACAGCAACAACTTTTATGCAAAAGAACGGAAATAGAGATAAATTCTTATTTTTTCAGCGCTTGCAGCGGATGAAAGATTTACAAACATCGACTGACTTGGACTGGGTTTGCCTTTGCCGCTCGAGTCGGTCGATCTAAACGTCAGCTTCCTGTGGCAAATGAACAATCTGTTTGTTGTTCTGGTCTTTTGCACTCTATGTGGATTTGTTTGTAGAATATAAAAGGTGTCTTAGATTTGCCGCCCTCTAGACAAAGTGTAGCAACCAAGGGCTATGCCAACATCACGACTTTTATTTAGGCGCTTTTTCAGTAGACCGGGGGTCAATTGCCACCTCTGAACTACAATTCGGCAGTCATTCGTCAGTCGGAATTATAGTACCAATATTAGAATTAGAAAAACATCTGAGTAAATTTCAGGCAACAGAAATGAAGTACGTACGAAGGGACGCAGGAAAAACCAGGAGAGATATGGTCTGACCATATGAAAGAAGAAGAAGACCAATGAAACAATACGTTCAGAAGTCGATTATACAAGAAATCGAATAGAGACAGCTAAAATGGTTCGAACATCTACATCAGATGGACGAATCAAGAAAAGCCAAACAGGTACTGCACCGAGAGGAAGACCCCGAAAAACTTGGGAAAATCGCATCCAGGATGTGGGAAGGATTAGGGGCAGAACCCTGGCAGAGATGAGAAGAGAGAGCTGAGACCGACCAAATTGGAGTAGATGGATATTCCGAGGCTACCCCGCCGCCTAACAGCAAATGGGGATTGAAGAAGAAGGTAGAGCACCGATCAGTGTCTCTTCTGTTCCTTACTTAGTGCTACAAAGTAAATAGACTCAGACCCAATGATGATATGATAAAGATATCCTAGCACCCATCTTAACACATGTTTCGCCATGTTTTGAGCAACTCATCAAGCCAAAGTAACTTTCCTTTGTACCACAGGCGACGTTTAACTTTACAATGACTTCCTTTTTCCGTTTCATCTTTTAGTTACCTCAAGTTTCCTTGTCTCTTCTTTTTTTATGTATCATCATTGTCGGCCAACATATTTGTTACCATTTTTGTAATTAACTAATCAAAAGGAAACTGGTTCGGCCCAACTTGGTTTACTTCTTGGCTGGCTGCTGCTTGGCTGCACTGAATCCAATAAGAATTTTTCTGTTTTCTTCTTATTTTGTATTAATGATGCATTTGCTCATTTTATTCATTTGCCTTTAAGTAAAGTGCATCGAAAACCTGTTTGGCTCCTGCTGCTGCTTCGTGTGCGTCTTTTGTCCATCTACTCTTCAAGTGTACGTGCTGATCGATTTCCGGTCTGATTAAGTTGCCCTCTTCTCATCCATATAAGTTCTTCTTATGGCTAGCTGTCTGTCCATCTTCCCATATGGCAGGCAGGTCTTACAGCTAACCCCATGACTACGACTACTCCACTCCTCGTACTGCACACTGCTCTCGATCTGTGTCTGTTGTTTGGCTTCTCGCGTGTTTATAGCTTTTCATCAGCGTCATCGATCGTGTTATTTTGTTGAATAATTTTTGCTTGATCTGACAATGACGCTTCTTATTTCCACAATGTTTTCTGTTTCTGTTATTATTCTGTACACTTTTATTTATCAATTTCATTTGCTTGCATGTCTATTGTCTATATCAATGCCAAAGAAGAGTCATCTCTCGGCTTTATCCGAGCTGATGAGTAAGAACAGCGGCCATACACTTGACTTGTCATTGTTATTTCTTGTGGTTGTGGTTATTTTACATTACGTATACGTAAAAGTTTCAAATATCCATTTCGAGTGTTTAAGTCATATATGGGAATAAATGATTCAGTTTGAGAAAGTCTATTCAAGCATTAAAGTAGCAAGACTCTTGAACTTCGAAACATTATATTCACATTTTCGTCGGTTCAATATGTTAATAGGTTATTTGTTTATCTTTGACACGATCTTTCTAATTCGAGTACGTGAGTAGAATTCTACGTTTCGATAATATAAGGCGGCACACTTTCCTAATACTACTACTACTACGAATTCTGGACTTTTAAGTAGAGCATAGAACCTCTCGGGGATTGCCACCTTGTCGTGGTGAGGGAGCTCATTAGGAGCGATGAATCCAAGAGCGATGCCGGCGGTAGCATAGCTATCAGTAGAGCCCACCCTTGCCGGTAAGGTCGAGGAAGAATCCTGAAGCTAGGAGCAGTCCACAACAAACCCTGATGCCTTTTTGTCAGCCAAATTGCCAACAGGTAAGCGTCTGCTCCTCCATATTAGGGGCGGCTTCTAACTAAAGAATCTTTGAACCCATCACTCATTGATTCGCATAAAAGATGTCAGAATAACATGGAACAAAACAATAATGGAAACATGTCTCCAAGGGGTACCCAACAATTATTGTTCAATCCCCCTGCTACGACAGTCAGCACAGAGAGTTAAGAGGTGCTAATTTTACGTTATAATGACAACACGCTGAATGTAACCACTTTTCTAAAAGAGCTAGAAAGGATGTAAAAGACGGTGTAGATGCGAAAGGAATATGGTCATAGGAGTGGTAGCTCCCTTACACTTTAGTCTCTCTATTAAATGTTCCATTTTTCTAATCAGTTTAACAATTCGTGGAAATCTCTTTTTCAGGTTAAGCATTTCATTTTTCTTGCTATTCTCCCATAAAATCTGCTTCTAACCAGACTTTCTTATCGCCATCTTTACTATCTCCTCTATTGATCAACTTAATTTATCCTACAATGTCTACAACAAATTATTTGTGTATTATACCAAATTATTGTTCATTTTTAGCAACATTATGTTGGCCTTCAATTATGTGTTAGCCAAGTCAAGTCAAGTTGAGTTAGTTTAACTTGGATGCCAGCCAGTGACAACGAAATTTTGATGGACGCGTTAGACACGACGCGTCGCTTTTGATATAACCCGAAATAGACGTCTATTAAGTTCAGTTAACAACATCAAGCAGCCCCCAGCGACAATGACAACAATTGCTGCTCATTAGACAAGTTAACTGGCGTTGAACGTCATTTTGTCAGTTTATATAATGTATATTTATTGTAACCATGTATGTACTATATAAGTATATAACAAGTATATACACTTAATAGACGACATTTATAAAACGCCCACATAATTCTTTTGCGGTTTGTGTGACAAACTTTCCGTCAATGTGTGTGGGTTAAATTAAAGCTTGCATAGGGGTTAATGCCAAGTGAAAAACACAGCTTCAATTACTCAACACTTGCGTTACCACACACGACCCTAGACCCTAGTATTCTAAAATTCTATAAAATAAACTTTAAAATCTTTAACTACCAGTCATTATATATCAAAACAGTGTTTTAAAAAGTCTTTTCCTTGACATTTCCGCCCATTTACAACTCTTAAAAAACCACAAACCAAAACGACACATGAAACACACGACGGGCCCGAGTCGGGTCGGGTCTAGGCAGGGCAGGGTAAGACAAACCCAACTAAACCAAAAGCCAACTCAAATAACTCATATAATTGCGTAAAAATTAATAATGCCTAACGTAATAAAAGATATATATATATGTATATATGTACATATGTATAGCATTCTTATTTTTTTTATTCTTCTTTTAAATTACAAATTACATGATGTGGATGTTGACGATGATGATGACGACGACGACGTCGAGTGGAAGTAATAAAACAATAACAACACAGCGTGAAGTTCAAGGGGGAGCCTTGCCTTAATGCCTGACCCCAGTAACAGTAACAAAAACAGAAGATGTAGAAGACGAAAAAAACGAAAGAAAAAACATCAAAGTGCGGCAAAGGGGTCAAGCTTGAAGTCACAAGAAGACAACAAACTCGAAAAAAAAGAAGCAGCAAGTAGAACATAAAAAATTTATATAATAGAAGAGCGATCTTCGGGCGCCGATATTTACATACTCTGGCCTGTTAAAATTGACGACTTTACAATGTTCTAGCTACATTGGGATATAGTAACTAGTGGCAGAGATGGACAAACGTGGCTAAGTCGATTCTTTTTGTTGGCCTGATTAGAAGGAGAATTCAGAGCTAAAGTTCATTATAATACAAGACTTTGACTTTATTACCAACAAGCTCAGAGTCAACAAGAAAATATCCCTGGTATGAGTTTGGAGATCTTAAAGCACACAGATAAGATTTAAATGGAGTTGAGTTTTGGTTACGTCTCTAATGAGTATTTTGTTTCTACAACTGTGGCTGGATAAACTTTGTAGTTTTTATCGCTTTAGCACATCCCCAGAATTGCCATATTCAAGGTTTTATCAAAAAAAGTTAATGAAATCATTAGGACTTGTTGGAGTAAATGGCGCAGAGATAAGATTTTTAACTATCTTGGTTTCCAAAAATGCAACTTTCAAGTTATAAGTAGCTATATATATTTTTTTTTTTTATTGTCCGATTAGTATATCTATTTAGAATTGTAAGGAATTCCCTATATTTCCCGTCATCTAGTCGGCAAGGAGAAGGTATCGTAATCGTTGTTGTGGGTTAAGAATGGGCCTATATGCACGCGACCAGTTTGATCTATTGTGTACCCCTTTACATATATTTAGACGTTCTGTATGTCGAGGAAGGTAGTTAGAAATGGCTGTCTTCCGACACATCTAGGCCTATAAAAAGCCCGTTGTGACGCCAGTTTAGTTAGTCCTTTACTCTCCCTTTACTCCTCCTTCAACCAACATGTCGATTTAATAAACGAATTAATCCTATTTATTCTGATTCCTGCGAGTTCAGTAATATTCTCAAACGTTTTGGAACCCAGTGTATTCAGTCTCCTCCTGCATAGTGTCATGCATCCACCGGGAGGTGCTCCACTGTTTCCTCCTCTTCTACCTCCTGACAGAAGCTTCTACTGTAGTCAAAATGCGGCACGCCCAATGTGTTGGCGTGTCTACCAATAAGACAATTTCCAGTAAGAGCCCCTATCGTGGCTCTTATGTCTAGTCTGCTGATTTTTAAAAGCTGCTTGGTCCTATTCAAGCTCCATTGTGGCCAAATTATCCTACTTATAAGAAAGGTTCCAGTTTGCACCCAACTATACTTTCCATCAATTATGATACTTCTATCTATTAACAATAACGAGGAAACTAACCACCTCTTTCACAGGGAGTCTTTGAAGGTCTTCATCTTTTTGTAGGTATGCACCTAAAATTTGGTGTCTTTGGTGGCCTAGCGCCTCACAACTATGAGGTAATCAGGTGTTCCAAAAAATCTTCCTCATCACAGTGAACCTGCCTGATTTCAAATCCGAAGTGCCTATTCTGTGTAGGTGTTTGTTGCAGGCGAAGTTAGTGCTCCAGAGAGCCTCTTGAGACTTTACGTGTTTAGGGTTGTCGTATGATTCGCTCTTTTTGCGCTGAAATTCGGGAATTTTTTGGATTGATTGAGGCCGTCAATGCCTTTTTAGTATTCTGTGACTTTTTGTTGACTCCATTTTTTAGTCTCATGTTTGATATTTTTTTTGTTGAAGCCAAAATAAGCAGATGGGCCTATAAATGGCTTTTCCACCCCTTTTTTGGCGTAAAGGTCCGCCATTTCATTGCCTTTATAGCCGGGCACCCATATCAGGAAGACTTGGTTGTGGGTGGCCAGTTTGGTTGAGTGCATTGCTGCAGTCTATAAGGACTTTGGAAGTAAATGTGTAGCTATTTAGTGCTTTGAGGACTGATTGACTGTCTGATAGTATTTTGATCTTAACTCTCTTGAGTCCTCTTTTGGATAGAAGCTTCACTGATTCCATTATTATTATGGCCAAGGGAGAAGGTATATACATGGGAAAGCCTGTATTAGAGGTGAGTAAAGTTAATAAAGTTTATTTGAATAACTATCACTTTTTAATAATAGCTTCTACTACCAGAAGATGCTCACTTTCAGGCGTGTTCTTAAACTATCACTTTAGTGAGAGTATCACAAAGTCGGAGTATCTTTTGAAATTACTTATAGCCGTTCTCTCCCTCTCTCTCTGTGGACATAGTCAAGTGCAGCAAAAGACAAATGTTAATTAACAACAATGTCAATTGCAGCTCGATGACATTGTCAACTTTTTTTTTTATCAAGAATAAAGTTGCTACTACTTGAATTTTATAAAGGGAATATGAGAAATAAAAGCAACTACAAATACAATACCTAAAAGCGTTTAAAGACAAGCTCGCTAATTACATAAAATTAAGAGAGTGTGTTCACTGGAAGTGGTGGCTATCCAACAACAACAACAACAACCACACTTACGCACTGTGGGGCAAGGCACGGCAAGGAAAGGTAAGTCAAGTTAAATGCTTGGAAAGGTGTTTCGAACATAATGTCTAATATACAACTGAGCGACCTTAGAGCGCCAGAGGCAACGCTAACAACAATCTAAAACACACCAAGTTAAAACATTTTACCTAATTATTGTATGTTGGCCGGCAACAAAAAATATGCCATTTTAATTGTTCTTCAACGTTGCCACGAAACGTGTAAAATAAAGCAAAATGCTACAAAAATGTCTTAGAAAAACTAGAAGAAAGAAAACTAACTTTGTAGAACCAAAGATTGTATGCTCTAACATTAATGTACAAAGTGGCTCGATATAGATCAAATTTGTGCACTGTTGCAAGCATAAGCGCGTGAACACACCTTGGTGTTCAGTAAAGTTGCACACAACATATTGAACTAAACATTTAGAACTTTATAAAGTCTAGTGGAGTTGTCTTATTAAAAAGTGAATATACTTTCCTTAAGAAAGTATAACTTGGCAGTCAATCTAGACTAAGCTGACAATATTGTAGACTTCAGACTTGAGTCTTCAAGCCAAGACTAATTGTCAACAACAAGAACAAGTCAAATGGAGTTTTAGAACTCCTGAGCTGAGCCTATACTGCCTTTAGAGACAACAACATACTACACAACAACATACAACAACTTACTGACGACTAGTTGTTGGTTTGGGTTGGCTTGGGGTTTGGGTTTGCTTAGGTTACTTCAAGACAAACAACAAGCAAACAAGTTGGTCAATGCTTGGAGACAACACAACCGGCTTTTAATTAATTGCCTTTTTTAGTTAAACTATTTATTGTTGTTGTCATTGCTTTGCCACAAAACATATCTATCTATGTAAGTGTAGAGTATAGTGTAGTAGTGTGTAACTTTACAACAGCGCAACTTTGTCATGTTTCAAGTTCAACAGAATCAAGTGCGTGTTGCGTGTGGTCGACGTCGTCGTTTATTTTAGTGGCAACTTTGTCAACTTTGTGTCATGTAAAATGCAATAATTTTTCAACATAAATTGCAAAGTTATCTCACTTCGGAATATCTCTAGCGTTGCCCTCCGTAGCTACTTGCTACTAGTTGTTGCATGAGTAATACTCTCAGCTCATTTGACGCCACAGTCTCATTGCATGACTCAGCTGATGCCAAACTGCAACGTCTACAGACAGAGACTTTCAAGACACACACACACAGAGTCAGACAATTTCAATTCCAATTCCGATTTCCACTAGGCTAGGCTAGGCTGGGCTAGGCCATGTGGCAATGGCAACCAAATAAGCTTTTGCCATATAGAAAACGAAATTTAGGTTATGCGCTAAACATTTTAATTAAGTGGAAAAATATTACGCCTTAATTCGGTCAACATTTGTGTAGAAATCGCAACACACAGCAACAAAATGGAAAGCTCAATACATACAAACTATATATATATATATGTATATATGTAAGTATGAAAAAAGCGAAACTTTGTATGTGTAAATGTAATTGAAACTGAGCACGATGTGGAAGTATTATTAAGCATGCAAGCATAATGAAGTGGAAATATGAAACTCAAGAAATTTACAATATAATATGCAGACACACGGGCCGCCCCAGAGACAGGCACGACGATAATCCAACGGGGCCAGGCACCAGGGAGTGCTTCTCTGTAATATAGTACAGACACATTTTTGCATGCAAAAGTTGCAAGTTACTTTTGAAATGAATGAAGACAATGATTCAAATACTGGAAATAGAACTCTAGACGGAAAAAGAATTCAAAAGCTTTCGATTAGGTTGGCTCAGAAGTTGAACTCGAACTTTAAGATCGAGACTCTATTGCTACTACCTGGAGTGTCATGACAAGAACTACGGCAATGGTGGACGTAGATACAAGTTTGCTGGGTTGCTACTATCATCCCTAGGCAAGAAAATTCTTGAACTAGTATCGCTGAAAACTAAAACTGAGTAAGGGTTAAGGCTATAGAGCTCTAGATAGACATAGAATTTAAAAACTTTCGACTAGGTTGGATTCATAGTTGAACTCTACGTTCAAGACTCTATTCCTACTGCCTGCAGTGTCATGACTAGAACAGTGGTAATGGTGGATCGACCTTAAGGCCACCCCTTAAAAAAGGCTTCTTTCTATATTGTCAAGTCGTCAAGAAAATTCTTCAACTAGTACCGCTGCAACATAAAGCACGTTCTTCAGAGCCTACCTAACCCAACACCTATCTATGCAAGCACACTAAACTGTAAAGTTTTCTCGGGGGTTTTTTCTTTTTTTTGCCTGCCTTTGGAAAACTAAAAACTACAACAAACAATGCAAAAAATGCAGAACCCACAAAAAGTAAAAGATATGAACGACAGACAGCAGACAGCTGAGCAAAGAGTTGAGTTATGCAGCGGACGGCATGTAAAAAGGAAACAGAGAGACGGCGGAGAGACAGACAAACTGACTGACTAAAGGCAAAGAGAAACATGCGCATGCGAAAAACAATTGAAGCGTGCAAAAGAACGAAAAAGACACGAGAATGAGGCGAATAAAAATGAGCAAAAGCAAAAGTTTCATGTAGCAGCAGATGATAGTAAAGACAGGGGGGGCAACGGCGCTGAGCTGGTAGATGAAAAGAACCCAGAGCAACAATAACAACAACAACAACGAAAAAAAACCGCATGAAAGAAAGGAAACTCATGTGGATGGGAAACGGAAATCAAAAGCTGCTACAATGTTTGTTGTGGTTGTTTTTGCTTCTTGTTGCAAGCAAAACGCTTTGCATATAATTTATTGTGGCAAGCGATGCAAAGCAAAGCAAATCTTAAGATTGAAATTGTGTTAACTTAGAGATAAACGAAAAAAGTTTTCGAGTTGGGGCATAAATATTAAGAGCTAAAAATATATTTATCACGTTGTTTATTTGCAGTGGCTGCTGCTGCTGCTTCTTCACTTTTTTTGTTGCTCTTTGTTGTTGTTGTTGTTGTTGGTAGCTTGCAGGTGTGAATGAAAAACGTATAAAAAAGGGAGCAGAGCAGCAGAGGTGGCAAATGAGGCCACACGTAACCGCAACAACAACAACGACAACAGTGACAACCCTTTTTTTGTTGTTGCTGCTTATTTTTCATAATTTTGTTTCTCACACATACACACACACACTCAGAACGAACAAGCGGTTAAGAGAAGCGGATGACAAAAAAGGCGATACAGGAAATGTAAAACCACTCAAGTACACCAAATAACCGCAACAAACGGTTGACTGTCCCCAACGGATACTCACACACTCACACACACACACATACACATTAGAGTGTCTGTCTGTGTGAACGCATGCAAAGATAAGCGCAAATTATTAAAGTAGATAGAGATATAAACCTGTGTATGAATGAATACATACATATGCTTTAGAGATGTTTATGGAACTACGGAAACCCACGAGACGTAATTTCGAATAATGTTGGTAATCAAAAATTGTTTTTTTTTTTGTTGATGTAACTAAATATTTCCGACTCTTCACAAAGCTAATTTGGGTTAGCAACAAGATCATATATTTCAATATTTGCAGATTGGAGTATGAGATTTGTTTAAATTTTTATGGCTTTAAGATTGATTGTTAATATAAAAGCGCTAATTGTTTACAAAAGCCTTTTCCTGCTTTGTTTTTTGAATAACTCTCGAACTATTTAAGGTTTTTCCAAAGACATGTTCAAAATTGATAAATTGCTTTGCCAGAGATTTAGGTTCTAATAATATTTTCATATACTTCGAAGCAACATTAAATTCCAACAATAGCTCCAAGGAGAATTTCCCGATCCGAAGGGGACATAATGTAAATATTATAACTAGCGCTCCCACACTAGAGGAAGTTGAAACTGCAATTAACACCATGTAAAAAGGTAAAGCTCCGGGAGCAGACAAAATCGCCATCCAAGCGAATGCTCGCATGATGGCACAAAAGCTAACTCCGATTTTGGAAGCTGTTTTGACCTGGGAAAATGTAACTAAATCTTGGAAGGAGTCGGTAATTATCAAGATTCCGAAGATGGAAAACCAACAAATATGCTTTAGCCGGAGGGGTAACTCTCTCCTGCCAACCATCATGAAAATTCTCAGCCAGATCATACTAAACCGCATTTCCGAGCCACTCAACAAGGATCTACGTAGAAATCAAGCAGGCTTTCGACCGCAAAGATCTTGTATTGATCTAATAAACACTGTACGTATTATTGTAGAGCAATCCGAGGAATTTAACTTTACATTATATCTAGTTTTCAAAGATTTTGTAAAAGCGTTTGAAACCTTTTATAGGCAAGCAATATGGGTGGCATTTCGAGATTGAGGGATTTCAGACAAAATTATAAATATCATAAAATCATCGTAAACTGGGTCCTCAAACTGAGTTTTGCACGGCGGACAACTAAGTGATCCTTTCGAATGCAATAGCGGAGAGGAACACGGATGCAAACTGTCGCCCTTGCTCTTTATTGACGTTCTTGATTTGCTATTTGAAGCAGCTGAATTGAATAGTTTTGGAATCAACTGGAAATTTAATCGTAAAATAGGAGATCTAAAATATGCGTATAATATTGTACTATTTTCTGCCCATCATTCGGACCTTCAAACCCAGTTAGATAGAAACGAAAAGTTTCCTGGTAAACTCCACTAATACAAGCGCCCTTAGTATCGACAACTTGAACATTGAAAACGTTGACAAATTCGAGTATCTTGGAAGCCAAATCACATCATCCGGAGGAATATTGGACAATGTAGTCTACAGAATTCGTAAAGCCAAAGCTGCCTTTGGACAATTAAATAGATTCTGGCGAGAACCAAATATCCGGCGAAAAACCAAAATACGAGCCTTTTTATATGGTTGTGAGACATGGTTCCTTACCAGATATCATTGTCAAACCATTAGCAATGTGCGCCCTTGGGAACTTTGCGTACAAAAACCAATCGAGATTCAAATTCGCAAGCGCATATACGGTTGGTTGGGTTAAAGATTATGATGAGATACCGCATGCACTTCGGGAATGGAACTCACATGGCAATCGATACAGGGGCATACCTAAAATGACCTGGCGCAAGACGTTCCTCCGGGAGACCGGCTACGAGCAATGACACGAAACAGAGAGCATTGGAAATCCTTTGTTAATAACTTATGTGAATGACTGACTAGGTTTATAATTATAATTAAATTATGAATATGTCCTTAAACATAATATTTTCATATAAATAGAAATCAGTGTTACTGTCGAATTTTGGGGCAAAGGAAATAAGCCTGAATGCAAACTGCAACCAAAAATTCAGCTGCTATTTAAGGGAGCATTGGGAAGTTGCGAATTCACGATCTCAAGTCCGACACTCTTCCCCTTGAGCTATGCTTCTATTGAACATGGAAATTATTTTTCTAAATTATATCATACAAATGGACAAAAAATGGTTTCAACCATAGTAGCTGCCACACTTTTGTCTAAAATCGCAAACTATTTAACACTGGGCTTTACCTAAGGCACAATTTTTATTGGCTTCTCATATACAAAATTTTAACTTTGAATCAAATAGAGTATATAGAGTGTTTATACATATGTATTGGGCCTGCCATTCATAAGCACGCGTTAACGGCGGCGTTGACCTTTTCGATATTGGCGCACATCAAAAGAGCTTCGCTTCAAGTGTGCGTGAGTGTGTCGCTGTGTGTTTTTGTTTAATAAAAGCAAATGAAACGGCAAGAACGAGGTTATCAGCAACACACATCGCACACTTGAACGGGCCTGTCGTGATAATCATTCATAAAAAAAAAACACTAAAAATTTCGAGTATGTATTGGTAAGGAACGGTACTGAAAAAAATACAAGTGTGTGGTAGGCGGCAGCAGCAGCAGCAGCAGCAGAGAAAAGTACACTGAATTCGAATTCCATTCATGAAAAAACCCACACACATGCGCCGAAGCGTCGCACACACTAACACACGCGAACGAGAAATTCATTCATTCACAAAAAGGGGAGCTGCATGCGGCAGCGGGAGGCATTACATATACTTAAACATCGTCGAATCAAGCGCGCTCTCTCAGTCAGTCAACGGTAAAACTGTTAGGTGGGGACACGAAAAGGGAAGAGAGCGCAACGACGAACGAGTGCAGCACCCACCACGCACGCGGGGCACAGGCGGGCGGCGGCGGGAAACAGCAAAGAAACGAAGCAAAACACAGCACAAATCATGCACACACTGACACACACACACACACGCACTCATTTGATTTGACTCGCACACTGTCATGCGTTTGCGCAAACGAGATAGCATGAGTTTGTTTTTTTTTTTTGTTAATGAGCGCAAGCAGCTCCGCACGTTGCTACCTCACACACAATGCATTTTCAGCTAAAAACTTAAGTTGTTGCTTTTATTTCTTGTTGCATCTTTTGAGAAAAAAATCACACATTGTTATTTTATATTACAGGCGCTATGCATTTTTCGCATTTGTCACTTGCTTTATGCAACTTTAATTTGTATGCTTTGTTTCATATATAATTTCACAATTTGCTCAACACTTTTGCTGTGCTGCAGCGCACCCAAACGAGCAAACGACGCGCAAACATTCCATCACACTTTCCACTTGTTAAAAGCAACACACTTGTTGAAATTTCTATTACTTAAGCAGCACATTAACTTTGTTTAGTGTTTGCGCTTATTTTTCGTTTGTTTTGCACTAATTTACATACCAATTTTCACTCTTAATTGCTCCTCAATGCGTACTTCGCGTGTATCGGCCATGTTGGATCCATAACTGCTGCCACTAACATTGCCATTGAAGTTGGTGTTTCTGTTGTTGTTGCTGCTTGGTGGCTCGACAACAGCCATAATGTCTATAGCGTCGTCCTGCTCTTCGTGCATATAGCGCTTCTTTTTCAACAGCATTATGTTGTTGCTGTGCCGCAGTGTTGCATTTAGATTAGAATTTTTTGTGTGAACTTCAATGGATGTGTAATTTTTTTTTGGCTTTTTAAGCCGCTAGTTGTTTGAGAATTTGTTGATTTTTGTATATAAATGCGTTTAACATCACTTGCTTGCTATGTGCAACACTGGCTAAAGAAATGCTTGTTGGTTTTAAAACATTTGTGCGTTTGAATTGAATACGATTATTGTGTAAAAGACACCTACGCGTTGCACTGTGCAAATGAAATTAAAAAAAAAACTACAAACGTGCGCCGCGCGCGTACACAACTTGCTCGCACGAAAATAAAACTCGATTGATGGCAATGCCGGTTGTGTTGGTTAAGATTGCGCACAAGGTATCGAGTAGTTAGGCAGCATGTAGGTATCGATAACGATAGCGATAGCTGCTGCGTTGACATTAAGCTGCTTGATTTGTATAATATGTCCCAACGCAAAATGGGAAATTTTTTCGGTTTTCAAGACGAGTGCGCGATTTTTTTTCAACGCTAAAAAATGTTTTTTTTTAAGTATAATTTAAGTTAAATGTTTTATTTAACTAATGTAAGCAATGCTTTCTTGTGCGTGCTATAATTGTTGTAATTAAATTTACGCCTTTCTGAATCTGCGTGTGCTTATTGCTTAGTTGTTGTTGTCGTTTTGGCTGACGTATTTTTTTACCAAGTACGCGTAATTTTAATGCGTTTAAAACTCTTTAAAATGCGCGTAGCGTCTTCCGCACCGGTCAAAACTAAACTAAATTAAATTAAAAGTGTAGCTGGTCCAGCGGCATGTGTTTCCCATTCATTGCCAGCCAATAACGCCGACAGCCGACGGCGGCGTCAGCAATGCGCTGCATTTCCATTTTCCCTGTTTTAGTAGTGTTTTCTTTTTGTTTCCAAAATTCATGAATGAAATTGAAAACGACTCTCACAAATACACTACGAAATGCGCCACATGTTGCGCGTCATTGCATGCACCAGCAGCAGAGCTGGCGCCGTCGGCGGCGGAAATAAAATGAGCAGCAGAGAGGAAAAATGAGTGAGCATAAATGACTTGAAAATGCGCTACGCGTAGATGACTAACATGATGTGACGTCACTAAGTGCGTTTACCAAGCGATAAGGTGAGTGGGAAATGTTTTCTTAAAATATTTATCAGGGTATTTATCAGTTTTGACAGTTGTCAATTTTTGCTTTAAAATTTATATTTTTAACAAATTAAATCTAGTACACATACTATATAAAATTCAATGCTACTCTAGCAATGTCTACTGAAATTTCAGAATGTTCTGCTGATAAATCGGATGGGAATTGAAGTACTAGACAGAGGTAGTTTCGCTCGGTAATTTTTGGTCAGGAAACCAATTAGAGCGGGATTTAATTTGAAATGATAGCATGGATGACAGCTTAAATTTTCGAGTCCACTTTTTCGAGTACCAATTGAAGAAAAAATCCATTGTTACTAAAAAAAATTTTCCTTGATTCATATTATTGACTTAATATGTAGAAGCACCAAAAAATTGATTAATGAAACCGTACCCTAATAAATAAATAAAAAAGGGGGCATATGCTCCATAAGGAAATAAAGGACTCAACCCTAATAAATAAATTATCATATTTTTGTACGCAACTAAATTGAAGCATTTTGGAGTTTCGAAAAAATGTTGTATATAAATTTCAATTCCCTTCTTGTCCTTTTCATTACCGGACAAGGTCAACTTTTTCATAGAGTGTAAACTCTATCAATTTCCAAATATCTTCGCCTTTGCCATTTACATATACCTTACCCGGCAGCTGTAGCGCATTTCTATTTTACGTGGGCGTTCGGTTCAGTCAATTGAAGAAGAAGAAGCAGAAGACGAAGGCAGAGGAAGCAACGGCAAATGTGTGGTACATAAGTAAACTAGTAGTACATAAAAAACAAACACAAACAAGGCAGTGAATTGTGAAATTTATTCATTCACACGGCAACAGCAACAAGAACAAAGTGCTGCTGCTGCTGCTGGCAGCGGCGTTAGCGTCGGCGTCGGTGTCATGCGTGCGTTTTGTTTATCATTTGCGCCCTGCCTTTTATTGTCTGCTTCATTCATTCATTTTTACGCATAGCAACAACAACAGCAACAACAAGAACAAAACCACACACGCACTACAAAAATGTCTTATCAGCACAACTGCTAGACACGACCGACTGAACGACCGTCCAACCGACCGACCGTCCGACCACTCATTACGAGCGCCGCCAATAAGTGCAAGTGCATTAGTATTGATGCGCTGTGCGCTCTTCTTCGTTTCTTGTTGTTGTTGCTGCTGCTGCTTCCGCATGCAGCTCTTCCTCTCTTTTACGCTGTCATTTGCATTTCGCTCAACGAAACGTAACCAACATGGGAAGTAGAAATTGCGTGCGTGTATGTGTGCGTTGCGTCTGTTAGTCAAGTGCTTTGGCTCCAGCTGTCCATTGCCCGGCGTCGCCGTTGCCCTCTTGCCGTCCCGTTCCCTTGCATAGGTGACAAGTGAAGTTGGCTGCGGCTGCAACTTTGTCTGGTCCATGTGATAAAAATAACATTTTGTGGTTGCATTTATTTAGATGAGTTTCAAGTCAATATTTTGTCTCTTTAGACGTTGTCTGCAACAGCTGCATATGATAAATAAAATAAAGGGTATATAGATTTTGTGGGAAGCTATGTGACAAGCAGAAGAAGGTTGTGTAGGAGGCTAGAAAAACGTTGGAAAATGTGTCAATGCAACTTTAGCTTTTAAGTTTATCGGTTGATTGTCAATAAATAAATATATGAAAAAAAAGAAAAAAAATAACATTGTTATTTCAAAGCCCGAAAATTTGTATACTACGAACAACTTCTAAAGAAACTTTTTTGGAAGACTAATGATCAGAAATACGAAACGACCAAAATTTGTTAGATATCTTATCATGTATCTTCATTAGCTGCAACAAATATACCCTGTAAGAAGAGGCAAAAGTATATGAAAGACCCGCAGAAATAGCGTTTGGGAATACCTGTGTAGTACTTTTGTAGGAAATCTCATTATTGGGGCAAAATGAAATATAGTTTCTTTTGATCTAATGCCCAAAAAATTTATTTCAAAGACATCTTATAAGTTACATTTTCTATGTAAGGTCCAATCTGACACAAAAATATAATTTAAGTAAAACTATCTTCTAATCTTCTACCTTCATTAAAGAAAAATATGAATTGTCAGCTTCTGTTGGTGACTACTATATTTTCATTATAATTAAGAAATAATTTGAATCTTGTTCAGTAAAAATAAAATATTGGAAAGTTTTTAAATTAAAGACTTGTAAGTGAGGAACACTGTTTTTTTTCGTAACATCCTTTATAACCTTTTTACGGTGCGTTACGACCAGCAAGTTGGCGCCACCTGCCGCCTAATATATTTACAGATTAGCGCTACGTTTGCAAGAAGCGGGAAGACTTTAAAGTGTTCTAACTTGGGAACTACTAGAGATAATTACATGATTCAAGATGCAATTTTGTACAATTTCTAGATCTACAACTTTTGATACACCCTAAAAGCAAAAGATGGCAGGGGGTAGCTAAGAATAGACAACAACTGCGTTTCACTAACTTTGGTGACCTCTACTGCCAAAAATACGAACTTCCGGGTATACCTTTCATTAAAAATAAAATTTTAAATTCAGTTTTGAAAATTTTTGTGACGACTTATTGAATTCGACATAAATGGGAAACCTACGGCGGTAGAAGGTTACCATTTGGTTTAGACGTTTTTGGATGGTCCTTAATACATTAATCAAGAGAAATTCCAGGAAGCTATGTTTTCCTGGTCAAACCCTATTTTAACTGTACTAAATATAGAAAGTATCATAAACAGTCAGAAATATCTTCTGACTATCTATCTATCAGAAATTTTTGTCATTTTATTATTTTTGGTGGTATTTATTTAAAGATAAAAATTTTATTTTAATTATACCCTGTACCGTATGGTACAAAGGGTATATTAAGTTTGTGCAAACCGAAAATGTATCTAACATATAGAAGGAGTCGTCGGAGACATCCTAAAGCTACCTAAAATATGATCAAGGATTTTTTTGATATCGGGGTTAAATTATGTAGCTCCCATAGAGGTGTTTCAGACGATCTCGAAAAAGATAAAAGTTTTAGATGAATAATTCGTATGTTTATCTAGATATCATAACCAAATTTGGCATTCATAAGTTTTTTATAGTTTCCAAGCACTGTACCAAATTTGATAAAATTTTTATACCCTGTACCGTATGGTACCAAGGGTATATTAAGTTTGTGCAAGCCGAAAATGTATGTAACATATAGAAGGAGACGTCGGAGACACCCCAAAGTTACCTAAAATATGATCAGGGTGAAAAGAGAAGTCGATATACCCATGTCCGTCTGTCCGTCCGTCCGTCCGTGTGAACGCCTAGATCTCAGAGATGGTAAGAGCTAGAGTTACCAAACTTTCACATTAGATCCCATATTATTCCATAGGAGGCAAGTTTATTTTATTTTTTTGATATCGGGGATAAATTATATAGCTCCCATGGGGGTGTTTGAGACGACCTCGACAAAAAAAAAGCGTTTTAGATGAATAATTCGTTTATTTATGAAGGTATCGTAACCAAATTTGGTATTCGAAAGTTCTTTATAGTTCCCAATCACTGTACCAAATTTGATTGAAATCGGTTGACTATATCATATAGCTCCCATAGGACCGATCGGCCAAAAAATCGATTTTTTAACAAAATTTGTTGTGTTTCGTTTGTTTGTTAAGATATTGGGACTAAATTTGACATTCGTGAGTATTTTATAGTTCCTAAGCACTGTACTAAATTTGATCCAAATCGATTGACTAGATCATATAGCTCCCATAGGACCAATCGGTCCAAAAAAACGTTTTTTATACAAAATTCGATGTGTTTCGGTTGTTTGTAAAGATATTTGAAATAAATTTGGCATTCATATCTTTTTTAAGGTATTTAAGCACTGTGTCAAATTTTATTGAAATCGGTTGACTATATTATATAGCTCCCATAGGAACGATCGGTCAAAATAAAAAATTTTTGCTTAAAAATTCTTCTGTTTTTGGTTTTTTTGTGAAGAAATCGGACTTTATTACAAGGTAGTGGTACAGGGTATCCTAAAGTCGTCCGCGCCCGACTTTACGTACGCCATTTTTTAAAACAAAATTCTTTGTGTTTCGTCTGTTTATAAAGATATTTGAACTAAATTCTGCATTCAGATCTTTTTTAAAGTATTAAAACAATGTGTCAAATTTGATCGAAATCGGTTGACTATATCATATAGATAGAAACGATTGGTCAAAAAAAAGTTTTGCTTAAAAATTCTTATTTTTGGTTTTTTGTGAAGGAAGCGGATTTTATTGCAAGCTAGCGACTTTACGTACGCCATTTTTCTTCTCTCGGTTTCACCAAGTTTATAGTGTATCATAAAGTCGTATATAGATATTTTTAAAGATTACCCTTGCTGAAATTTATGTTTTTTTTGTATCTTTATGGGATTGTGTGTGAGTGTATTTGGCTTTTGTTAAGCTTCCGATATTAAGGCCTAATTTTCTGTTGTCGACCAAATGATTACCAATAAAAAACATTTTGAATTTTTTAAGAGTTTGATTTGTGTTGAATTTATCACATTTATTTTTAAGATTAACTTTCATTTAATTACAATATGATGCATAACATAAATTTAATTTTGTTTGACATAAAAGCCTACACAATATTTTCTGTCATAATATAATTTATTATCATATTTTTTTATGATTCTGAATTAATACTCTTTGTTTTACACAAAAAACGACATAAAATTTATTTTACATGTAGGGGGGCTGTAAGTTACTGTATTTATAGATATCGGGGTTTTTGTTTTTTTTTTGTGCATATCTCTATGAAAATAATTTCTAATAATTATACATACATGATTTTGGGCAATTTATGCGGCAAATTTAAGTTTAAAAGTTGATGCCATTTTTAAACTGGCTTAATTTTAACATTTAATTTAAAATATGACTTTGATTCTTGGCCATTTTTGCTAGATACGTTTTAGTTTTCTGTGGGAAATTTTAACTAATCTAAACACTTAGAAAAACTATTATAGAACCTTTACCGTATTTTACACATATATTGTTCATAGGACTTTTTTTTTGTACATTCATATTTTGTGCCTTTAACAAAGCTTTCGAAAGTTCTTCTAGACTTTTACATAAATTTTTGGTCATTATAAAAACTCATATACTTATATATAGTATGTTAGCTAACTACATCAAAACGACTAGAACCGTGCTGAGATAAAATTTATGCTGTCGATTTTCGATAACGCTAAAAATATCGAAATCGAAAACAGCGCTGAATAAAAATTTACTACTTGAAAAAAAATCTACTAAGTAGCTTCAGTGCCGTTTACAGCTAGTTAAATTAAGCTATGTATTATTTAGTAGCTGTTAATCCTTTCCAGCTTTATGCCTTAAAATCGTTCCAAAAATAAATTCTACTACCAAGTTTTTCAGCATTTTCTTAGACCCAATTACTGCGCATAGGCTATAAAGCGTCGTTATGGCTCTTGGAGATGGTTGTTTCAATCTGATCGATGCGTCGAAATGAGGGCATGTAGGTGGCGCTAGTCTGTGTAACAATCGAGTTGTTCGAGGAACTCTGTGACGTAAGAAGCGTGTTATAAAGATTTTTGTAACAGGTTTTATAAGCCGGGCTTACCTTCTTTTGTCTATAGGAACGTCCACGCACTCTGGTGGTATTACGTCTAACCGGATTAACGGTGGTGGATTTTTGTGAGAGACGCACAGAGCTGAAAGTGCTGCCACGATGACCACGCCTTATTTGTGGTGAGGGCGTACCAGTAGCTGCGGTGGAGTAAAATTTGATGTTGAAAGTTCGGTACCAGAACCTCTTGGGATACTTACGAGTTCCGGCGATGGTGGTGCTGCGCTTGCTCGCCTGCAACATGCCAAAGACCACAGCGCTGAAGGAACCATGATGTGAGGTTTGACGCTGTAGATTTGGGGTCTGTGCCAGGGGTATACCAGCGGGCAGACGCACTGGTGAGATAAGCTGACTCTCCGTAATGCCCTTGGGATGCACATAGAAGGTGGTCATCATGCCCTTGCCCTTGACATTGATATCGCCACGTTTCTGAGAGAGAGAACACCTTGGAGTCATCGGCTTAGACTATAACCATTTCAAACTCACCATACAAGTGTAGCCACGCATGCGTAGCAACTCTGCCGTATTAGCGGAAACCTGCACCCGCCAATTCTCTCCCGTGGAGTCCATGCGTGAGGCTACATTCACTGTATTACCCCAGATATCATAGACGGGCTTACGTGCACCAATAACACCACTAACCAGCGGTCCGCTGCATATGCCCACACGTAGTTGAAAGTTATTGAAAGCATCGCCATTGATCTCCTCCAGCTTTTGCTTCATGGCGAAAGCAAACTCCACCAGATCACAAACACTATCCTCAGAGCTCTCACCACGTGCACGCAAAAGCTCGGCATTAAGACCCGCCGCAGCCATATAGGTAGCACCCACAGTTTTGATTTTCTCCACTGAGGCGAAACGTGGCTCCTCCAGCAATTCATCAAAGTCGCCTGCCAGGGAGTTGGGGGAGGACATAATTTTAATCGTGTGCGTGTTGGAACATTTAATTAATTGACTTACAGATAATCTCATTGAGTATACGTATGCAGGCCTTGCCATTGTCAATGTCCTCGGAATAAAAGTCCTGAAAGTTGGGTATGGAGGCAAACATAACACCGCACAGATTATGCATCTTAGAGTAGAGCTCGTCCGTGTGCTCGTCGGACAGATAATAAGCGGCCACATGGTCCGGCAAAATGTTCTGCGCATAATGGACATTTAATTAATGATGGACAAGTTGGACAGCCGTACAGCTGGGGCAAGTTTCAGGCCATTTGGTTTACCTTAATTAATGTGTCGTTCAGCGCACGATTGGATTTCATGTTGGTCAGTTCACGCTCTGCTTGTTCCTTCCATATAAAGTCCAGACGCGAGGTAACCTGCAAGCAAAGTTTAGTCATGGTGCTTAGACAGCCAAACAGACTCCTGCTCACCTCAACCAGACGCGCATGATAGCAGACCATGACCAAAAAGGATATCAACAGTATGAGCATTTGCACGCCCAAGGGCATGCCCAGTCGCGACAGGTCGCCCACGTTAAAACTCTCGCCCGTATTAAACTTGAGCACAATCAACGCCGTATAGAAGCCCACCATGCCCAGGGCCATGATGGCCTTCACCAAATAGTAAAGCTTCAGCGCTGTGGCCAAGCTAACCAAGCACAGTACCCAGGTGAAGACAATATACTCGGGATGAGCACACTGCGCTTCGCCGTACTGTCGAAAATCCACATAGCTGAAACTGGAGTTATTCAGTGAAACGCTGTGTCCATGGCTGGTCATCAAATAGGGCCGATGTGACTGCTCAAAGTGCTCCAAAGGCAGCGGCGATTGTGTCAAGTTTAGTGCATTTGCTAGCGTCTGACGCACTAGCTCATCGGTGGGCGCATGCGTAAAGTTCTCCTGCAGCAAAGCATCCACAAAGTTGCCGCCAGATGGCGTTATGACACCCGTGGATGTATTGATGGTTATGTTATGATGTATGGTTGCCGAGAGAAATACGTTTAGTTTTAGTTCCTTTTCGGCTGCAGTACCATTAGCCATGTAGGCTCTAAAGAGAGATCTGTCGTCATCGCCAGTGCCATTGTAGGTGGAGGAGGGGCACAGCACCAGACCAATGGCACTAAGCATGCACATGGATATAATGACGCCACAAATGAATAAGGTGCGACGTTGCCGTTGATGCACCAGTTTGGCGGAGTTGATCTTAAGACAGCGTGGCAAGCCTGGAAAAGAAAATAGGATAAGAATGATTGGTGGGATGGAGTTGAGTTTCTTAGATGGCCAAACGAGCTCAATCGCTCTTGGAATATGCACGTGCTCCAGATTACACATTTGGATATATCGGATAGAGTTGACTTTCTTAGATGGCAAAACGAGTTCAATAGCTCTTGTAAAATGTATGTAATCCAGACTATTCATTAAGAGAGTGTAGAGCATAAAAATATCGACATTGTCCTGCTTCCTTGGTATTTTAAACAAGTTTTTTACTGTCATGCCCGTGGCCACAGCCCTGATTTATTTTTTAATGTGTGAATACTTGATATGTAGCCGCTAGGTGGCGCATCACTTCAATCGACAAAATTGGTGTGGCCGTATATTTTATTTTATGCCGCTAGCTGGAACGTTACATGAAGTTGTAAACTGTTTGACGCAAGACGGCGCCACCAAAGTTTAGCATATTTGTGTTCGAAATGAAACGAAACGGCCGAAATTTGATTAGAAATAATATTTTACGTAAATAAAATTAATTATTAATTAATTATAATACCTCGTTTCCACTGCTTTTGTAAAATGAAATCTATAAATATTCATAAACAATGATTTTTGTGATATTCAGAAAAATTTAAAGTCAAGAGTCAAATTCTTTATTCCACCGACTGTTCTCTCAGCCTAGAAGTTAACAGAGCAGTGATCCTTGTAAACTAACCCAAAAAGCACCTTATTCCTCTAAGAATAATTTTTTATAGCTGTTAAAAAAGTTCACATCCATTTTGGCGTATTTCTTCTTGGAAATTAAACCTTTAAAAATCACTTTTTGTCTTCCCCGAAAATATTTTTCGTGCTTATTTTTGCTAATTTTTCATTCGCTTTCGAAACAAAAAAAAAACTTTTCTTCTTAAGCTTACCTGGAAACTCCTCAGCCATGACCAGGACACAACAAAATGTAAGGACCAAGGTACCGACTGCCAGACAAATGATGAGACGTGTACAGCGCGGTATAATTATGACCTGACAGAGCACCATAAATATCCAAATGACAAATACACACAACATATTCGAGCTGAATGAATTAAATAAAAAAAAAGAGCAAAAATTAATTAAGTACAGTTCATTAATTATGCCATAGACTAAGGATAAATGGAATAAATGGTAAATGACATGGCAGGATTGCGTATACGCACCGAAACATATCCTCACGCAGCTGGCAGAACTTTTGCTCCTGGCATTTGTCTTTAAATTTTAAAGTCCAGGGATTGAGATATTCACGACGTATTTGTTTATTCGAATTAATTTGAATATTTTGTTCTATAAATTCATCGATCTGTGGAAAGAGTTAAAGATGTTAATGTCAAAATGTCTGGACTTTTTTGGTAACTGTATTTTATTATTGGAATTAATTTGAATGTTTTAATTTAAACCAGGGAAGAAGAGAACATAAAATGGAGAATTTTAAAACAAGTAAATGGTCGGGTGGGAAATTTCGTGAGTAAAAAGGATAATGACATCATAAGGGAAGTATATTTGAGAATGTCGAAGGCCCCAGTAGCTAGAGCTCGTTAAATTAGTATTGAGTTTAGTATTAAATACTAGATTTAATTTGTTTAAATAAAATAAATAAATGTTAGGTTAAAAGCTTTGAGATTTTTTATTAGGATTGGCTCCTGCAAGGTACGAGTACCTATGAACCAAAAATGTTGATTTAGATTTGGGGTAAAGTTTTGGGTTTGATATCTAAGCCGTCGTCAAATACTCCCAACTTACCTCCTCATCCAACACAGTAACGGATACACGATGATCCTGTTTGGCATCCACAAGTATAGAATCGGCTCGATTTAAGCCTTCCTCTGGACTATTGAGCTGCAATTAAAAACACATTCCTTCAATTAATTTCCACCATTATTAAGTCCCCACCATTGTCCCTACATTTTTAAAGGGTATTTCCGGTATCCAATCTGTTGTTGACTCATCCTCTATAATCAAGCTCTTGCCGTCGACCACTTCCGTCAAATTTTGCACACTGGCGCCATTGCGTGGTCTCAGCTGTTGCTCCAGTGGCGCCGACATCATAGCCGAAGGCGACGATACAGTGGACATGCCCGCAGGTGGTCCAGCACTGGCATTAACCATGCTACCACCGGCTCCACCATTACGCATACGTCGGCTATCCATGGGCACGCCTTCGACCACATTGGGCAATGAACTCAAGGATACATTTTGTTTTTTTTGCAACAGCTGTGCCGGTTGTAGAGGCACTGCCGCCACTGCCGTCCCGTACTCCAAGCTGCCGTCAACGCTGACGCCATCGCAATCATTGGCGCTGCCACTAACCGAAATCGATTTGGGCACAGCCGTGGGGGCAACACTGGCGATGCTGGCGGCGGCTGCGGCGTTGTTGTTGAAGGCGGAGCTGCTGGTGGCCAAATGGGCGCTGCTGCGTGTGCCAAAGCGCCGCTTGGGTCTATAATTGTAAATGGAAAATGGTTTTGCAAATGTTTTCTTTACAATGCACTGAGAGAAATGAGGGGCAGTGATAGCCATTTTAGAATTTGTTTAAAGATTTGTATTTAACTAGTGAGCCCGGTGACGTTGTCCTACCCAAAGTTTTTGAATACTCTTAAAGTGTTCTCTAGTTAGCTTATCTAGACGATCTTAAGATTTTTGTATTAGTTGACTTTCGTGACTCTCTAAAAGCCGTATGGACGAACTTATGTATTCTTAAGAGAGCTCTCATTTCTAATAAATGCATGCCCCACAGAAACTACATTTCAATCCCTTTGCGACTACGCTTCTGTCTGCACTTAATGTCCAATATCCGGTGTTGAACAATTTTCAACTATGCTTTATTCACGATATTCACAAAAATGCGCATATCTCACGAACCGATATACATCATAATAGGCTTAAAACTTTCGTATTGACAACCTCTAACACACGTAAAAATCATATTTGAAATTCATCGACGCGTTCATGAGAACACCCGTAACATATAGATCTAAGTTATCATGCCACAAAAATTAATTATTATAAGATCCCAAAGATTTATTTTAATCTACAACTACTTCTGCAGCTGACTTCTAGAAGAATTTAGGGATTACAGCTTACTTGCTAGAAAAATGAGGGTTTATTTTTTTTCAGTGTACTAGCTTACCTGAGTGGCTCGGTGCGTTTGATCAGGTAGGTTTTGACATTTAGCATTTTGAGATGATTGTCCCGACTGCCGCCATTTCCGGGCTCCACTTCGTAGGCATCGTTCAAACACTTTAATGTGGCCTCCGAGATGTGCACGCGTCTGTAAGTGAAGTGGTTTATTATCAAGAATCCGGGAATCCGGGGAGTGTGGAGCGAGAGCAAGTAGTTGGCGAAAATTAAATTCAAATATTTGCATACGTTTTCTATGATTGTGCGTAGCTGCTATGCATTTGCTGCCTGACTGTGTGTGTGTGTGTGTGTGGATGGGTGTGTCTTGGTTTTACCAAAGTGGGTGTGTCTGGGTACGTACAGGAGGCGCGTTGCCATGGTCTATATGCCTTTCATAATTGCTTGACTGGCTCAATGGTTGGTCCAACCACAATTACATCAAAGCATTTTGCATTAAATTGAGCTTTGTTTTATTTTGCCACCGCCTCCTGCTCCTCACTCTACTCCACTCCACTCCACTCCCTTTGGGTTTTGTTGGTTTTTCTTGGCTCGAGTATTTTGTTTTCCGAGGCATTGAATTTGTAGTTTAGTTTTCTATTGTGGTTTTTCTTGTTGTCGTTGTTGTTTAGTTTCTAAGCTTGTGTAGGGATTGCAAAAATTACTTTGGCAATTGTAGCTAAGAGGACTTGCCCCAAATTGGCCAATTATAAATGTAGCCAACTAGGCTAAGATTGAATGCAGCAAAAATTTCGTAGTCAGCAAAAATTTTGTGGCTTATGGCTTGTTGCCAAAAAAAAAAAGAGGAAAAGTCTGTCTAGAAGCTTTTCACTCGATTCTCGGTACATAAAACAATTAGAGTAAATCGATATTATTAAAGATATTGTTGCACTTGACTTGTTATTATATTTCTTTTGAAGATTAAATCAAAGTAACTGGCCTGTTATTATGAAATTAAAATTTAACAAGAATGTGTTTCAGTTCTTTGACAAGTTAAACCAATTAACATCGGAATATTCTGGAGCTCAAACAGCTGGAATGCGTTTTCTTGGCTTAATTTTAGGGTGAACCAAATCTTTTGTGATGGTTGCAACTGGAACTTAAACGAAGCTGCTTCTAGTTTTGGTACTTTGGAGCCACTGCTGCAACTAGTCAGCGAGTAGAGTCTTCAAAAACAAAAATTTTTCAATACTCATTAGCTTCCGCTCAGTTTTAAAATTTGAACGACATTTTTCTCGAAAGAACTTTTTTCGAATGTCTTGTTTTGGTACTTTGGAACCACTGCTGCAACTATTGAACTAGTAGAGTATTCAAAAAAGAGATTTTTGGAATCCCGAACTTATTTTTCAAAGAATACAAATTTTCCCACACTCGAGTTTTCCAATAATATATGGGGCAATTTTGTTTTTAATCAACTTTTTTGGCCATAGACTTCACGGATGAAATTTGGTTTCTACAGGGTGCGCCATTTGACATGTGGTCGATGGACATATTGAATAACTTTGACAGTATTTTATCCAGTAATGATGTCGTCGAACACATTTTGAAAAAGTTATTGCATTACAATTAGTTAACCATGAATCGATTCACGCCCAAAGAACACATGGAAATAGCTAACAATGTATGGCAATTTGCTCGATTTTTAGGAGCGACATTTTAATGACTGATGAGGTCCAGGTTCACGCTATACTGGCACTGTAAATAAACAAAACTGTCGCATTTGGCGGATAGAAAATCCTCATACTGGTCCATCAAGCTCCACTGCATGATCAGAAAGTGACTGTTTGGGCCAGTGTCTGCTTCAAGATTTCCATCGACCACATTCAAATGGCGTACTCTATATTTTTGATCAAAAAGGTGGAGAGGCCTATGTGAAAATTAGTCATGTACTTGCAGCTCTATACAGGCGCCATTTTTCCGCCTTATCCTCTTTTCCCCCTTTATCCGAAATCCCCGACTGAATACAAAACTTAACCGAAAACAGAATTTTTATACAAATATTTAGAATTTTGCTGGTATTTTTCATATATTGGCGCTCACTACAATCAATTGACCAAATACATTAGTAAGACCGTATTTTTCTGAAGTCTTTTTCTTAATGTAATCAAAATAGTATTTTGCTGGTATTTTTCATATATTGGCGCTCACTAAAATCAATTGTCCAAATAAATTAGTAAGATCGTAATATTTTTGAAGTCAATTTTTTATATATTTTTTTGAATTTAACCAATGCACACTGCCAAAGCGAGAAGAATTTTCGCTTATTTACAGCTTTGTACAATATTTTTTTTTTGTTAGTATTTTCCGTTTGGAGACTGTTTTGCATCCATATAAGCGACAGTTTTTAATAACATTTTTATGTACATTATTTTAAAACAACAGCAAAAGAAAGTGAAATTAATGTAGACGAAAAATACCGAAAAATACTTTTTTGTAATTGTAGTCATTAAAAGGTTTTTGTGATTTTCGCGCCTTTATTTTGGTACTTGGGAAAATACTTTTCAAAAAAAGTCACCAAAGAGTGCTAAGAGCCGGATTTCACACAAAAATCTAGTATTTTGCATAAAAAGGACTACCTGACTGCGCCAACAAAAAATCTTGTATTTTCTAAAAAAATATTCTTAAAAGGATTTTAAGTCTAAACAAGACACTTGGTAAAAAGTTTACAAAAAAAAAGTTAACGGGTTGCATCAATAAAATCTAGTATTTTTTCGGAATTTTCTAAGTTATTCTCAAAAGGATTTTCGCGCCAAATTGCCTTCGGTCAAACCTAGACACTTGGGAAAAAATTCACATAAAAAAGTTACCGGGTTTCAAGAACAAAATCTAAAATATTTCTGGTATTTTATAAAAAGTTATTTTTAAAAGGATTTTCGCATTTCGCTGCTTATTGGCTAGACACTTGGGAAAAAATTTACAAAAAAAGTTACCGAATTGCACCAATAAAATCTAGTATTTTTCGGGTATTTTCTAAAATTTACGCTTAAAAGGATTTCCGCATAACCTTCGGTCAACCCTAGATGCTTAGGAAAACTTTTTACAGTTACCAATTGTTGCAACAACAAAATCTAGTATTTTTCTGGGGTTTTATAATAAATTATGTTTCAAAAGGATTTTCACATTTCGCTGCTTATTGCCTAGATACTTGGAAAAAAATTTATAAAAAATGTTACCTGTTTGCACAAGCAAACTCTAGTATTTTTCTGGTATTTTCTAGAAATATATGCTCAAATTACAAACAGGTAGCTGCTCTTTTTTTAAATTAAGTAGAACGTTCTTAAAAGCACTCCTGTCTTAAACTCCTCTTAATCATTTAGCCAATTCGCTTCAGCTGTTTCACTCAATTTGCCTTAAAGCTCTGATTTGTTTCTGAAATAACTTCGTTTTTGAGCCAGATTGCGCCTTTGCGCATAAAATATATGCTTATGAATATGGAATAATTTGCAACAAGCTCTGCCTGCCATTTGCATTAAAGCCAACTTCTCTACTCAAATGTCCAGCCATGCGTAGTTTTAGCTGGGAATAAACGCTTCATGATAAGTTCATGCAAATGCCAAAAGCTTTTGTGCATAATTTCGCAACTAATTTGCATGGAAAGCACACTCACGGATACACACACCAACATACACACGCAGGCTAAAACATTTAGTAATAGATACACGTGGATTTAGCTTACCCGGGTATTCCGCCAGATTCCATATGATTCGCAATGATAACATCATTAGACCAGACATCAAAATGCCATTTCTTGTTGCCCAAAACGCCGCACATCACTGAGCCACTATGGATGCCAATCCGCATGTTTAAATCCACCTAGAATGAAAGCCAACCACAAAAAAATTAGTTAGTGCGTGAGAATTAAAGCTAACAAAAATTCAAGTCACGCACGAAAAAAGCAACAACAACAGCAACTGCAATTGCAACTGAAAAATGTTGCATACTTTCAGGCTCACTTTGGTCGCAATAATTTGCAATTCATGAGGCACGTTGCAACTCTGCAACTGCTACTGACATGCAACCAATTTGGACAGTTCAAATGGCTGTCAGTCAGTCAGTTAGTCCGTCAGTCGATTCGATTCGTCAGCCTAACCATCTGTCCGCCGCGCTCTGACAGTCGACATCCTGACAGGAGTAGTGCCTGCCCGTCCAAGTACGCAGCAATTAAACAGCGCTTGGCGAAGTGTGGCCAATTATGCGAAACTTTGTTTCGTAAAAGAGAGGCACAAAAATCCCGTTAGTCGACCACTGCGGCAACGTCAATAAAAAAAAAAAATCAGTTTATATTTGTTGCAGTCGTTTGGACACCATCGCAAATGGTGTTGGGAAATTCGAGCCCACACAAACCAAAATACGAGGGTGGAACTATAAGTTTGTAGATTTACTGGAGTAGAAATTTTCGGATGGTATGAAAAATAACGATTTTTTCAAAAAATTCTTAATCTTGAAGTTTATATAAACACTAATTTATAACGCAGCTTTCCAAAAATTAAATAATTGAGGTATGGCTCCATCTGATAATGCTCTAGAAGACTAATTTTCATTAAAAAAAGTATTTTTTTATAATATATGTAAAAGTACCTTCGAAAAAATTTTTCGACTGGGATATTTTACAAAAATTTCATTAGAGGGTTAAGAATAATTGCCAACTTATTTTTATACTATTTAACTTAAGGGGAGGTTCTTTCAAATTTGACCGAAAAGAAGCCAAAGTTTAGGAATAAATAACGAGTTTTGATTAAAAATTAACTGAATTGAACGTTCGAAAAAAAATCGTTTTTATACCCTGTACTTGAAAGTATGAAGGGTATATTAGATTTGTGCAATGTATATACGGACAGGAGGAAGTGTAATCGGTTTACCGTGTTTTCTCCTACACCCCTCAACATATATAACATATGTATCCATATACTTTAAATTGATTTTTTAACGGAACTCTCGATTCTAATCAAAATCGGTATAAATTTGCAGAGCTTGTAGGTATGAAAATAGTTTTGGCCCAAAAAAACAATGGTCGAATGTTAAATTCTTAGAAGGAATATGCAAGAATAAAATTTTTCGAGAAAATAAGGTACAGGGTATATTTCTTTTTGTTTTTGTGGTTAGACCTTGCTTAAAAATAGCAATTTAACAATTTTTCATGTACATAAGCTATATAAAAAATTATGCATGCTTTAAGTGAAGGAAATCGGAACAATAGGCCAAGACATGTAATGGAAATTCTGATTAAAAAATTGATTCCGAGAAAAAAATCACACCGTGCGGGTGACTTAGATGCGTTGAAGACGCTCTATTCTTATAAATATCGATCGTATCAAAAAATCCTAAAATTTTTTGCGAAATTAATTGGAACGTTACGATGAGCATGAATCTCAGAGATGGTAGAGCTAGAGCAACTAAACTTTCAGATTAGATTCCGTATTATTCCAATAGTAGACAAGTTGACTTTACTTTTTTTGATATCGGGTGTTTCAGAGGATCTCGAAAAAAATAGGTTTTATAAAAGCAAGATATCGAAACCAAATGTAGTTCCCAAGCAGTGTGCCCAATTTTATCCAAAACAATCGTTTTTGGTGCAAAATTCGACTGATTTCCGAAAATAAATATCTTTCGAAGTTCTTAAACGCAATGTAGAAGTACAGGGTATCTCACAGTCACCTTCATCGTATACATATTTTTCAAAGCTTTCATTTTTTATAAAAAAAATCCATTTTCTTGACCAAATTTGATCGATCGCATCGAAAAATTCTATTATATAATATTATAAGAATATCCTTCATTATTTGAAAGAACCTCCCCTCAATGTAAAAAGTATAAAACGTGCTTAGAAGTCGAAAAACTGAGACCCAAAGTTACCTAATGTATAATTACGATGACGGGAGCAATCATTTTAGACATGTCCTTCTGCCTGTTTGTTTCGTTATAAATTAAATTCATCAAACCATCTGAAACTCTTTTTTTTTTTGTTTCTCTAACATTCCACAGCTTTCTATAGATAAGTCCAGCCATCGCATTATTTCTCCTTTTTTTTTTTTTTCAAAGTTTCAAACTTGTTGATCCGCCCTCGCACCTATACACTCGTACACAAAACATATGTATGTTTGTATGCATGCAAGCTGTCGCGTTGTGCCTTTAGGTCTGTTCTGCTCTGCTTTGCTCTCTTCTGCTCTGCTGAGATTTGCATACAAATGAATTGTCAACACGTCGCTGACATTGGGTCAGGCAACAACAACAACAGCAACAACAACAAGCTCGACAAGTTGCAATAAAAATAAAGCGACAGTTATGTAGAAAAAAAAGAAAAATCTGAAAACCAGCTGACAGTTAAAAATTTGCGGCATTAAATTTTGAAAAAAAGAAGAAAATCGTTATTCTTCAACTATGTTGGCTGGCTGCTTCAATTTTTACCTCCTAAGCTACGTTCAGACATTTATTTTTTGCGGTTTGCTTTAATTTGTTATTAAATGGAAGAATCGTTAAGAATTCCAATACTGGCTTAAAGTTCTCACTACTTAGCTGTTAGACATTTTTAGTGTGACCATATACTCATAAAACAGAAAAGTAAAAATGTGTTAGAAGACTTAAAGCGAAAAATACCAATTCGGATTAAATTTATTTTTACAATTGTTAGCAATAACTTATATCCGTTTTTGGAAGATTTGATTTTGATGGAGCCCTGATCAACATTAAAGCTTCAACTGAATACAACTCAGTATTGTATTTATTATTTTATAAAGGCTGATGCGGTCGGCCTGGTCCTTAATAGTATATTTTGTAATACAAAAGTTTTTTTATACTTTCGTTAATAAGGATATAATCACGCTTCTGGCTACATTATATAAATAGTAAGAATATGGACATTCGATCAATTTTTTGTTAGGTAAGTTACCAAAGTGCCAAATCTTTTTCTTCTGTAATAGGATTTAGCATATTTTATTTCTTACGATTGATGGCTTTGCTTTAAATTTATTTATGTATATTTTTATATATGGCGCCTAATATGATGTTACTCTCTGATGTCCGACATTTTGAGATCCTAGATCCAAACTCGACCCCAGAACCCATATTTGCATAGCCAAATTGTGTTATAATTACAAAAATAATAAAGTACCTATAATCAGTTGGCTTAAAAGTATCAAAAGTATGAATAAAATATAACAGGGGTTTGTCTGAGAATAAGATAAAAAAATGTGATTTAATTATGGAGTTACTTTGATTTAGCGGCCATTGTGTTTCCGCTATTTGGAAATTTCAAAAATCTCCATAAAGTTTTAAAAATAAGACGAGAAGACGAAAATTTGAAGACCAAAAAAAAGTTTATTTTTCTTAAGAATTGAGGTGTGAGAGAATATAGATACTCCCGAAAAAAATTAATTTTTTCAACTTTGTCAACATAGTTCATAATGAAATGCTTCTGCTTTATATTTTCTCGTTTTTCAATACCAATACAAATTTATTTACCTATTGGAAAGAAATCTATGTTATTGAAATAATTTTTTTTTGTCAATTGTTATCGTTATTCGTCAAAATTGCGAAAATATTAAAGCTGTGCCTGATTTATTTTTAAGATGGATTGATCCTATATCATTCAAATATTTGGCGACGATTTGTTTACAATAAATGCGATAAAAAGAATGATCGGACAGAGAAATTCTTGCTACGAACAATATAGAAAAAAACCCTACTGACATTTGCAAAAAATATGAAAATTGATAAATTAATCAATGAGAATATCGATCTCATATCGCTCATATCACAAGAAGAACGTCCTAATTCTAAAAAAGTCATTTTGTAGAAAACGCAATTTCATACAAAAATCGTTGAAATAAATTCTCGATTCTATTCTCACATGGAAAGTATTTTTGATATCAATATGAAATTTTTACACAATGCACTAGTTTTTCTTAACGAATAAATCTGCATATATTAACTCAAAAATCGAATTTTTTGAGTTATGACATCCTTCTTGTAAATGAGCGATATGTGCTGATTTCCGAAGAGTCAAAATTTTAAATTTTTGGAAGTAATCGGTGACAGTTCGTTCATCGTTCAAAATCGAAAGTGATTATGATGATTACTTAGGGTTGCCAACTTTCGAAAATTTTTGAAAAACTGACATTTTCCATTTTGTGTTTGCATTTCGCGGATTCACTGGTTTCCAGAGAAGATAATTATCTTAATATATACAATCGGACTGTGTATCGGCGATTTGAAAAAGCAAGAAGACCTTGGCGTGCTCAGGATCATGAATTGATCTCCACTGGTGCTTGGCATCAACCCTATAGAGATTCTATGAAATGTAATCAAACGCCATGAGAGAATTCTCCGACCAACTAGTCTAGTTGATCCTCTTATCTGGCAGGAAGGAACACTAAAGCGCCCACTGATGGACCTCAAAATTAAAAATAGATGTCAAAAATGGATTCCTCGACCCCAAATAGACATTTGGCCTCGTAAATGGATGATCTAATTCGATTTTTGAATACATATTTTGATGAAAACATCTTTTGAGAAAGTGGACGACTCGATATTCGTTTTATAACCATAGTTTCTTGGGCATAAAATGACCTCAAAATTGCTGAGAGCCCAGAAAGAAGATGTTAAGAAAGGATTCCTCGAATAAAATAGACATTTGGCCTTGTGAATGGAAGATCTAATTCAATTTAGGAGTATTTTGATAAAAACCCATTTTTTTTTTTTAGAACGATAGTTTCTTGGGCGAAGTTGCATAAAATGACCCAAACTATCAAAATTGCTGAGAGCCCCAGAACGTTTTTTCGAGCTCATACAAATTGATGCGCCCACGTTTTTAACATATTTTAATACATATTATTTGGAAAAGGCATCTAGCCCTATTTATATTTGCACTCTTTAGTAATTTTAGTATTTCTTTTACTTCAACACAAAAGTCTTTTTGTCACGAATCACGTCGTGTGAACGTAGCTAAAACCTATGCCCGCCTGAAAGTATGCTAAGTAATTTTATCAATGCAAAGAGACGACTTACGTGCGTGTGCAAGCGCACATCCTTAATGGCCTTTATCATGTGCAGTCCTGTTTCCACACTGCACACGGCATGATCCGGTCGAGTTTTCCAGTTGTCGCTCTCGAATTGCGACACACAGTAGTAACAATCACCGAGTAGTTTAACACGCAGGCAATGATTGTCCTGTCAAGTGGCAGCATAAAAAAGGACAATGAATGAGCACAAAAAATATATAGTATAAAAAAAATCATTTGAAATTCATGGAAAAAAAAGGACACACAATTTGTGTGTGTGTGTGCCTTGTCATGAACATATTGATTGCCTGCAGTTGCACAATTTTGATTTAATTGGAAAATCAACTAAAAATACTTTAATAAAGAAAAACAAAATTGTATAAAATTGTTTTTCTTTCCATTTCACTTACCTCGGCAATGCGATCGAAACGCGCAAAAAGGTCATTTAAAATTTTCACCAACTGCTGGGCGCTGGTTTTGCTGGCCAGTTCGGTAAAGCCCTGTGAGAGGTGGCCAAAACAAATACATCAGTAAACATAGTTGATATATGGACAAACATTAATAAATATATATTTTACCTTGATGTCTGCAAATAATATGCTAACATTATCCATGGGATAGACATACAATTTATTGAACTGTGTCTCCACGGTGGGATCAGTGCCCTTGTACATTTCGCTGCGTATTTGATTATTCACAATATTGGGCAAAACTGTCAAGATACAACGAAAAAAAAACCACTTTAGTAGGAGACAAAAAAAAACTGAGATACGTCTAAAAGAACAAACTGCATTTGTTAAGCAACTCAAAGCAACTGAAGAGACTGTTGAATGTCAACACTCAGGATTCCAGAGTCAGGCAGTCTGAGTGCAATTTCCGAGCGTGCCTTGGTAATGGCATCGTCGTTACCTGCACTTTCCTGTCCTTTGTTACCTGCCATTTACCTTGTGTGTCCTTTTGCTATCTTTCACCTGTGCGGAATGTCTAGACTCTGCGGGAATTTTTTGTTTGTTTTGAGCTGTACTTTTGATTAGCTGCTGCAAGTAATGTCCTTGTGAGATGCAGATGAGAGTCGAGAGCTGAGAGCTGAGGTCTTGAGAGTGGCCAGCTTGAGTGAAAAGGATAACTTGTCCTCATACTATGAAAAGTTGGGCTTGGTAAAAGTGTTAGGACAGTACTTAGGTTAATGGAATTTATTAAACAACTGAACTAATTTAAATAAAACAGATTTTTCTGAGTGTACTAAGTCGACTTTTTATGTCCTGTATTTGAAGCTTAGAGGTATGTTTGATATGTGTAAGTGAATGTAACATACAGAGAGAGAGACGACACTAATAGCCCACTGAAGCTAACTCCAATGGACAAAGATCCTAATATCTATCCGTTTGAACGTCTGGATCTTGGGTATTACAAGAGTTAAAATAGGGGAAATTACCCATACTACGTGGCCCTCACTCCATGACCATCCGTCGTATATGCCAAGACTCCCCACACCCTTCTTTAGACTCTTGATTAAGAAAGGTCCATATATTTGTTCGTCTGTATGAACGTAACTTACCCGTACTACGTGACCCTCCCTCTTGGCATATGCCAAGATTCCCCACCCCCTTTCATATTTTGTCATTTCCCAAAGTTAACTCTTTTATTATTAAGCTCGAAATAAATTGATTAAGAAAGGTTCGTCTGTATAAACGACTAGTTCTTGGTTATTATAAGAGCTAAAAAAAGGGAACGTACCCATACTACGTGACCCTCCCTCGATGACCACCCGTAGTATATGCCAATATACTCAATATACAAAATACCATTCGTAAGTATGATTTCAAACCCCCCGTTGCTATGACCAAGCGTGGTATTTTGAAGTACTCCCTTCCCCTTGTGAGGTTCGCATAGTATGAGTACGTCCCCTAATTAAAACCCATCGATCGGGTAGCTAAGTTTCCGAAGTTTTAGTCCCAAAGCGCTTAAAATCGTCTAGAGACGTATGTATAAGCAGCTATAAAGTTCCCTTTGTGGGTGCTGGGTATCTCTGCAGTATATGCCAAGACTCCCCACCTTCCTATATTTGAAACGTAGTCATTTGTGATATTTTAAAGGCCCTCTCTCCCCTCTAAGATTCGCATTACTATATTATGCTCTCTAACCAAACGTGGATCCTTGTATATCCAGCTCTAGATTGTATGGGTCGGAAAATAGTAAAAATCCATCGATTAATTGCTTTATTTCATATTTTTGGAATATTAATATCGGAAATGTCGAGTTGCGGACTTTCCAGAATTTTGGTCCTATCGTGCTTGAAGTCGTCTACAGACGTATGTGTATGCAGGCAACAAGTTCCCTTTAAGTGTGCAGGGTATCCCAAAGCCGTCCTCGGTCGATTTTATTGGTTGACCGTTTGGGTCAAGCTTATAGTAGATTTTTATAGCAGGCAGAAGGAGGAGGCGCTGTTTGCGCCAGAATGCTTGGGTAGCAATTGAGCCTAATCCATATAAACAGAGAGGGAAAGAGGCAGATCAGTTAAAATAGCAAAAAGTGATCTGTCTCTTTTTCTGGAAAAGGCTGAGTCGGATTTGGACGCTGAGCCTCGGAAAGTTAAAGACGAGCACTGAATCACGAATCCAACGACCTTTACGACGAAGTAGATAAAGTGGGGTGGGTTTACCTTCAGAAGTTTCGTTGCTTCAGTCATAAACTACCCAAGAAGGCAAGGGACTAGGCTGTGCGTATTTTGAACGTTCAGGTAGTGTCTACGATCCGTTCAAACAGCAAGATTTTGGCTCTGAGCATCGGTAAATTTAAGAGAAAAGTATTTCATAGGATCTTTAGTTGTTAACTAGACCAATGAGCCATGAATCCAACGACCTTTGCAACAAAGTTGTTCAAGTCAGGCGGGCTTACGAACAGGGAAACTCCTGCTTTACTAAGAAACCACCAATGTAGGAAGAAGGCAAAGGAGTGTGCTGTGCGCATTTGGAACATTCAGGTAGCGGGCACAGTGTCCTTGTATATTATAGAGTAAATCTCGAAGCAGCGGTTATGAAAGAAACAACTTAGGTCTTCATCCTGTTAGGTTGTTATCCCTAAAGAAATAATGACGCTACGCAATACGAGTTGCGCAAAGACTGATAGTTAACGAAGACTTTTTTATTGAACTACAACTTTTTCTCAATGATCCAGTGCCTGACCGCGGACCTCCAAGAATTTTCCCTGAACTTTGCTTATCTATCTTTTTTGCGTGATAAGACATTTCCTCAGATAGGTTAGGAAAATGCTCAATGACCTAGAGAATAAAGACAGTCTTTGGCTCCTTCTCGTCCTTTCATGCTCCACCTTTATCTTAAGGGGACTTTTTAAAAGGACAAGGAGGTTTCACCTACAACGCAAAACTTCATTATTTGGAAATCAACAGCATTAGCAAGTCTCAAGAATTTCTCCTAGCAGCCATTCGTGTCGAACTCTCTCGAGTCATTAAAATATTTTGTATAGTAAAAGAGGTGATCCTTTTTGATAACTTGACAGGATGTTAGGTATGCTTAGTTGCCAACTAACTGAAGATATGAATGTTACCCCATGCGGACAATTATATTTGTGGCTCCATTTTAAAAATAATTTAAAGTTCCTAGAATTTGCTCTTTTAGAGAAGAAATAATTGTTGCCCTACTCACTTGAATCCAAAAGCTTCTGAGTGCGTTGCAATTCCTTCTCCGATTCCTTCTTATGCTCCATGGCCTTGTGTGTTTCGATGAAAGCCAAACGTTGTCCGCGATCTGTCAGATACTTGGTATACATGCCCGCCACATTAATCGCGGTATAGAGTATGAAATTGGCAAAGATTTGAAAAAGCACGCAATCCGCATCAATGGGCATCTGGAACATGATGGAGAACATGACAGAGTACTTACTGCCCATCCATTAAAACTATACAAACTTACCTCGCCGTATTGCAGTTTAATAATTGTAATTACGGCCAGATGACAGCTGGCCGTAATGGTGCCTCCTACGACGCACCATTTTAGTGGCAGCGGCAACATGGCATAGGGCACAAATATAACGAACAAAATATACCAGACCAGGTACTCCCGATCCGCAAATCCAACGCCCTTGCTCACGAAACCTACAAAATGCAATAAAACATTTATGACAGCCACTCCAAAGAGGCGTAAAGGCAAAGGATTAGCTTTTAGCGTTGAGTTTTTGATGGCGCGCGCATGTGGCGTGCATGATTTATGAAGATGGGATGGGGGGATTAGGCCTACCTTGTATATTGAAGAGCAACCAGGTGCAGACGGCAGCCCAGTGCAAATAGTTGTTGGCAAAGCAACGCCAATAGCCCAGAAAGCAAATGGCCATATTGGCTATGCCACAGCAGACCGACCAAGTGATGGCTGTGGCCAAAGTGACATCCTGCAAACAAATCCATATTTATTCAGTTGGCTTAGTGTTTGTGGCCAACACAGCACTTTGCGTTTTGAAATTTTAATAATTACCGTCAGCGACTCCTCGGATGTTTGGGACGAACCCTTGCCATGACGCAGCATCCAGACCAGAGCGAGGACTATCTTTAGCACAAAGTCCACCACATTCACTATAATTAAAGATTTCTGACGTTGTCTATGCGTATAGGTCAAGTAGCTGCGTTCCAGAGAGCTCTGCTTAAAGGAGTTGGTCAGGGAGGGACACAGTATGCCTTTGACCACATTGCCACTCTTGAAAGCCGAATAGGTTTCATTGTTCAGAGGTCGCTGCGGTTGTCCATTGACGCAGGCTGTTTGACCCGATTCCAGCTCGTGTTCTGTGCGGATGAAGTGCAGTGATTGAGAGTTAAGTATATGAGAGGTAGGTTAGGATCAAAGACCAGGGAGGGAGTTAATGCAAAACTGGTGTAAGTTTTGTTGGTACGAGCTACTGCGTCTAGGTTAGGTTAGGGTGTTGGTTTTTTTCTAAAGTAATGGGCGCAGATGGATAAAATTGATTTTTAATTTGTATAGAATGGAGGAACCTCTTTGGTGGGGTTAATGAAGAAAAATTTGATAATACTTAATTTGAAATTTGATTGAATATTATAATGGCTTGATGGACGAATCTATTTTTTGATTAATACCACTTTTTTAATTTTAATTAAATAATATATAATATGAAGCCCGAAACTACAATAATTTTTTAACAGACCGATATTTTCGATAATTTTACAGTGAAAAAAAATACTTAAAAAGGAATGGTTAAAAAATTATACAATAAAAGTTATTACAAAAAAATTTTTTAAAGTAATTATTTTTAAAATAATTTTACTGTAAGGTGCAAAGCAAAGCCATTTTTTAAATTAATAACATTTTTTAAATTAAAATTTAATAATTTAATAATCTCGAAACTACAATAATTTTTGTGTAGAACGATTTTTCTATGAGATTTTGTTTTAATAATTCATTTATAGCAAAAATAATTAAAAAATAATTATTTTAAAAATACTTAACGATTTATTCAAAGTAAAGCCAATTTGTTACCTAAATCAATTTTTAAAACTTTAATTTAATAATTTTTAAACCCGAAACTACAATAATTTTGTAAAAGACAGATTTTTTTTAACATTTTAAAGTAAATGTTTTTTTACATCTCGGGGAATGTTAACTAAGAGCGATTTAGGATCAACTAGCATGACTAAAATTGAAGGGGTTCGATCTTCTTCCGACAGGAAAAGAAATTAAGCGGAAACACCTGAATAGAATGGATTTTTGATTTTAGTAAATTTGTAGTCGATTATGTAAGAAATTATGTGCCGAAGTGACTTAAAAAAAAAGTTTTCCTCCACTTATTTGTTGCACTTTAAACGTAATTTTCTCGAAACCACTTTTTTCGAACGGTTTCACGAATAACTCAAAAAAGTTATTGACTCAAAATAATTATTTTTTTTTTTAAGAAGTAATTTTTCATGATTTTTTTTCACGAAATCAATCATTTTTTTTCCACTTAAAAAAATTTTTTTTTAGTTGATATTTTTGACCTTACATGGTTCACTTGGTTTTGGTCCATATATAAAGAGGAATCCAATTTTTTTATGTTTTATGTTTCAGATCAATGGCGACATCAAAAAGATACAGCCGCGGTGACCTCTTCGAAAATTAGTCATGTTCTCGTAGCTCCCTACAAGCGCCATTTTGATTTTTAATACTTTATAAAATAAAGTTTCTTTGAAAAACAAAATCGAAAAATTACCGTACAAAACCGTGGATTATAGTCACATGTTACCCCTTATAATTTTTTCCAAATATTTTTTAAAGTGTAAAGTTTTTGGAACTGTTTAGATTATTTCTAAGAACTGAAACATTTTGAAAATTCGAATTTTTGAAAAGTTTTTGTTTCTTTGACGAACACAAGAAGGAAATATTTAACTTTTGACACATGATGAAAGTCTCAAATTTTCGTAAAAATTTCACATTTAAGTAAAAATTTCAAATATTTTTAAAAATTTCGATGTTTCCAATTTATTAAAAAAAATTAAGAAATTTATTGTTTTTCCAAATCCGTTTCGCAGTATCTGAATTAATTGCACCAGACATATTTAAATCGATTAATGAACTGCCTTAACGATAACAAAAAAAAGTATTAAACCGATATTTTTTATGCCTTTACGATAACAAAAAAATGTGCAATATTAAACCTATATTTGAACTTTATAACCAAAACATGTCAATCGGCAACAACACAATCCTAGTAATAACCAAAATATAATAATAGAATAATCCTTAAAATTCCAATAGTAGAAAGTAGATATCGATTTCTCGAAATGATTGGCCTGCTCAGATTTCCTAGACGCATTAGTTAATAGTCAGCTAAACTTTTGAAATTAGAATTTTTCTGAAATTGACTGGTAGGTATTGGAATGACCCGTTCCGATGTTTAAACGATTTGGATTTTCTTTTATTTCCGCTTCCAATATGCAGCCCTGGTCACAGCTTCTCCTGTTACTCTCTCTATAACTCACCAAAATTGCTATTGCCAAAAATGCTGCAGCTTTCCGTGCGTCGTTTGGGACCATAGATGCGTTTGGCCTCCACAATGCGCACGGATTGCACCCGCATTGGGGTCTGTTGCTTGGCAGGAACTCCGGTGGACAGCATGGCCTGCTGTTTCTTGCGCAAATTGGATAAAATTGATGTGGTCGATGCACGCAGAGATGGTGGCTGGTCGCCGCCGTTCTCATCCATCTGGGCGCCGTCGCCGGGCAGACGTGGAATTTTCGACATGTCCGTCGTAATGGAGAGCGTTGTCGTTGTTGCTGTCATTATTGTTGCTGTTGTTGTTGTTGTGGTGGTGGCCAACTCCTGCTGTGTATTTTAGTTTAGCTTTTAATTAGCACTAAGTGCCGCTGCTCCATTTCACTTACCTCAATGTCTATGGCTGTTGTTGTTGTGGCTGTAATCTGCTCATCATTTGTGGACTGCACTGCGGGATTACTTAGACCCATGTCATCGCCATCGGTAAGCTCATCGTCATCGCCTTCTAGCTTAAGGTCGTCAAGTTGTGCTAAGGCTATAACGCCCTTATCTGCTGCATGCCGCAGCACTACGGCATCTTCCTGCTCCTCTCGCGGCTCCTGCTGGCTGTCAACAGCGCCTTGAGGTAGCTCAGCTGGCGCTGAATGTGTCGCAGAATTGCTGCCACGTCGTTTGGCATTCAGTGCGTAAGGCGTGGGGCTAAGCTGACGCAGATGCACCTCATCCGAGACCAACTTATCATCATCCATTTCGTTGTGCTGCTCGTTGGCTCTGTAAGTGAAAAGCTGGTATTAAAACTTAAGCGTCTTGAAGTCGGAATGCATCCTAGGCTAGGACTAATTGAATGCCACAATTCCCACACAGACTTGACGCGAAATAAACTAAATCAATGCTAATGAAAATGGTTTCTAAACGCCACCATTTTCTTAGCACAATATGCGCATATCAATTTTCCAGTCTGGCACGCGCCATGTTTGCTACCAGGCCGGATACAGCAATGGCGGGCGGGCGGCTGTTTATGCAAAACATGGCCGCCGTTGTATGCTGCAGCGGTAACAAGTATTCCGGCGGCGTAGATTTTGTCGGAGATGACAATCAACAGCTAGAAAATGGCGTACTGCTGTCGTTGTCATTATTCAAATTAGCAGACACCAATACACATGAGGGCACTCACCCACACACAGGCACAGGCACACATATTACATATGTATAAGAACATATATGCATATGTATGTGTTGTAGCTAGAAGAGCAGCCCAAAATTTGTCACGAATCTCAAAATCAACATGGAAAACATTCCACAATAAAATTCCAATAATAAATCGCAGTGAACAACTTTTATGTCTGTGTATCTGTGTGTGTGTGTGTGTGAGTGAGTTTGTATTGAGTAAATGCTGGCATTTACGGTTAGGTTCTTCATTTTTTTTTTTTTGATTTTGAGCCGTAAGCAAAGCTATAACAAAAACAACAACGACCAACAAACAAATTTAATAGGACTCTTCTTGCCATTTTATACCCTTGTAGCAGGCGTATTTACTTTAGATGGATTTTTCAAGCACATAATATATTAAGTTTAAAGTATATAATAAAGTATCTCAATGAAGTAAAGCACATATTGTTGTTGAAGACACCTAATATGGGCTTCAATTCGTTTTGAAATTGTTTTTGTTTGGGCTTTATTGTAATAGACAACATTGGCATATGCTCATGCTTTTACTTTTTATTGAAGTCTTAAAGTTATCCTGCGATTACGATATTCAGTAATTTTAAATTCAATATCGCAATCTGTGAACCATTTAGGCTTTAAAAGGAGTTATTACCTATATGAACGTTATATAAGAACCCCCTTAAAAGTGAACGAGCTGACGCTATACTGATTGTTCGAAGATGGATGAGGGCACAGGAGCAGGCATCTTATCTGAAGAGCTTTCGACGAAGCTTTGGTGTTGCGCTTTTCAAGCAGAGATATACGCAGTCTGGCAAGCGGAGGGACTTATTGACACCTTGGACGTAAGTCCAAGGAACATTGTAATTCTTGTCGATAGTTAGGCTGCTATTTAAGCTCTGTCATCGCACACCATAAAGAGTAAACTACTCAGTAACACGAGGCTAACGCTAAACATTATCCATCACCACTTAATAACATTTTGCTGAGTTTCGGATCACGCAGTTGTCCCTGGTGACGAGGCGGCGGAAGAGTGCGCTAAGAACGGCTCAGCGCCCGCAGCCAACATTGCGGTTACATAAATAGATAATTACAGGACGTAAATCAGGGACTGGAATGGGACATGAAGTCCGGTTGTCGCATCTTCCAAACACTCTGGCCGAGATATGATCCAAAGCGAACATTCTTTTAATTAGGCAACACAATGAACCACAGTCTCTGGGTGATCTCAGTCACTATCTGAGCTTCCGATATAACCTTAACCTAACCTATATGAATGCTGTTGGTAGCTTTCTGGTAATATTTTTTTTATAACTAACATAAGTGCTTTTTGGAGTACTTAAAAGCAAACTTTTCGTTCCCATCCCTATCTCTATTATCGAATGCAGCGAATCAAACGGTTAGGTATGTTCATCTGTTTCCTCCTAACTTAGCCGCTTATCATAATTTGCCAAATAAAATATCTTTTGAAGCGTCTTGGATGTCCGCTGGTTATAGACTAAATTTTGTCAACCATAAATTCAATATGGCGCCCTCAGGAGGAGATTAAATCATCATAAAGTTGTGTTACATCTCAAATAAAACGGCTTAGTAAGAAAATTTCGGAATCATATTTATTGTTGGCTGCTGCTGTCAGCTATGTTTCGATAAATTCAATCAAAATTATTTTATACAAGGAATTTAAAAATATTTTTTTTTATTTTTTCTGAAATTTATATGTTTGCTGGAAGTAACATAGATGCTTTATCGATGCATCGATATCCGATCCAATGATTCTTAGATAATATCCAAAATATTGCGTTTCATGGGATTTTTTGGTGGTTATCGATAATCCATGTTTGAAGGAGTTTTTTGGGCTTGCGGTTCGGCTGCTCAAAATCCATAAAAAATATCGAAAACAACAATGTTGGCCCACTCTGACTTAATTTTAGAATTCAAAAAATACCCGCCACATGAACTTCGATGTATCGAAACATCGATGTCTCAAAGTTAAAAATATCGAAAACATCGATGTTTCTTCAGCACTAATCCGAATTATACCATATACAACCAATTCTGTTGTTAGACGCCTTTTTTTACACAGTTTTAAAATATCACGATCTAGTAAAAATTTTATGTACTCTATCTTAATCCATTTAGCACAATTAAAAAATTTTATTTGACTAAAATTATAACAAAAAATAGTTTAATCAACCGAATCTGTTAGAAATTTTTGTTGGAGAATTCTTCTTTCTTATTTTTTTTAGCAGCTTAAAAAATTACTTCTTGTCTTTTTTTACTCGGATTTTTTCAGTATTTTTTTTTGCAAGCTTAACTACCGTGTAACAACGGAATCAGATGTACTTCATTTATTAATGCTTAATAAGTGCTAAAAATAGGGGAACTTTCAAATTAGCACTCCTTTGCCCCAAAGACCGTTCTTGAGCTCCATGAACAACGTTAATGCAGAGTAATTTAAAGTCGAGTAGTCCAGACTTCTTGAATGTCTTGACATTAATATAAAAGCTCTTACGAGGGTTGGCGTTTGAAGCAAGCAGGGGGCAGATCTCCCTTTTTTCTAAATTTTTTTTAAATTTCTTTTTAAAATTTGTAAGATCTTTTTAAATGTCTGATTTTTAATGTCTGATCCTATAAAACACTTTTCATACTAACTAACCGAACTGTCAGTATATTTTATTTTATTGCCAAAAATTTTTATCAGTACAAAGCTTTCCAAAGCTTCGGGTAGAGTATCAATGCAAACATCTACAAAAGTCTAATGTGGTTACTTCTTGTTAATTCAGCAGCATTTCGCATTTTGCAAATTTTTTTGAATGCGTAATTGAATGAGACAAAAATTACCTTTGATGTGCGATTTTCAGAAAAAATCTCATTTGATTTTCCGCTTTCCTAAGCTGCGTTTAAATCGAGCTCTGCATACAAAAATCTTTGCTGTCTTTTCAAGCATTTTGTCAAGTTTTGTCAACTTTTCTAAATTGCCTTCAAAAGGATGTTTGTTAAAATAATCTTTAAACTACGCTTTGTACGACTTTAATGTTTAATTTAAGTTTTATTTTTATTAATTTTTTGTTTGCTTTGTAAATATATGATATAATTAAATTGCTATTTTTGTACTAAATTCAATTTATATTTGCTTTAAAAATTGAGCACAAATTGTAAAGTTTGCTTTTAGGCGCAATAATTGTTATTTACTCAAATTGAGTAGTTTATTTATTTTATTTAAAAATTAAAATTACATTTTAATTAAAAATTGCGTAAAGAAGGTCAGTTCCTGCTTAGAACATTATACATTATCTTTGGTTCTTGGAGAAGTCAGTTAACATTGAGCATAACTTCAGACAACAATAGGCAATATACTTTTAGTGTTAAACAATGCTTTAATAATTATAACTATAACAAGAATATCAAGGAATAAATAAAGTGAATTTTATATTGAACTTTAATGTTTGGTTTATATTTTCGTTATCCTTAAATTTTGATTGAAGAATAAAATAATTGGGCCGTACATTAAAGTCGGACGCGGACGGCTTGAGATTGGACTTCAAGAGATATTTATTGCCAAATTTGGTTACAATAATTTCATAAACAAACAAACAAAAAAAAAAACGAATTTTGCACCTACTAAGTTTTTTGACCAATCGGTCCTATGGGGGATAAATAATTAACCAATCGATGTTGATTAAATTTGCAAAGCTGGGAAACTCTAAAAACTTCCAAATACTGTATTTGGTTACGATATTTTCATAAACAACCGAATTATGACCTTAAAAAGCTTTCCTATGATCCTATGGGAGCTATATAGTATGTCAACCGATTTGATCAAATGTACAGCGCTGGGAAACTCTAAAAACTTCAAAATACTAAATTTGGTTAAGATATCTTCGTAAAATACCGAGTTGTGATTTTAAAAAGGGTTTTTTTTTTTACCGATATAAGGACCTATGATAGCTAATCAAATATAGTACAGTGTTGGGAAAAACAAATTATTTACGATATTTTCATAAACACAAAAAAATGTTACATCCAAGATGTTTTTTTTTTTTGACTGATCGGTCCTATGGGGTCTAAGCCCATTGATAATAGATTTTATTGGAAACTCTAAAAAACTTCCAAATCCCAAATTTGGTTACAGTATCTTCATAATTCATTCATTAGGTTTTCTCAAGGTACTCTGAAACTCCCTATGGGATCTATAAAATATAACCCCGATATCAAAAAATTACAATTAAATTGTCTCCCCTGACATAATCAGGCATCTAATCTGAAAGATTCGTTCCTCTAGCTTTTACCATTTGTGTGATCTAGGTGTTCATACGGACAGACAGACAGATGGATTTGGGTATATTAGGGTGGATCAAGTTTTTTCTGTATAAATCGATTTTGATTCTTTGGATCTTTCTAACCAATTCTGACCAAGACACTATGGGTCTAAAATGAATTTGTAGTCACCCACTTTTTTAAAATACGTTTCTATCAAAATATTCAAAATTTTGATTTAGATCTTCTATTTACATGGCCAAAAAACGTTATTTATCCTCTAACTGAATGCATATTTTTGTGTTTTTAGGGTCGAGGAATCCATTTTTGAGCGCCGCCAGAGGGCGCTTCAGTGATTTATTTATTATATTTCCGGTAATACCCAATCAAAATATCTGAGTGACCCAGAACGTTTTTTGGGCCCCAAGCAAATTGATCTGCCCTAGGGTGTATCGACTCTTCTATTAATTTTTGGGGATCTCCTGTTATCTGTACAGCTCTGAGCTAAGTTTCATTCCACAACGTACGAAAAAAAGGTAAGGTAACGTATAAGTGTATTGGGTGGATCATTGAATTTCGAGTCGCCCATTTTTTCAAAATGTTTTTTTTTCGACTTAGACGTTCCATTTATAAGGTCATAAACTTTTCTAGCCAAATGAGTATTCGTGGTGTTTGGGATTAGGAATCCATTTTTGACAACTATTTTTAATTTAAAGCACCACTAAAGGTTTATGTAATTTTTTTTTTTTAAATTGACAGAATATTGTGAAGTTCGACGAGTATTTCACTTTTTTATAGTTCCCAAGCAGTTCGTCGACTAGTAGTTTCTTGGGCAAAGTTGCTTAAAATGACCCAATGAATGAAATCCGCTGAAAGCCCCAGAAGGTTTTTTCGGCCCCATTTAAATTAATCCCCTATTAATTAAAGATGCCGCCGTTTGGATTCGGCTATAAACTCTAGGTCCTTTTTTTCTTCGAACAGTTATTAATAGAGATCCCCAGGGTGGACTAACTAAATAGTCAAAAAGGAAAAATATTATTATTATTAATGGTAATGTTCATCTGTTTTTTCGTAGCTTCTAAATCGCTTGTCATAATTTCCCAAATAACGTATGCTTGGAAGCGACTTGATTGCGTCAGGGTTATAGGCTATGATGTGACGTCATATTAACTTGAATATGGCGTTCTCAAGAGGACATTAAGACGTGAATAAAAAAATTTTTGTTAATAGTAAATTTCGAAGATATAGCAAAACGTATAATTTTATGCGGATTCGTTTTTGCGTGCTCCGGCAAACGATTTTTCGATAAATTCGTCTAGTTCCTTTATTTTTGCCGTCAAATTCTCATTTTATGTTCACCCGAAATTATTTTTCCGTAGTTCTGTTCCTTTCTAATACTTTTTATTGTATAGATTTTTCATTAAAATATAGAGATAAGCCACATTAGCTAGATTTTTTTTTACAAGCGGTTTTCTTTGTTAACGAGAACCCTGCGTTAGGTAAGTTATCGATAAATAATGTATTCGAATATGTGCGCGTTGATTGAGTCACACATTTAAAAGGTTAAATATAATTGTCAATAAATATCTAACTTCAACTAAAGAATATTCCAAAAATAGTTTCTGTTTAAAATTCACACTTTTTTAAATCTATTTTATCGATTAATTTTATTACCATTCGTAGCTTTGAAATTGCTTTTATGAAACAAAAAATTTTTTTTCACACACTTTTAGCCTCACTTAGCAACCGATTATGATTTAGTGCTAAAAATATTAATTGTTTTATTGTAGCGATTTTTTACGCACCTTTATTATTCATAAAAATTTCCCAAAAAATATCACGTGTTTTGTCGCATTAGTTCGGCGACATTTTCCATTTCGTAACGACGAATTTTAATTGAGTTACTTTGTACAATATTTGCCCAGCTTAAACGGGGCAAACGGCCAATCCAATTCTTGGATAGCTTTGGATGAGTAATCCCAAAGATAAACAAATACTACAATGTAGACACTCGGGCAACAAACAACAAACAATCGAGCTTGTTTATCGCTGGCTAATAAACCGAAAGCCGAACCAAAATATTATACACGAACCAAAATGCAAGCACGAAAGATAGAGATACTTTTGTATCTCTCCCACTGTGCGTGAGAGATAAACGCCGTAATATAATTATCACTTATATAAATGGGTTGATAATGGCGCAACAATGTTCAAGAAAATAAATCGATAAATTGGCAACAACATCTGTTGGCCATGATTGATCCACATTTAAAATCTGGCAGCTGTTGCGATTTAGAAGCGTTTTTCAAGCGATTTTTTTAAATTTTCGCGTTTTGAATGCGTTTAAGCGTTTTCTTTGTAGTTTGTTTGTTTATTTATTTAACTAGTTGGTTTATTTTTTATTTAGTTTGTTATTATTATTCTCAGAATGCCAAGCTCTACTCATATGACCGATGACGAATTTCATTTAGCACTTAAGTGATTATGGCTAACATTACACTCGACTACGACTACGTCAGTTGACCCGCATTTATTGACTTGTAGTACACATAAATAAATATATTTATCTATATTATATATATATCCAATAGATATATATTGTTTTTTTTTTTTTGTATGCCGCCCGCGGCTGTTAATTTGTTGTCTCGCGGTTTTAGCGTCGTCTTTCACATTGAACTGGCATTTGGTAACTGAGCACACCCAAAACTTTGCAACCGGAATATAATCTGAAATATGGTTATTCGAGCTATTCGGGAGCGTAATATTGCTCCACAAAAGTGAAATCAGTTTGTCAAGTTGCATGAGTTTGCTAGCCTGGCTAGAATTAACACTGCCCGCTGATAATATGGTAATTGACTATGATGATGAGCAACGATAATCATTTGTGATTATCGACTGGGAACAGTGGAGGCGATAATGATGGCCGTGCTGGTGGGGGTGCTCATCAAAATTTTTGCTTTGTTCTGGAAAGGGGTTCACATATGGGTCGTCAGCTGGTTGTTTAGTTGGGATTTTATGATAACAGATATGATTCTACTGATTTGTTTGTTCCATTAACTCTTAGTGGAGTATAGGGTCTCAACGGTTCCTCTGAATCATATCCTCTAGGAGCTAGCAGTTAGGAGCTAGGATCTAGGAATTAGGAGCTAAAGCTAGAGCTAGAGCTAAAGTTGGAGCTAAAGCTGGAACTAAACCTGGAGCTAAAGCTAGGAGCTTGGAGCTAGAGCTAGAGCTGGAATTATAATTGCAAAAATTCTTTTACATTTTTCTCTATGAACGCCACGGTTAAAGCAAAAATTTTTCCACTCAGTCGTCACAGTATAAAAGTTTACAGACCTATACGCAGTAGTGTGAATCACAAGCGTAACAAAATAAAAAAGAAACCAGTGTTGCCCTATGATTGCAGGAAAAAGTTAATTAAGCGCGTAACAAATGGCTTGTGGAAAAAACTGTTTACAAATATTTTTTACAAAGCCGTTTACCAGTTTTTATAACTAGCATTCCCAACAAAGTATTGAGTCACTTATTTTTTATTGTTATTAGAAAATTTGTATAATTTGGCACTAATTATTTTTTATAGAAATGTACGTCACTACTGACACGTGTTTAAGAATAATTAGTGCATTATACTTTGACGATAATTCAAATTGTTTTTTAATTTATTACTTTAGCGCATGCAAACTTTAAGCATTTGTAAACAAATAACAGCTGATTGTAGTGTGACCGTTTGCAGCGCAATAAAATTGCATTGAATACCACAAAAAAATATCAGAAACTGACTAAAGTATCCTCTGATCAATCGGTGCTTTCGTAGCTCTCTAAAGGCGTAAATATTTTTTTTGTAGCTCAAAATATGTACAATATTATAACCGATTTGGATTTCGAATTAAAGAAAAGTTTCTTTAAAAAAATATCAAAAAATTTACTTTGAAAGCAACGCTCCACAATGGTGGAGTAAATTAAAAACTTCCAATAACTGAAATTTTACTCGGTGTATGAGAACATTTTTTACAATGCCAGATAAATTATTTTATCACTTTTAAATTAAGCCAACTGCATTATAATGTTATAACTGACTGATGTGAAACAAAAATATGAGACTTTGAAAAAAAATCACGTATACGCAAGGTAACCTTATATACTCGGCAACTGTAGACTTTTTCATAATATTTCCCAAGGTTAAGCTCTGAATTTTTTAGAAAAATTTTGTAATTTAGCTCATTTTGCACTAAGTAGGTATTGATACTTGTTGGGCAGAAATGGAAAATTTTTAGATTCAAGTATTTTGTGGTCACTGATTTATTTTTGACTTTCTGCACAAAAAAATAACTTAAATTTTGAGTATAAATTAAAAACAAGGGTTGTTAAATATAATTATGAATATTTTTTTGCTGCTCCTTTTAATTAACCACTCTCAAGTGCAGATTTTTAGTACTTAATAGCATTAGATGTCGTCTGTAGTTTGAAGTAAATTTAAGGGGTGAAACCAGCTTAGACCGATCAAAAAATCTACTTTTTATTGCATAAATTGTGAGTATAACTAGTCAAGAATATGCGGTCAAAATTTGAAAGCAAAATTCGCATTATTCCCAATACCATGAGGACTTAAGTGACCGCCGGAGTCGAAGCGCGCGATTGTTTCAAACACGTTTTTCTCGAAACGACTTTTTTTCAACTTGTGGGCACTCTAGCTTGAAAAGTTATTGACCAATCGTTCTGAAATTTGGTGTGAACATTCTTTATTCAATTACAATCTAAACACTAATTCTGGGATTATATGATTATTAAAAATATGTTTTTTATGCAAAAAAAGCTGAAAAAATATGGTATAAAAACAAACATTGTCTTCAAACACCTCAAAAAAATGAAATTTTCAATTGATTTTTACACAATCAGATTCATATTTTTAGGAAATGTGTTGGTAACGAAAAAAAAATTGTGATGATTAAAGATGAAAACTGCTACCAGAAATGCCTACCAGCATAATACTCCGATGGCAATCGTTCATGGACAGCACAGATCTAACGACACTATTTCCGGCGAAACTTACTTGAAAAAATTGTTAAGTCTACTTCAAAACATGAATAAAATAATCCAAATTTAAAAAATTCTTTTTATTCGTTCCCTATATAAAATTCGCGAAAAACAACAAAATCTCGGCCTTCTAAACTGGTTTTCCCCTACATTTACTAAAACATAAAGAAACAGATAAATCAGTAATAAAATAATCTTTCCAAATATGTAAAGGTTTTTGAATAAATTAGTTTTATGGGCGAATTTAATCAAATCTCAAACAATTTGGTCAAAGATTTGATAATTTTCAAAAATAATGTCTGTGACGCTAAGAATCGAAATTATAATGAAATTGAAATGCAATTTTTTTGTGTGGCAATAACTTTAACAAAAACAATAAACATTTTTAAGTAAAATTGCTTCAATAAATTAATTCAGCTTAATCTGTTACATATTAAGTTTAAAAAAAGGACAAAAAAACTATTCTAATAATAAAATTGACTAGAATGGAACATGGTCACAAAAAAAGCATCCTAATCGTATTTTAAGTTAAATAAACGAATTAAAAATCCGAAAAAAGTATATTTAAAGTACTTCAATTGAAACAGATTACTACCAATTTCAAAAAATATTTAAGTATTATTATACCCTGTACCGTATGGTACCAAGGGTATATTAAGTTTTGTGCAAGCCGAAAATGTATGTAACATATAGAAGGAGACGTCGGAGACACCCCAAAGTTACCTAAAATATGATCAGGGTGAATAGAGAAGTCGATATACCCATGTCCGTCTGTCCGTCTGTCCGTCTGTCCGTCCGTCTGTCCGTCCGTCCGTGGTGAACGCCTAGATCTCAGAGATGGTAAGAGCTAGAGTTACCAAACTTTCACATTAGATCCCATATTATTCCATAGGAGGCAAGTTTATTTTATTTTTTTGATATCAGGGATAAATTATATAGCTCCCATGGGGGTGTTTGAGACGACCTCGACAAAAAAAAAAGCGTTTTAGATGAATAATTCGTTTGTTTATGAAGATATCGTAACGAAATTTGGTATTCGAAAGTTTTTTATAGTTCCCAATCACTGTACCAAATTTGATCAAAATCGGTTGACTATATCATATAGCTCCCATAGGACCGATCGGCCAAAATAACTTTTTTAAAGAAAAATTCGCTATATTTCGTTTTTTAATAAAGATATCCTAACCAGATTTGGCGTTTGGAAATTTTTTAGACCACTTAAGCAATGTGCCAAATTTGAACAAAATCGGTTGACTATATCATATAGCTCCCATAAGTCCGATCTTCCAAAACATCGATTTTTTAACAAAATTTGTTGTGTTTCGTTTGTTTGTTAAGATATTGGGACCAAATTTGACATTCGTGAGTATTTTATAGTTCCTAAGCACTGTACCAAATTTAATCCAAATCGTTTGACTAGATCATATAGCTCCCATAGGACCAATCGGTCCAAAAACACGTTTTTTATACAAAATTCGATGTGTTTTGTTTGTTTGTAAAGATATTTGAAATAAATTTGGCATTCATATCTTTTTTAAGGTATTTAAGCACTGTGTCAAATTTTATTGAAATCGGTTGACTATATCATATAGCTCCCATAGGAACGATCGGTCAAAAAAAAAATTTTTGCTTAAAAATTCTTCTGTTTTTGGTTTTTTGTGAAGAAATCGGACTTTATTACAAGCTAGTGGTACAGGGTATCCTAAAGTCGTCCGCGCCCGACTTTACGTCCGCCATTTTTTAACTTTCATTTAACACCAGAAACAACTATTAATATGGTAAAATAAGTACTTCGAAATAAATTTTTTTAGTACAGCAAATACAAAGGTGGCAACTCCGTTGCTTGAAAATATTTTGCACTTTGACACAGAATGACAAATTTTAAGAAAGATTTTGTAAAAATGAAATTTTTTTTAATGAATTCAAAACATAAAACTTATGAAAACTTAAAGATACAGATAAATCAGAAATTATATAATCGTTGGAAATATGTTAAGGATTCTTTAAATAATTTAGTTTTTAATTGAATTTAATCAACTCTCAAACAATTTTGACAAAGTTTTGAAAACTGCATGCATGTAATATGCCTAAAAAATATGCTGCACTTTTCGCAATATTAAATTTATCAAACAATTTGCATATTTTTATGAGCTTTAAATTCCACAGCCATTAAGTAGTTTTATTGCTTGTAAATTATAACAAAAAAGATTTTACCATTTTATCTATTATATACAATTAAAAACACGTTTTCGCATTATTTTAAATTTATAGCAAAAATAAAAAAGCTTTTTACCTTTGCTGCATATTAAAATTTCAGTCATACGAGCTGGCTGCATAAAAAGCAAACATAAAACCTTATCTATAATGAGATTTTGTTTCCTATTAAATGCATTATTAGAAAATTGTTATATGATATTATCCTCTCGTACTAACCTAACATGCATTTTTATGACAATAGAAATTGGCTGTCATAACTGTCAATTGCACACACTGAGCTCGTCCATAACAATCTAAAAAAAGACATGAAAGTAATGCCAACTATGCTTAAGGGTATCTGTGTGAGAGTATCTGTGTGCTCGTGTATACCTGTGTGTGTGTCTGGCGTTGCATATGATCAACATGTCTGATAAGCGCCTCCATTGTTATCTATGATGCATGTTGTTGGTTGTAGTTGGTGTAGTTGTTTTGGTGTACTTATTGTAGCTTGTCTACCCGAAAAGGTGGGCGAATATTTTATATCTTTGTTTTCTCCCTTTTCGGGCTGCAAACATTTTCTATATTTTTTTTTTGTTTTTATAAAATATCCTGTAGGTATGCGTGTATATGTCAGCCTTTGATATAATGTGAAATGTCAAAGGCATGTCTGCTGGGTTCATGTATCCATCCAGACGGAATACTCTCGCGCACCCTTCACCCTTACCCGTAGTCCGAGTACTTTTACGCCCACCCAGCATATCCTACACTGAGAGAAAAAATATTGCACTACAGTCGAAAAAAAATATTTGCTTCATAAAACTTTGAGGTATTTACTTTATTTATTATTTATACTAATTATTAAGTAATATCTAGACGGATTTAAATAAAACTTCAGCTAGTGAGTTCAATACTTAAATTAATTTGATTGATTCTTTAGCAAAGTTGAATATTGCTTGAGTGCAAATATCTACGCGTTGTTTTCACACGAATTTTTTCTTTTGAAAACCAGTCTTAAGAAAAAATTAATGTCAACTTGCATTTTTTTTTCCAATTATTTATATTATAAAAAGAGTAGCTATAAGATATTTCTCCTTACTCTATGCCAATATATAATAAAAATATGATTATCTTAACATGAATTCGTATATACTCCCCGCTGCCCGATTTTTCTTCAAGCAATCCTTGAAGCCTGTTCTTTTTAGGAATCTTTACGGAAAATAAATTTTGTTAAATTACAAAATTTAAGGGGCACACCTAGTGTGAAATTTTCAAAAAATCGTTTTTTTTCCCCATATTTCGATAGGTTATACCTTAATATACCTTATAATAACATACAAAAATTTTAAATCGATATCTTAAATAGTTTTTGAGTTACAGCCATTTAAAAGAGAAGCCGCTCGGCAGTTAGATAGTTGCATTGGCTACGGGATATACCTGAGTTGCGTGTCATTTCAAAAATATTTAATATTTGATTTCAAAAATTTTACTGTGTATTCTCAAAACATGTATAAATATACCCTGAAAATTTTAAATAGATGGATTCACTAGTTTGTTTTTTTTTAATTCCCAAAAATTACCTTTTTTTAGGTTTGTCACACTAGGTGTGCCCTTAAACGCGTTTTTCTCGAAACAGCATTTTTCGAATTTGCTGGAGTGATTACTCGGAGACAAATGATCCGATCGCTATCAAATTTTTTTGCATCTTCTCTGTATAAGTTCTCTCTACGATGACCCTCCAGTTTTTTTGATCTTTGGCAGGGCAAAAACGACCAAAATTTTGGGAAAAATTTAACTTTTTTTCAACATGCTGCCATTTTTGTCAAGGAGTCATCAGTACGAGACAATATGTTTTAGTTTAACGAGAATTTTTTTTAAGTTTTATCAACGGAGAAGGCTGCAGTTACTCTATTTAATAGTTTTAAAAAAATTATGATGAAATACTTTTAAAAAATAATTTTTTGTTTTTTTTTTAATATTAATTTTTTTTAATTTCATTAAATCGATGTGATCTCCCAATCTCTTAAAAAAATGGTTAATGGTATTTTATGCACTTAATTTAATTATTGAATTTTTAGCTGGATTAAATATAAACCTTTTTTTTTAATTTTATTTTTTTTTTTTTAATTAAAATAATTTTTTTAAATTTTGATTTGTTTTTATTTTTTGACAATTGCTTTTATTTTTTTTTTAAATTTCATCAAATCATAAGTTATCTCCCTTTCTTAATAAAATGGTTAATGCTATTTTATGCGCTTAATTTAATTGTTAAATTTCACAATTTTTAACTTGTTTTACATATAAAAAAATTTTTGGTTTAATTTTAATTTTTTATATGCTTTCTATGACTATTATTGTATTTATTATTTTATTTTTGAATTAAAATAATTTTTTTTTATATTTTTATTTGTCTTGATTTTTTAACAATTGTTATTTTTTTAAATTTTATCAAATCAAGAGTTATCTTTTACTTTCTAAATAACATGGTTAATTCGTGAATACACTTAAAAATTAATTTTTATTTCATCGGCAAATTTGAATATGCTTTATATATTACTGCCTATATATATTACAAAAATGTGGCTACCCCAAAAAAATGCACTAGCAGCCTATCATAACTTGATCTTGATATTCAATTTTTGAAAAATAATGTTTCTTTTTACAATTTTACTTAGAATTTTTTTTTTAATTAAAAAAAACTTGTTTTCCCTTTTTAAAGGTGTGCTTTATTGCTAAAGAAAAACAAAATTTGATTTAAGCAAGCATTTATAAAAACAGAGTCTAGATTTTGAACTGAAAAATTACTATGTTGCATTAAATTAATTTTTTATTTTTTACTTTTTCAATTTGGTTTATTGATTAAATTTTAAAATTCAAAAGTTATCTCTCACTCTCTTAATAAAATGGTTAATGGCATTTTATTATACCAATATATTTTTTTAGTATTTTTATTTAGTAAATTTACTTATTGTCGAACAACATACAGATTGTAAAAAAATTATATTTTTAATTTAATGTTAAAATTCTCTCACTTTTTAAAAGAAATGGTTAATGGCATTTTATGCGCGTAAATTCATTTTGATATTTATATATATTTTTTTTATAATCATTATTTAGTAAAGCTACTTATTGTCGAATTGTAAATAAAATATAAAAAAAAGTATTTTTATTGTTAATTTTTCTGATTTATTGATTATTTGATAGGAACTGTACTTTTTAGTCGTCTTATTAAAGGATTTACCACCTGCTGAACTATTACAATATTTTGAAAACGAAAACTTAAGCATTTAAAATTTACTTATTCTGAATCAATGATTTTTTTTTAGTGTATCTTTCTAATAGTGCTTATTTTTAACGCAAAAACTTTTCAAAGTTGACTAAAAATAAATTCTGTTTTCTGTTTTCAGCTTATGTTTGATGATTCAACGCTTTTTTCATTTTGAAGCTTTTGAAAATTGTTAACCATTTTACCCTTTTTTTTCTCCAAGTGTACATGCTGTCACACACACTTACACACACACACGTACAAGCACACAGCTGGGGGCTAGTTTCGAAGTCCTTTAGCTTTTGTTGGCTTGTTGAATTTATGGCCATAAGAAACTTGTTAAAGCATATTATTGGGTGTGTAACAAGTGCCTTGACTTAGTCTCTCTGTATGTGTGTGTGTATCTATGTGAGGGCGCGCATGTGTGTGTCTGTGCGTGAGTGTGTATCAGTTTGTTTACTTTTACATTGAGGCTTCTGAACTCTTAAGCGGCCAACAAAACCCGGCCACAGTCAACCCCACAAAACAGCTGCTTAGCTAAGTAGATTAAAGTCATATTTACACGCCTTTGTAGCGCAGTGTGTGTGTGTGTAAGTATCTGTGTGTGTAAGTATCTGTGTGTGTGAGTATCTGTGTGTGCGCGTGTGTTGTTAGTTGTATTTGAGTTTTGTGCTGTGCGTTAAGTGGCAGCAATTAACACTTGACATATTTATGCTTAGCCAAAGGCGCGTCTAGGGCAATCCATAAACATGCACGTACAATATATAAGATACATATGAGATATATATAGTATATATATACTATATATATATGTAGACATCATCATTGTAGCATCGCTTTTGCAAAAAACCACAACAAGGCCAACAGCAACAACCACAACAACGTCGTCTAGCAAACTGCCTATTAAATTTATTAAGTATACAACCCGTTGGCTGCTGGTTCCTTTACCATCTGGCGTTGGGCGACTTGTTTAAATATTTGACGTATCTTTTATATTGTCTATGTTTTTATTTGAGTTTTATCTTAAAATTTTGTTTTTTATGCCATATGCTGAGCATAATATGGCAGCCTTTTTTTTTAAATTGTTTATGGGGGTTCTTCAAGTGATTGAAATTGATGAATTCGTCAAGTGATTTCGTGTAGAGTCATCCATTTCTTTTATTTAGTTTCAAGTGATTGAAATTCATATGTCAAAATTTTGACACTGAAGAGACATTTATTAATAGCCAACAACAGAACAGGCATTTACTTTTCAAAAATGTATTTTTAATAATGGATGCTGAATTTGTGAATTTTTCAAGAATTGCCGGCACAGCTCCAAAATATTATTATTAAGTAATTCCAATTATGATTATCTGCTTCAACATAACAAGCAACTTCCTTTGCAGCTATTTATTTATTTTATTTATTTAGAGACCCATAAAAAGTGGGGGTGTGTCTAGGCGCATAAGTTGCCCTGCCCCATATAATAGCCTGTGACGACGAGTGACCCACACCCGGGCTTTAATGGCAGCCCCTGCAATCAAGATTGACCTTTTTTGCCTCGAGCCAATGCCCTTAATGCCCTTTCAAGTTGAATATGATACATTTTGTTGACATACTTCCGATTGACTATTGGTAGAGGGACAAGACAAGACCGGAAGTTACTAAGTAAGCCTATCCTATCTATGGCAGGAGGTTGGATGGAGGTTTTAATTGGGACCTGTCAGATACATGTGTTTCGGCTTAGGTTGAGCCGAATGCAAAGTCTGAGCAGTCGGGTTGACAAGTAAGTGAAGGGGGTAAAAATACAAAAAAATTGTTTTAGTCACTTTGGCGCCCTCTACCGAACTTCTGAGTATACCATTACAATAAAAAAGACGAATTTAGTCTTTGAACATCTCTTAACAACTATGTATAAGTTTAGCATACATTGAGTTGAATAGAAGATTCAAGAATTATAAACAAAATAAGATATTTGTGTTTTTTAATACATTTATTTTCGATATAATCAAATATTTAAATTCTCATTCAAGCGTTTTGTGATAAAAATAAAAGTAATGATATTTTCGCAATGGTGGCTTTTAAGGATTTGCTGTTGGCTTAATGACATCATTGGGTATGATGAAAAGGTAACAAGGAAACATGCGATTGCTTAACGATTTTAGTTTGTTCCAAACATTGTGCTCTGCATCGTATTCCTCAACGTCATTCGAACTAGAATTATTCGAATCCCAGCCGCCAGCTACAATAATACGATTAGCAAACAGAGCACAGCCAGGAGACCACCTGCTGACTTGCATGACTTGATTCCGAAATTGTCAATATCGATTTTTTTTGAGAATCGATTTCAATCTGTCTAGAGCTTTTTGAATTACTTAATACTTCGATTCGATGTTTTTTTTCCGGTTTTAAGCAACACCAATCGTTATAATTACGATAATAATTTTTGATCAACATATATCGGTTGGAAAAACATTTTTATTAACAATTTTTAGATTAATCCGTCAATTTAATAAGATTTAACGTGAATTGATTTTTTTTAGAAATTTGGTTCAGTAAATATCTTTTAACGGTTACGTTTTTGTTTTTAGTTACAGAAGAATAACAAATCAATTTTATTTATAGTCGAAAAGAAGGGCTAAAAGTATCGATACTTTGCTTAGAAATATTTTAAACTACGTTTTTTTGAATATCGATACGGTATTTTGAATATCGATACGGTATTTTGAATATCGATACGGTATTTTGAATATCTATACGGTATTTTGAATATCGATACCAATATTTTATTTTTTGATTAATCGTCAATCCAATACCAAGAAAAATTTTGAAGAGGTTTTTTTATATATAGTCCTTTTTTCTTTCTGGCATTTTTGTGTTGCTGCAAAGAAGCGTTTTGAAAACGCTCCGATACCGTCAAAATCTATATTTTTTTTTGACAATCGAATCGAATCTGTGTAGAGCTTTTTGGAATACTTAATACTTCGATGCGATTATTTTTTTCAGTTTAAACTACGTTGCCTATTTTCCACTCACCCAATAAAAAAGCATAAAAACTTTTATAATTTTTGTTAAGCCACAATGAACTAGTTAAAAAAAAAAACACTTTCTATTTCTCTTTTTAAATAGTTTTCCAAACTTTTTTAATCTCCTTTAAACGCTTTTTGTGTTGTTTTAATTTTTAGTGTCCTTGTTCATTTTAATCTATTGCCGTTTGAGTTTATAAAACATTCCAAAGCCAAACAACAAACAAACTCTGTGGGCGATTAATTTCTTAACTTATCAGCATTGTCCGGTAATTAAACGTCGATGAATTAAAGCGAGAGATATTTATCAGACAAAGTGGGTAAGTGGACCAGGATATGTTTCTATTGATTCATTAAGTTGGTTAAAGGAAATTACCAAACGAGCACAACATAAATAGACAAATAGACAGCAAGAGCAGGCGAGTGGAACAATGTAAGGACTATTACTTTCCAATTGTCCTTCCGTCTGTCCGTGGTTAAGTCAGTCCCTTTATCTGTCCTTCTGTCTATTCCTTATGTACGTCTGCGTGTGCCTTTTGGATCTGGGTTAATGTTGCACATTGGTCAACATGGGTGCGCATCTCAAAGGCTGTGCAAAGCATAAAATAGAAAAATTACTCAGAGAACGTAGAGAAAAAATAAGCCAAGAAGGGACAAACCAAAACAAAAAGGTAAAAAAAAAAAAATAAGTGGCAAAAGAAGTAGTGCGATTTTTGTGAAATTGAAGTCGCATAGAAAAACGATAAGAAAAAGCGAATTCCTCAAAGCCGACGAGTATATGCTCTTACAAATCGGTTATAAAAATTTGGATTATAAAATTAGCATATTCTCTTATGTATATGGAGCACTTTAAAATGTAGTTTAAGTTATATGTAATTTAACTATAAAAAAATCCATTTATTTGCCAAGTTCCATCCAATATAACATTTTTTGTTACTAAAAGTGATAAACAAAATTTTTACATTTCCATTTTAGAATAACATCCTTTTATTGAGGCTGTAAATGCTCGGTAAGTACAGTATATCTATTTATAAAAGAATTTTGCGACTTTTGGCAATCATCCTAGGTAGAACTATTTTTTTGTCTTATATCATGTGCGGACCTAGGATCACCGTGAATCCGCCACTGCTCCTAAATCTCCAAATACAAATAACACTAGTTTACCAAATTAAGCGTCAACAAATGAACCTTCGTATAAAGTATTTTTTTTTTTTTGTTGATTTCGGTTTGAGAAAAAGAGCTCCATGTCTCCAAAATTTTAAAAAATGGTCGAAAATGATCGACTTTTCTCGAATTTGGTTACTTGTCACATGAATAATTTTTACTTAATCTGTACATATTATATATCCCAGTGAAAAGAACATTAATATCTTTCGATCTAAACATTATTCGATACAACAATTTTTTTTATGAGGTATTGACGAATAACTGAAAAAAGTGCCCAGAAACAGGTTTTTCGAAAAATCTCAAAATCGTTGCTTAAAAAAGATAAATAAAGGATAACTAATTTTTAGGACTTGAAAGTAGACTAAATAATATAGATTTCATATTGGGGCGGATCAATTTTTATGGAACTAAAAAAATCGTTCTGGGGCTGTCAGCGAATTTAAGTCTTTGAGTAATTTTAAGCAACTTTTCTCTAGGAAATCCATTTACAAGGCCAAATGTGCATATTTGTGAGTTTTTGGAGTCAGGAAATCCATTTTGACAACTTTTTTTAATTTTAAGCGCCACCAGAGGGCGCTTTTGTATATTTTTTTTTCTTTTAATTGAAAAAAAATCGGCGGTATTTGAAACAGTGCTTGAAAAGTGAAATTTTCCATTTGTTTTGTCAATTCAAAAATAAAACGGAAGAAATCAAAAAAAAACACTAAAAAATTATAACTTGAAGGTCTAAGTAGATTTTTTAATTTCTTGATGAAAACGTAATATGAAAAAGTGGGCGACTCGAAAATCATTTTAGACCTGTTTGAGAGCTTTAATACCTAAAAAAATTGATGAACACAATTGTAGATATTTAAAAATCTGAAATATTCCACCGTGTAATACCTACTTTGGCTTTGAATAACCATTTTGTTGCGTCGCGAAACAGCAATATTCTGCAACGCACTGTTCCAATAACACTGTCCTACAAAATTAAAAAAAATAAAAGAACTTTTCAAGTGACCTAGTGTACGTTGTAGGTCTTGACGAGTAGATCACGATAGTGTTTTTCAAAATTGTCTAACACCCCCAAAATCGGAAGTTATCGCTTAAAAACCGTTTTTCGGGTACTGCGATCACTCCCACTATCACAACGTCGCCATTTTTCAACCGATTTTCGATTGCTTTACGGCTTATAAAGAAGAAGATTCAAGCTTTAAAATGATATACACTTGTTTATACTTCATACAAAGCAACTACGAGATTTTTTAAAAGTTATCTAAGACTTACACTTTTTTTTTTCGATTTTCACACTTTGAAGTCATTTTATATAACATTTTGTTAAAACACCTTTACTTTTTTACATTTAATCTTAAAGAAATATCAATGCCGAGTAAGAAAAGTCATGGTTTATTAAAATCGGTCGATAAATTTTTAAGTTACAACGCTTATTGTAAACAAGAAAATTAAATTTCCATCGACAAAAAAAAATGTTTTAGATGGATAATTCGTTTGTTCATGAAGATATCGTAACCAAATTTGGAATAATGCTTAAGAACAATAAAAAACTTACAAGTGCCAAATTTGGTCGCAATATTTTAAAAAACAAACGAAATACAACAAATTTTGTTAAAAAATCGATTTTTTGACCGATCGTTCCTATGGGAGCTATATGATATAGTCTACCGATTTTGTTGAAATTTGGCACATTGCTTAAGTGCTCTAAAAATTTCAAAACGCCAAATTTGAACAAAATCGGTTGACTATATCATATAGCTCCCATAGGAACGATCAGTCAAAAAATCGATTTTTAACAAAATTTGTTGTATTTCGTTTGTTTTTTAAAATATTGCGATCAAATTTGGCACTTGTAAGTTTTTATAGTTCTTAAGCATTATACCAAATATACGATAACTTCATAAACAAACGAATTATCCATCTAAAACCTTTTTTTGTCGATGAAATTTAATTTTCTTGTTTACAATAAGCGTCGTAACTCAAGCATTTTTCGACCGATTTTAGTAAACCATGACTTTTCTTACTCGGAATTAATATTTATTTAAGATTAAATGTAAAAAAGTAAAGGTGTTTTAACAAAATGTTATATAAAAATGACTTCAAAGTGTGAAAATCGAAAAAAAATATAAATCTTAGATAACTTTTAAAAAATCTCGTAGTTACTTTGTATGAAGTATAAACAAGTGTATATCATCTTAAAGCTTGAATCTTCTTCTTTCTAAAGCCGTAAAGCAATCGAAAATCGGTTGAAAAATGGCGACGTTGTGATAGTGGGAGTGATCGCAGTACCCGAAAAACGGTTTTTAAGCGATAACTTCCGATTTTGGGGGTGTTAGACAATTTTGAAAAACACTATCGTGATCTACTCGTCCAGACCTACAACGTACACTACGTCGCTTGAAAAGTTCTAAATCACTGTTGGACAGTGTAATTCCTATTGGGTTGCTTGTCAGTAGCAATTCCAGTAACGGATCTTATGCGATCTTGTGTTTGTCTCGCTTACACCTAACTAAGAATTGCCAAATCCAATAATTCTCAAAATTTTTTGTAATTTTATTTAAATATTTACATATTTGTAGGCTAATAACTTCAGAAATTCCAAGTTATACAAATTTCAAAAGTCTAATAATTTTCAAGATAGAATGAGATCTCGAAATTTATTAACAAATCTTCAGCGCCGCTTTTGCCTCAGTACCTCAAACCTAAGATCCCAATGCATATACCCTTTGTAAGTGTATAAACGCAGAAACATAATCCCAGGACTCAGACTCCTTGACACTTACTTTGATGTTTTGCACAGTTTCCATTGTTATTTTTGTTGTTGCGGTTTTTGGCACTGACTTTCACACAAATCAAAGTTATTTATTTGCGGCTACTGATTTGGGTAAATATGTTCATAAAAAAATAAAAGTGGGCTTTAACAATGACACTGATTGTTGCAGCTACCAAATCAATAAGCCATTTAAAATAGACGACGGTTCGTTTTTAAAGCCAGTCCAAAAATTTCATAAAACTTTATATGGACCATATGCCAGCTGTGGCTATAATGCTTTATACTAGACATGTTTTTATTGCCGCCACTGTAACATTTTGTTGTTCTTTTTACAACACTGGAAAGTCACGTACATGTTTGTGTTGTTTGTTTATGTTTGTTTGTTATATGTTATTTGCAACTTAATTAATTTGTTGCAACTTAAATTGCAAAACTGAGCGGAAAACTTTTAATGCGTTTTACCCAAAAGCTGTTAAAATTGAAAAGTTAATACGCCAGTCAGAGAGAGAATTGTTGATCTATAAGGTTGTCAAAAAAGTCTTGCGGTATTTTTATTGAATTTTCAATTGTTCATAAAATTGGTTATAATAATGCGATTTAAGTCAAATATGCGCCGTTTTGTTCGATGACGAGTTCCCAACGAGATGCCAACTTCATAATGCCCCTCTTATAGAAGCTCGCTTCCCTATTGTCAAAAAACTCGGAGAGCCAATTTTCACAGGACTCTCTTGTGGACAACTTCCGATTACCAAGCGCGTTCGTCATGGACAGAAATAGGTGGTAATCACTTGGTGCGAGATCCGGACTATACGGTGGATGCAAAAGAACCTCCCATCCGAGCTCCCGGAGCTTCTGGCGCGTCACCAAAGATGTGTGTGGCCTGGCGTTGTCCTGATGGAAGACAATTCGGCCTCTGTTGATCAAAGATGGCCTCTTCTGCATGAGTGCTGCATTCAAGCGGTCCAGTTGTTGGCAGTACAGGTCCGAATTGAGCGTTTGGCCATAGGGGAGCAGCTCATAGTGGATGATTCCCTGCCAATCCCACCAAACACACAGAAGAACCTTCCTGGCCGTCAATCCAGGCTTGGCCACCGTCTGGGCAGCTTCCCCGCTTTTCGACCACGACCGTTTACGCTTCACGTTGTCGTAAGTGACCCACTTTTCATCGCCAGTCACCATCCGCTTCAAAAACGGGTCGATTTTGTTGCGATTCAGAAGCGATTCGCATGCATCCATACGGTCAAAAATGTTTTTTTGCGTCAAGTCGTGTGGCACCCATACATCGAGCTTCTTTTTCAATCCAAGCTTCTTCAAATGGTTTATAACGGTTTGATGACTCATGCCCAGCTCTTGGCCGATGCTACGGCTGCTACTATGCCGGTCTCTTTCGATCAATTCAGCGATTTTATCGCAATTTTCGACAACAGGCCTTCCGGACCGTGGCGCATCTTCGATCACCTCTGCACCAGAACGAAAACGTTGAAACCATCGTTGTGCGGTGGAAATGGAAACTGTATCGGGTCCATAAACTGCACAAATTTTATTGGCAGCATGAGATGCATTTTTGCCTTTATCGTAGTAGTACTGTAAAATATGCCGTATTTTCTCTTTATTTTGCTCCATGTTTGCGACGCTATAACTCACGAACGACTAAAAGCAAACAACAATTAATCAAACACGTGTTAGCACGTGAAAAGAGCTTTCAAAAAGCTCTAGCGTGAACCGATGCGACGAATACAACTAGAACTACGCGCTTGCAAAGACAAGCTTGCGGAAATACCGCAAGACTTTTTTGACAACCCAATATTAAATTGTGCTTTTTAGAGCTTTGTTTTGCTTAACAATTTATTCCTTGTTTTTGGCCAGGCTAAAATTTGCATAGCAAAAGGCAAAATTTGCATAAAATTAAGCGGACATTTTGACATTTTCGTGTTGTTTGTCGAAAAGTTAAGTAAGCGGCTAGCATAAATAGTCCTTTTGGGAAAAATAAAATGTTAAAAAGTTAAGCTACGTCGCCATTTTTAATTGCAATTTACAGCAGCGCCACCTGTTAACGAGGGATTTAGCACGAAAGTGAAGGAGTTGGTGGGGAAAATTGGGGGATTTTATTTGCAGGTGAGTTGCATTTTTTGAGCTGATAATTTATTTGCGTAATTCAACATAACTAAACTCTGGAGCAAAATTCTGGTTGCTGGTTCTAAGAATTTCTACGCTTATGCTCAGAAGAATTCTTCCGTCTATAGTTACAAACCTGGCTGAAGAAATATTAAAAAGTATTACCACTGGCATTAGCCAAATTTAAAAAAAACAATCAAACTTTGCAGCAAAACTCTGCCAACTAATTCCACAATATTTAATTAAGTTCTTAAAAACTTTATGACTTTGGTAGTCTGGCCTTTTCTAGAGGTAGTTAAGATGGTTAGTGATAGATGAGTCAACGCATATCTTATCTTGAAAATTTTTACTACGATTTTTAGCGCAATTTTCGTGTGTTTAGACTAGCTTTATTTTCGCAGTGTAGGCATGATAAGATGGGTTTAACCTTATCTAATTTCTCAAAAGGGGCAAAAACGTGCAATAATAATCTATAACAAAATGTTTGCCTTTGTATTCTGGGAAGCTGCTTTAAAAGCAAAATTAATTTAACCAAAAATGGCTAAAAAATATATATAATAAATATTTACAATTCCTCTGGATGACTGAGCAATTATTTTTGGCCAGAAAATTATTCAATTACACCAGTCAACATAATTTTGTGCAGTTAATAATAAACAAATGTACACAATATTTTTTGATTAAAAAAAAACGGAAGGAACAATTTTTTATTTAGGGGAAATTTTGTTTTTAAATTCGAAGCTGCATTATTAAAATTAATTATGAAAGCAAAAACTTTTTTTAGTTCAGTATTTTTTATATTTTTCGTTGTTTTTAAATTTTAGGTAGTTATATGGAGACGGCTCCCAAGAGACTGAAAGTATTTCATTAGAGAGGTTTGGCTTCGTTAGTAAGAACGGAATTTTAATTTATAAAATATATTATTATTATATATTATATTATTCTAATATAGCTGAACTCCTTTTTTTTACTATATTAAGTTTATATTGCCGCAAAAGCTCAAGCAAAAAAAATTTCTCGACAAGATGTTCACATTTTCATCTATATAGTGTAAAGTGCGGTGAATTCGGAAGGATTTTTGGTCGATTTTTTGCAGTAATAAACAAATTTTTTTTTCAACATTGAAAGTTGTGTTATTTATCGCTACATTGTGTCAAAATTTCAGGCAGATTGAAATCCAAACAAAAAATATCAAATTCGAGATTTTCAATGATATAAATCGACATAAAATTTCATCACAAACCTTTATTTTTTATGTTTGGTAAGAAAAGGTTGAATAACACATTGAAATTAATGAATGTAAATACAAATAATTGTTGCCCAGTGAAATTTTCTAAAAAAATTAATTTTTTAAATAAACACGAAGTCTAAGAAAATGTAATTTTCGACCTTTAGATATTTATTATTTCAAATTATCCGCTCGATTTTTTTTAAATTTTGTTACGCTTTAATCTAATCACTAAGACTATCTCAGACTGTCCCGATTTGGCTGCAGATCCGCCTTATATTGGTCGATCGGGCCAAATCCTGAAATTCCCGCCCAAACCTATACTAATTAATCCTAAACGGCGCTCTGCTTATCTTCATGACTATTCTAATAGGAAAGAAAGAGTCCGCTGTACCTAACACTATCCCCATCACCTACTCTACACTTACACACCTATGCACTAATACCATTAACCTACGCACAAATACAAAACAATATTTATTACGCCAAGCTTAAAGCCGCTATACTTTAACTAGTGTTGGTGAGAGTAAGAGAGCTATCACCGCTACTCTAGCAAGCAGTTTAAGCAGTTTAGCTATTGCCCTGTTGGAAAATTAGGAACAATGTTGTGAGGTGGCAAAATGGCAAGTACACAAAAACTTTCAAGGCAAAAAAATTTACAAATTACATATAAAATTTTACTTGTAATGAAAGGTTTACTCAGAAGTTCATATTTAGCGCGGTAGATGGCGTCAAAACGACTAAAACGCAATTTTTTCTAGAGGGTAATTACAAGTTAGAACGCTTTAAAGTCTTTCTGCTTTGAAAAACTTGCATATTTTTAAGAGAATTGCCATGAAATTGCTGAATTTTTTTTGTTTATTTTGACTGTATTAACAGTCGCGCCTGTTTGCAGGATCTTTCTAGCAAATTAATCCCATTTTTTTAACCCCCGACGCAAAAAGAGGGGTGTTAAAGTTTGACGTGTCTGTCTGTTTGTCTGTCTGTCTATGGCATCGTAGCTCCCGAACGCATGCAGTGATTTCAATTTAGTTTTTTTTGTATTAAAGGTGACTTATGTGCGAGTGTTGTTAGACATGTTTGGTGAAAATCGGTTGAGCCGTTTAAAAGTTGTGGGGAGTAAAAGTGGGGAGAAAAACATCAACTTTGTCCGATTGGCTTAAAATTTGGTCCTATTGTAGCTGACGACGTCACTGATTCGAATCTGGGGTTATTTTTGCTCTATCTATTCTCGTTTAGAAGTAATGGCCATTTGAAGTTAAAAACATAAACTTTGTCCGATTGGCTTAAAATTTGGTCCTATTAAAGCTGACGACGCCACTGATTCGAATCTGAGGTTATTTTTTCGCGACGTATTTTTAGAATTATTAATAGATTCTTAGGTACTTCAACATTAAGTTTCTTTTATTATTTTTCACTTTTTAAATGAAAATTACTTAAGTTCGGGGGTTTTTTAAATTTTTAATTTAATTTTTTTTTAAATAATAAATTAATAATAATAATAAAAAATAAATAAATAATAAGTCGAGACATCTAACAATATATTTTTTAAGCAAAAAGTTTAAAATGTGAGTTAACTTGAAAACTACAAAGTATAATACAGATTTTTTGAACTTTTTTTTCGAAACTTTTGAATTAAGTAAATAATAAGATTACATATCCAATATGGCTGCTAAAATATTTTTACATGTCTGCAACTTGAACTTATTCAATACTAGAAATCACAAATAATTATGGTATTTTATTTTAAAAGAAATTTAAAGCCACTTAATAAACTTTTATCAAAAGTCCTTTGACTCTTATCAGAGTTTTATTACCGTGACAAACACTTTACGCATTTAAGTTAACTTATTTTGAAAGCTGACTTTTAAGCACTTTCAACTCTCATGAGGCTCATTAACTATAATATGTTTGACCTAAATTTTGTGAAATTTATTCAATTTTATATGTTTTGCACTTAAAAATTTTACAAAATTTATTCGCATTAAAATAAATTTTGCAAATGTCAACATTTGAGTCAAAAACAGCCAACAAAAACGAGTCTGTAATAAATGATGCTTAATTATAAGCATTTAGATGGCAGAAACAACCACATACACTCATATAAAGTGCCACATTACACCCACACACATGCACACTGAAACAAGGACTACTAACGGCATTCGATGGCAGGATTTTGTCAAGAAATGAAATATTATTTGCGTCTAGAATGACAGACAAAAGACTAGAGAGTGGTAAATGGCGGAATGGGGATGAGCGACTGTCACATTTTCTTTGTTTCTAAACAAAGAACCGTGGTCGAAATCGCCATAAAGTCAAAAAAAGATTTTTTACACTTCTATATAACTTTTTTAGGCCTACGAATTCGATTATTTTTTAAAATTTGTATGATTTTTTTCTATAGATAAATGAGTATAGATTGCCAGGAAAGTAAGTAGAAGCATCTTCTTCATTGAAGCAGAGGTCGTCCGACTTTAAGTTGTCAAATAAAATTATGTCAGGGAAAGCTCGATTGAAATTCCTAGTTTGCTTACCTAAATTTTAAGAACAAATCAAAATATTGCCATTTATTCAGACCTTAAAATGCAACTACATCAGTTCTTCAGTAAGTTGCACATACAATTTAGTTTTAAAATTTTCTTCGCATAAATATCGTTTCTGACCACAGTGCACAGTCCTTGGAGAGTAAGAGTGAGAGAGTACAGGGAGTGCTCTCTGTTGAGCAGGGAGTAGCAGCAGCTGCTGTTTTTGCTTGTTTACAATAATCAATTAAGTAAGGCTAACACAGAGAGAGTCTAAATTGTTGTTGTCACTAGGGCATAGAAAATGCCAGCTGACTAAAAAGGCGCCAACAACTGCAACAAAAACAACAACAAAAAAGACTGGCTATTAAATGTCAATCTCATGTTTCAATTATGTTTTTTTCCGTTGTTGTTTTTGTTATTGCTTTATTCTAAAAAGGCGCCAACAAAAACACGTCTAGAACATGCTGTTACTTTGTAGAGTCAAAGCAGCACAAATTGACAAGAAAAAAAAAAATAAAGCTTTGCACTCATTATTCTAACATTAAAGGCTTTTAAAACGTTTTATAAATTGCCCCTAATTCCCTGAAAACTTAAGAAAATTCCAGAAGTTGTTAAGTTATTTAACAACAGCTAATTAAAGCATTAATCGCTGCTCTAATTGACTTAAGAAATAAAAATTGCACACAAAAGTATGCAACATTTTTTTAACCACAATTTCCTAAAAAATTACGCATACGACGCGTATGTGGTTAAGTACAAGTTATACATTTTATAAAAATTAATTCAATTTGTCTCACGGCTTGACGTTGGTAAAACATTCGTTAGGATGATATTTATAGATTTTTAGAACACGTTTAAGATGATCCTTGAATTTGTAAACTAGTGTTAACATTCAAAAACGAAATATGTCTGAACAGACTCAGGTGTTCGACGGAGGGTAAATTGAAAATGTTATTTTAGAACATTTTCCAAGAAATTTATAAACTTATTTATCACAATTTATTGCCAACCATTTTGACTGTTTACTAAGCTTTTAAGTAAATTTTGCGCGAATTGGCTTTAACGACTTAAAGTCACTTTACAAAACTTGGCCAAAAATTGAGTTAATGCAATTGCCAAATCATTGCCAGAGCTCAGCTAGATATAAAAACACTCACACATACACACACGCAGGCACACCGATACACTCACTCACACACATAGACACAGCAACTATATAGACATCATTGTATACTCACCTTAAGCAAACACGTTCCTCCTCTTCGTCTGTGTTCATTGTGTTTGTTGTTTTTTATTCGCCCGTTTTCCGCGTATTCGTCGTTTTCTACTTTTACTTATTTCGGCTGCTGCTGCTTCTTCTTCTGCTTTTGCATATAAACAAATTTGTTGTTGTCGTTTGTCAATTGCGAATTTTAACTGCCAGGAGCAGCAGCAGGGTCCAAGGCAGAGAGGAGAGCCTGAAGCTAGCAACAAACTTGCTGACAGATTTGCTGGCCTAGCGTTTTGTTGTTGTTGTTGCCTTTAAAGCGTTTTAAGCTGTTGTCGATTTGCCTAATGCCACACAAAATGGCGGCATAGCTGTAAATACGGGCGGATCTGTTAACATGATGTGCGTGAGAGATTAAGATTCTGTTTCAGTTTCTATAAAGAAATAAAAGATAATCAGAAAATCTTATAAGTAAGAGCTTTAGTCTATACGAAAATAAGTGAGTTGTTGGTGGCAGAGGAAACAATGACTTTAAAAAATGTTGTGTCTTAGGATGAGGTTGTTAAAATTACACTAGAATGTCTGTTTGCTTTTATAGGCACTTTTTGAGAACTAAATCTGGTATTAATCAGGGCATACAGTCGTGAGCTCAGGTATTTATAATTGTATTGCTGTTTATATAAAGCCGCTTTAATTTCTATCAAAAACTTTAATACATTGCAATATATGTTGCGTTGCTAAACAGCAATATTTCGCAACGCGCCAACTGTTCCAATAATTCCAACTGGGCTGCATGTCAGTAGCAGTTCCAGTAACGGATCTTATGCGCTGTGTGTTTGTCTCGCTTGCACCTGCACGAATTGCCGCTTGAACTTTTTATATAAAAATATATACATAGTTTCACATTTGCAACAATTATCGAATTTCATTGTAAAATATACGAATAAAATGGAATTAACAAGCAAACCAACAGTTGGCCCACCCTATAGTACATAAAAATATCTTAAATTACATAATATATAAGCACTTAAAGATTATAGCTCCCTTTCTCCCTCTCTCGCTATCTCTCTTGTTATTTATATTTAATATCGTTTAACAATGGTTAGTAAATAATTTAATAATAAATAGTTGCAGTTGACAGATTTCAAGTGGAAGCTGCTGCTTTTGCTTCTGCCTTTAATACACTCGATGTCAACAACAACTACAACAAGAACAACAACAACAATGGCGTACCCAATAACAATAACAACAATGGCGGTATAAAGCAATATATGACAAGTGCAAAAGTGTGTGCGAATAACTGTAAAAAACAACAATAGCAAGCCAGACATGCAGCCAAAGAGAGAAAGAGCGTAAAACGCGTTGGAGAGGCAGACAACAAAAACAAGAACAACAACAAAAAATTCAACGCCAAACGCCATTTAATGCAATGTCAAACAGGCGGCCATATAACAAGAGAAACTCACTCTGTGTAAGTGTGTGTGTGTGTGGGTAATGTTCAGTGTGTATGTGTGTGTGCAGCTGTATACAACAAACACTAGAAATGTCAAACGTTTTGCTTCAACATATTCAGCACTTATACACCCACACAACTGACACACACACACACTAAATTACACACATGCACAAACAGGACACTGGCATTTGTCGTACTTGTCACTTGCTGTTTTTTTTCTAGGTTTTTTATGCCCTTTTTAAAGGCTATGTAAACTTTGTTGTAAATAAGGTCAAAGGATATCAAAATTAATACATGTCAAACTTTAAAGAAAAAGCCATTATCGGGTTTGCCACAGAAATTTTCTAGTATTTGGCAACAGTTTGTAAACAAATCTTTAAAAAATATTTCGTAGACACCATAGAAATGTCAACGATTTCATTTTTAGTTCAAATAATTCCGAATGTTGAAGGGCTGCAACTTTCGTACAATTATTTTTAAATTTTTATATCCAAGAAAGTTAATTCTTTACTACATTAAGCGATCATTTCCAGCATATTTTGCAGCATTTTACTTTTTATTTCTACAAAAAATAATATGAATGAAATTTGAATAATATTCCCGCCCAATAAATGAGCATGTATGACAACCCTATGAATCCGAAGCACTGATGAATGTTGTAAATGGCAAAATTTGTTTGATTACTTTAAAAAATTGGCCGCATTTCGTGCAGGTGCGAGCGAGACAAACACACAGTGCATAAGCTCCGTTACTGGAATTGTTACTGACAAGCAACCCAGTAGGAATTATTGGAACAGTCGGCGCCTTGCGGAATTTTACTGTTTAGCGACGCAACAGTAAAGAAACTGAAAAGAAATACTTTATTGTGGAACCCCAGTATGTTAAATATTTTTGCGGAAGGAAGTATTTAGCAACACTTATGAGGTATCTTTTTATAATAAAAGACTTATCTTTGAAAAGGTTTGATTTATAAGCAGTTACCAATACTGGTAAAAAGTCTCTTGGTTAATTTGGTAACTATTTTGTAAATATAAATAAAATGTGTAATTTATTAAAAAGAAGTTGAGAAATACGTTTGCAAAACCGGCTACGGCTATCTTTACCTCCCATAGCAGACCACGTTGCGTATACGTATTTGTTTAAATAATAATTACTTTTGCTGCAGTGTATTCCATGTGTCGTATATCGGCCCTACCAAACTCCATTTATTTTTTTTTATGCACTTCCTGTCCAGAGCGAATTGCTGCTAACACAATCTGTGTATTCAAATGTCAAGTCAAATTCAATCTATGGCTGCAACTTGGTCATTTCGTTGATGCTGTTTGTGGCAAAGTGTCTGTGGCCAGCAGCTGCCAAGAGAGTGCTCCGGAAATTGTGTTTAATGGTTTGGTAGCAGCTACAACTCTGGCAGAGTTGTCGTCGTGACTGCTGCCGTTGCCTGACTTATTGCCAGCGGTTTATAATTGAGTCATAAAACTTAATTTAATGTCATACAACGTTAGTTAATGTAATTTTAACGGGAGAAGAAAAGGAAACAGCAGAAGAAGAAGCAGCAACAAATCCATAAATACCTCACGCATAAGCAACATTTTTCATAGACCTAGGATTTGCCGTGTCGACGCGATGCATTAGGATCGTGTCCCCAGAAGCCCTCCTAGCTCCTGTCAACCATGTGTAAGCATGCTTTATGGCGTTTAAATGATTTATATGCATCCTGTTGCCTGTTGTTGTATATGTATAGTGTTGGCTAGTGTTCAAGTATGCCTGTTGGTGTTGTTTTTCCACCTCTTCTCTTGCCTCTTCGTCCTTTAACTGGTCTCGGCTTAAGTTAGTACAAACGAGTGCACATTCAAGTGGCATGCAACTGTGCATTGTAAGTCTTTTGCCCTTTTAAGTCCTTTATGTGTATATGCAAGTGTGGGTGTGTATGTGTGTATTGGCCTTTTTTTTACCATGTCCTGACAATGTAGAGTTTATGGTGCTTGCGTGGCACATTACGCCAAGTGTTTTCTGTTGTGCCCCTTTGTCTACCGCACACACTACTTGTACATGATATAAACATATTATCTACATATAGTAAGTAAATATGTGTTTAGAGGTTGAACTAAGTTTAGTTCTAGTTTAGTTTTGTGACACAAGATTATTGAATTTGTTGCTGATTTTTTTGCAAAAATATTTTTTTTGCTCTTAACTTTTTTACTTTTCTTACTAGTATATCTTAAATTTATCAGAATTCTTCAAGCAGCCAGAAATCCCATGAATATAGATCAATCTGGCTACTTTTGCTATAACTGCCCTACTTTATATTTGTGAATTGAACTTATTTTCTAGTAATTTTGTACTAATATATCTTAAATTTATCAGAATTCATCAAGTTAAATGTTAGCTTTCGAAATTTTTTGATCAATCCGGCTGCTTTTGCTATAACTGCCCACTATGCAGCATTGCGTATACGTTATATTTGCGGATGGAATTATTTTCACCCTCCAGCTGACATGCATGTTAGGGCAAATTGGCTGGAAAAAATCATGAAAGAGCATCATATTGAAAAAAAAAAACGTTTAAAAAGAGGTAAAAGGCGAAAAAATATTTATATTTATACCTTCAATTAAATAGCTTTTTTTCTTTTTATAAAAATAACGCAGTCGTGTTTAATTTCAATAAATATTATTGCTAAGGTAATTTTTTAGTCTAATTTTATTTAGACGATAAAATAATAAAAATAATAAAATATAATTTGTGCCAACACAACAAGAGAATCTGTGGGCTATAAGGGAAAAATACGAAGGCAAATATCGACAAAAACATTTGTTGTCCGAAATCGATTAAATTTGTTCGGATTGGTTTTTTCGTCTTCCGGAGTACTTCAAAGAAATGTGGTTTAAAGTAGCTCCAACTCTTCGAAAGGCAACTCCAGCTAAAAAGTTAGACTATCGTAAACTGACGTTCGCTGCGATCACTCAGTCTTATCCTAAGCGTTGCGTCGCAAAACAGCTATATTTCGCAACGCGACTGTTCCAATAATTTCTACTGGGTTGCTTGTTAGTAGCAATTCCATTAACGGATGTTATGCACTGTGTGTTTGTCTTGCTCGCACCTGCACGAAATGCAGTCTACTATAATAGCTTCTGTAGTCAATCATGAGATCGGCTTAAGTCAGTTAGTGAGAGAACTTGATTGAGTCAAGACCGCATCGAGGCGCAGACAAACGACAAGTGTAAGTTGCAAAAAATGTTTAATAATGTAAAATGAAAAACAATAAATTAATAAAGACCGAGTACTGAAACTATTGAATTGAAAAAAGATCGCATTATGTGGATTTTCATGCGTTACAACGCCATGACTAACTAAATATTTCTGGCCTGAATTATTGATCGAGAGTATAACCAAACTCATGCAAAATATTAGTCCTATAAATTCATTAAAACATTGCTGCTAAATGTTTTATACTCATACAATTATAGCCATAAGTCACACTTAGTTCTTTCTATTCTTATCTAAAATTAAGCATTCTTAATGAACTTATTTATTTAAAGATCTTTGCTTTGAAAACTTGAGCTGCAATTAAACTTTATCCTTGCACTACGCCATCTAAATCTTTCACTTTGCTTACTACTTTAAATTTATTGTTCAAAGCTTCAAAATGTTGCAAGCCATATTAACCGCACAGAATTGAAAGCAGTTTCGCTTGCGTCATGCTCTCAACATGAGCTTCATTTGCTGCATAAATACATCGCACTCGTATCCTATTCCCCATACACATTGCTGCCCGTCCTACATATATCCTTTCAAAAACACACACAAATTTATGACACTTGGCTGGTGCCGGGTGGAAGGCAGGGTTGCCTCTCTCTCTCTCATATGTCGCACTTGAGTTACCACATTTTCACACATGTGTAGTATGTTGCATGCCACATAATGCCCAGAGAGAGAGAGAGTGTAGCAGTATATTTGATACTTAGCACGGAGCTACTGCCGACTCGACCCTCGACCTGAATATATGATGATATTTCAATTGAGTTGTTTTTCGTGGCTGCATTGTGCATTTTTTCATAACTCCTGGATTTATATACGTTTGATGTTGTTTACAGCCAAAAGGTAATAAAATATTGTCCGCGGGTCAAAGGCAAAACAAATGCGCTGGAAAGTATGCTACTATATTTGCAATAGTAAAATAATGTCCACTTGTCAAAGGCAAAAAGAATTGGAAAGCGTGCGCTGGAAAGTATGCTACAATTTTTGTATTTAATACTTTTCGCACTAGGACATTTTTCATTTGGCAAAATAATTTAAAATTATGCACTGAAAAGTATGCTACAATTCTTGTATTTAACACTTTTCACACTAGGACATTTTTAATTTGGTTTTTGTTTGACAGAACTAAAACTTAGCTGTGGAAATTTATTCCAAAATTGATTAGATTGAAAGTTACGACTGAAATTTTAGTAACTAATTGTAGCATATCAGGGTGGCCAGGCTCTTAAATAAATACCTACGCTCCGTATTTACGCTCCCAACTATTACGATGTCATTTTTCTACCACTTTTTGAATTATTATAATTGAAAATGACGAAATATCAGACTTAAATGTGGCCATTTAAGTAGGGTTAAGCATAAAAGTAATTGCATTTAAGTTGCTTGTACTTTGTTTGCTCGTTGCCCTGCAATTGCAGCTCTTGTTGTTTTTTTCCCAGCACATTAAGATTGTCGGGCAACTAATTATACTGCCTGTAAAAAAAAAGAAAAAAAAAACAAGAAAATTAATGACCAAGGACAGTAAACTGACTTTGTGTATTGCTGCTGTTGTTGTTTTTGCAGCTCTGTTTGTGGAATTTGCCTTTGTTGTTGTTGCTGTTGTTGTTGTTCTGCCCAGCTGCAGCTTAATTAATTTAACAGCATCAAGTGGCATACTTTTCTGCTTTATTTGGCGCACAGCATCAGCTTAAGGCTATAATCAGAAATTCTGTGGCAGTTGAGGGTTAAACATTTGCAGCTATGCAATTTGGGATATTTTACACGTTGCATTTCATTTACATTGCATTTAATTTGAATATAATGAATAAATTGAGCAGCTGCTTTTCAAAATCGTTGCATACTTTCAGGCTGAATTTTGATTTATGCCATGATAATTTATCGCATATATTGAAACGAATTTAAAATGTTTTTTGTATTTAATTTAAATACAAAGCAAAAGTTTTATTTCATACGTGTGTAAAACATAATTAATGAGTCCCATGTGCCAAAAGCAAATTTTCATTGAGCCCGCAAATAAATCAGTTGCATCTAGTATATTTAAATGTATATACAATGCTGGTCAATTGCATGTGGACGAAGTATTTGTTTTGCAACATTTATTGTATTTATTTCAATTTTAAAGTAATCCGAAGAACAGATCTCTCGCTACTAAGGCAATGTTTTCTAACAAATATTATATATTTTGTAATTTGATTGTTATTAATATATTTGCTATTTTATTTTTTTTTCTTATCAAAAGAAGATATACAATTTGTAAAAATATATGTAATTTATTTGCATTCGTTTTAAAACCGAATTTTTTGTGCTCCTGATTTCATCAAAATGAAGTTTTTATGTGGATTAAAATCATGTTGTAATAGGATTGTGTGAACGCATTTTAAAATAAAAAAATTTTGAAATAATTTTTGTTATTCTTAGTTTCTATTTATGTTAATTTTAAGATAGTTCTAATAAATATTTTTACTTATTTTTTTGTCTAAATCATCCCTATATATAGCATAGCAGAACTCAAACCCAATTTTTATATGGTTCGTGTCTTGTATAAAAAAAGTTTCATATCATGATTAAATAAAATTTCCCTTGTAATAGGAATAGCAAAGTTGTAGACAATTTCCCTAGAAAGTTGTTAAGCTCTTGTAACAGTTAGCAAGGGAAATATCAGTAGAGGGCGACAGCAAAAAGTCAGGCTTAGGAGCACCCAAAAATGAATCCAAATAAACTATGATCAAATTTAATAGTGGAAGGAAATTTTTTTAGTTCAAGCTTCCAGGGTTTTTCCAATTGATAGTTTTCAGCTGTTACTAAAACTGTTACCAAGTTAAAGAAAGAAATTTCTTGTCAAAATAGTCATTAATGAACTCAAACCCAATTTTTATACGGTTCGTGTCTTGTATAAAATAATGCTCATGTCATGATAAAATAAAATTTCCCTTGTAATAGGAATAGCAAAGTTGTAGACAATTTCCCGCAATAGTTGTAAAGCTGTGCTAGTGATCAGTTAGGGAAATATCACTAGATGGCGACACCAAAATCTCGGGCTTGGGAACACGCAAAACGAAACCGAATAAAACTATGATCAAATCTAAAAAAGGAAGGAAATTTTTAATTAAAACTTCCAGGGTTTTCCATTCGATAGCTTACAGCTGTTACTAAAACTGTTACCAAGTTACAGAAAGAAATTTCTTGTCAAAATATTCATTAATGAACTCAAACCCAATTTTTATACCGTTCGTGTCTTGTATAAAAAAAGTTTTATGTCATGATTAAATAAAATTTCCCTTGTAATAGGAATAGCAAAGTTGTAGACAATTTCCCTAGAAAGTTGTTAAGCTCTTGTAACAGTTAGCAAGGGAAATATCAGTAGAGGGCGACAGCAAAAACTCAAGCTTAGGAGCAGGCAAAAATGAATCCGAATAAACCTATGATCAAATTTAATAGTGGAAGGAAATTTTTAGTTCAAGATTCCAGGGTTTTTCCAATTGATAATTTTCATCTGTTACTAAAACTGTTACCAAGTTACAGAAAGAAAGTTATAGTCAAAATATTCATAAATGAACTCAAACCCAATTTTTATACGGTTCGTGTCTTGTATAAAATAATGCTCATGTCATGATAAAATAAAATTTCCCTTGTAATAGGAATATTTAAGTAGTGGTTAATTTCCCTTAAAAGTTGTAAAGCTGTGCTTATAATTAGTGAGAAAAATATCACTAGATGGCGACAGCAAAAACTCGGCTTTGCGAGCACTCAAAAATTAATCCGAATAAAATTGGGCCTTTGAGTTTTTCGGTTTCCAGAGCACGGCCGAAGCTACTGAAGCTTCCAGGATTTTTCTAATCGATGACTTATAACTGTTACCAAGTTACAGAAAGAAACTTTAAGTCAAAATATTCATTAATGAACTTAAACCCAATATTTATATAAAAAAATAATATTCATGCCATGATAAAATAAAATTTCCCTTGTAATAGGAATAGTTAAGTTGTGGTTAATTTCCCTTAAAAGTTGTAAAGCTGTGCTAATAATCAGTAAGGAAAATATCACTAGATGGCGACAGCAAAATTTTGGGTTTGGAAAAACCCAAAAATGAATCCGAATAAAATGGTTCCTTTTGTGTTTTTCGATTTCCGGAGCAAATTTTAACTATATAAGAAAATACGTACAGCTTTCAGTATGTTCAAGGTAGTATATAGATTTTTAATACAAATGTTTTTAAAGTTATTGCAAATTTAATTTATGTGCAAAACTTTGACTTTCAAGTGCAACTTTCTTCGGCAATAATTTCTGGAATTCGATGTATGCGTTTGACTGGTGCAGCGAGGCATGGCAAACTTGTCAAAAAGTAACTTTGAAACTCTTTGTACCAATAATGAATACTTAGCGTCAACGTAAAGTAAAAGGCTTAAAAGGACATAATAAATAAATGAGCATCGCATAGAGTTTGAATATTTGTTACTTATTTCAAAAGTTACCTCAAATTGAAGTGAAAAATATACAAATTTTGCCTTGCCATTTAAGGCATATATCTGACTTAACTCTTAACTCCCTAAAAAATAATATGAACGCTCCTGTGAGTCTAATAATCAAAAATGTAGCTAGTTGTTTCCTAAAAATCAAAAGAATCTAATCCAACGAAATCGTCTCAAGATTACGTTAGTCATAGGCACAAATTGCCTTTTTTTTTACCACAAATACAGAATGGGCCCGCTTAACCAGATTGTGGGCAAAAGTTTCCTAAAAGAAAGTTCCCCAAAAAACAAAACAAAATTTTAAACTATAATGATTTCCATTGATTTATGACCTCTCACGATAATTTACAGAAAAAAAAGGAAGGAAATTTGTATAAGTTTTTTTTATATATTTTGCAAGAAAATGTGTGTAAATGTGCTCCAGTTAAATTATAATAAGTTTTTTTATCTTAAAAGAATCTGAGGAGGTTCAAACTACCCAGAAAAAGCTTATTTTTTTTAAGAATACGTGTGTAAAAATTCAACGCTCTTCAAAAATGATTATGGAAATGCCAGATTTTGTCCAAAATATGAAAATCTAGGCCCATAATGCAAGAAATATTTTCTGGGTCTTATAAATAAAGACTTAGTTGTATGATACAAACTTCTCGCCTAATTTAAAACTACTTTTCCTGCAACTCCATTTTTTCAAAGAAATAATATCTACAGGGACAGCATTTCCCATTTGTGTCCCTATTCGACTAATCGTAACTGTTTAAATCCGCTCATAAACGCCATTTATATTCATTTACACCTATTCGTCCTGCTTTTTCACTCACTTACCAAAAACCGGCAACAAAATGGCGTATAATCACGGCATTACGCTGCATTTTAAATTGTACTGAAAAAGCTTTCTAGCATTTTTGCTTAACTGGGTTTTATTTTTATTATTATTTTTTATTTGCTTGTTGCCTCATAAATATTAAGAGCGTCGTTGGTTGTTACTTTTGTAATGTTGCATGTTTGTTTTTGCTGTGCATTTGTGCAGTTCCATTAGTTAGACTGCATAATACATGACTTGGTAATGATAGCCATGTTTATTTGCTGTTTGCTGCTTTTAGCCAAAACAAACAACAATACTAAAACCAACATTTATGCGTTACCAGTTAATTAAGTTTGGTAATTGTGTTTTATAAATGGCAATTTTCGAACAAATTGTATTAAAAATATTTGTCGCATTCTTAAAATTTCACACAATTTTCTTTTTACTTTATACTCGTTGCCTCATTGTTTCATTAAATATTTAAGTGTATTTGCCTTTTGCATAACAAAATTCATCATAAATGCGCTGAAATTGTTCTATTAAAAAGGAATTTACTTAACCGCACAAAATGAAATTTTAAATATTTAAAGAGCGCGATACGCAAGGACTCTAAACGGTTTATGACTCATTTAATGGTTAGGTGATTAAATTCTATTACAAAGTCAGGCAAATACATAAACAAGGCATGAAGGCAGTGCATTTAGCCGCATTGCGCATACGCCGCGTGTGTTAAACAACAAAATGGAGTTGCAATGCGAAAAATTCTAAAATGCAGAAAACTCATATAAGTGAGTGTGTGTGTGTGTTTATGTTACGAGTGCATTAAAGTATAAACGAGGGTTGCGTGATTGATAGCTTAAAGCGTAGACATTTTTATTATAAGCTTGAGCATCAACGAATATCGTAAAATTAAAAAACAAAATTGCGATGCGGTCTTGACTCAATCAAGTTCTCTTCCTAATTGATTTGAGCCGATCACATGCTTGACTGCAGAAACTATTGCAGTAGCTGCCACAGTCCAGCAAGCGGCTGGCTCAAGCCGCATTACTTGCAGGTGCGAGCGGGACAAACACAGAGTACATAAGATCCGTTACTGGAATTGCTACTGAAAAGCAACCCAGTAGGAATTTTTGGAACAGCGAAAAATATTTAAAATATTTGGATTTAAAAAAATATTTTAAATCGCCTTTTTCAAGATTTAGCTTAAATCTAAAATTGAATTTTTAAATTTAAAAAAAATATTTTTTTTGAGCAATTGTCCCGATCTTGCGAAAATCCTTTTAAAGATACACATACATAAGCTCTTGACCGTGCCTGGAAGCGATGACGGCTAAAATAGGATAGCAACACTGGCGCAATTGAGAACACAAAACAAAAACTTATCCCAAATATCTTGTTGAAATTTTTAATACATCATCTATCTTCATCTAATTGCTGGATTTCGATCTATTTCTTATAAGATCTTTAAAAAGTCAAACTCGAAAACGCTTTTTGTAGCTTTAGCATTATTTATTACATTTTCAGTATACTTATTATAAGTTCCTGCTAAACTATAAGAAAATTATTCTTTTTGTGACAAAACATAATTTTCTCACTTTTCTCAGCAATAAAGTTCTAATACGCTTCCAAGAATTTTTGCATAAGTTAAAAGTGAATTACTGACAATTTGTACCAAATTATTTGAATACTTATTCGACCTTGACTTAAATTAAACTTGAGCTTTAACTTTATTATCCTTGTTGCTGCTGTAGAAAGATGAAATAATTGCAATATTAAGTTGATTTGACTTTGAGTGACGTCTAAAATTATGATTAAACAAAAAGTAACAAACTTGTGCTGGTATTAGTGTTTGTGGGTGTGTACTTGTGTGTGTGTGTGTGTGTGTGTGTGCGTGTTTGTGGGTGTGACGTACAACTTACATACATAAATGAATTATGTATATTAAGGGTTATATTTGGCTTAATGTATGCATTTCTCGTAGTCCAGTGACTCTTTATACTTTCTACTCACTTTTACATTATTCACTTATATACCCTTTTTATTATATAATAAAATAGTTAATGAAGTTTAAGCAAATATTTGTAACAGGAAACGAGAAGCGTTTTGGCAACCATTAAGTATAAGGAGGATTCGCTTGCTCGTCAAATGACATTGAAGCTACATATTTTGGGCTTTTAAAAAAGGTTCACTTTTTTTGAAAATTCTTTGAAGCTCTTTATGCTAAAATTGCGAGTATTTTATTCTTAATTTAAGGGATAACACATATGTAGAATTTTCAGAAAATCTATTTTTTAAGCTAATTGTTGAATAGTGTCTCGCCCACGGCACCAACGCGGTCCACTTATGACAAGCCTTTATTTTGTATTTACTCGGATTGGGCTGAAATCTTTATTTCATCAATATTTTCATTACATATTTCATTATTTGATATTATTTTCTACTTACACCTGCGGTTTGCCTGCGCCTCGGCTGGCTCAAGCCGTATTTCGTGCAGTTGCGAGCGAGACAAACATACAGTGCGTAAGATCCGTTACTGGAATTGCTACTGACAAGCAACCCAGTAGGAAATATTGGTACAGTAGGCGCGTTGCGAAACATTTCCGTTTAGCGACGCAACACTAATCTTTATAACATAATATTCTAGAACTTTGTTAAATAAAATTTAAATATCTATAAAATTAAATAAATGTCTATAAAATTAGCTGCTTGTTTTGTATAATAAATTCCAAATAAAATATATTAAAAAAAAGAAAAGCTTTTTACAGGCGCCATTTCGTTTTATATAATTTTGAAAAATTTATTTTTGTAGCTCAAAATATGTCACCTTTTTGGATTCTATTTATAAAATAAAGTTTCTTTTGAAAAAAAAAATCCAAAAATTAAGTTGAACTTTAAATTAGATCGGCTTTTATTCTCAGTGCATCTGTCTACTAAAGTTTCTTTTGAAAAAAATCTAACAATTAACATAAAAATGTATAGTTGTTACCCCTCAAGAATGAAAAGCTCGTATAAATATTTTCTTTTAAAACAATCTGAACTTGATATTAGATAGGCTTTTTTCTCAGTTTATCTGTCTACAATTATCGTTTAATATATTATTTTTGAAAGTTATGATAAGAAATGAAATTTTTGTCCCAATAAAATTCACTTTTCTACAACATTCTATTTTGCGGTAGCAGCTTAGTCTCACCTTTCTATAAAAAGCAGGGTATTCATAAGTCCCCTCAAAACAATCCATTCTTTTTTCTTAATTCCCTTGCTCCATTTTTGGCGAAAATTAATGAAAATTGCGCTCGCTTATTAGCTCTTCTTTATTTAGTATATAGAACAGTCGACTTCTCTTCCTTTTATTTACACTATGACAAACTACTTCTTTTGCAGTATTGGTATGAGTGTGTATCTGTGTGTGTCCGTGTGTATCTGTGTGTTTGCAATTATGCATGGTAATTATGTCAAGCTCTTATCTTGGCCGCATACTTTTATTTTGTATATACATTTTTTTCTACTGTATAAATATAAAAATATTTGTCCGGCTGACAGACGCCGACAATGGGATACCCTGCAGCCACTTTTGTCAAAGAAAAGTAATTTTTCTAAGATCTTATGAATTTTTAGGCAAAGAATAAAAAATAATAGGGAAAAAAAATATTATTTTTATTATTAAAACGTTAACATTTAGTTGTTTGTTTGACTCACATGCTTGTATATAAAGAATATTTTGGGGATCTCTTAAATACGCTATGTTAATGTTGGTGCAGTTTCTATGGAATATGGTTAAGGAATTTTAAGCCATTTCTTCTTTGAAGATCCTAATAAGTAATCCTGTTCTAAATATATCAAAAAATTTCGACCGATTTTGGCTAATTTGTGACAAGATATGAACAAACTTCTCCTGCGTAAAGAACACTGCGCATCCTTTGGAAAAAGCTTTAGCTTTTAAGATCTATGAGGCTTAAGTGTTCCCAAATACTGATCAGCTTTTCAGTATAATGTACCTATAGTCTGCCAAGCCTGTTACATTTATTACGAATATCTTAGTATGCCCTAGGCGTAGAGTATTCACAGCAAATGCTTTAAGAACTACGTAGACTATTTTTTCAATTATTTTATCTATAAATAAGTAAATATATACTCACGTGTATGATTAAAGCTGCGATTTCTTTGCATTTGCATTTAAAAAAGTTTTTTGTTTTTTTTTTTTTATCTAAGCCGCAAAAATTTGTTAGATAAATAGAAAATTTTGGTAATGCGGCGCTTTTACCACAAGCAAACTATTTTTCAGTCGAAACAACAAAGTCAAGCAATGCAGGGAAATACGAATACCAAAAACTTTTGCAAAAATAACTTTGTTTAGATTTGGTTGCATTCAGATGCAATTCTAACAAATGATTTAGAATTTGATTTTTAGGGGGCTTTAAAAAGATAGTAGGTTTCAATAGAAACTTGCTGTTTATTTATATATTTTTCGTTGTCATTTACTAAATTTGCTTACCGTCTAAAAATAGGCAGATTGTAAAAAAAATATGAAAAGAAAAAAAATGTATGTTTAAAAATATTAATTAATCGCTTTATTAATGATTGATGAGAGCGACAATAAAATTAGCAATTTGCTATTTTTAAATTTTCGTCCAAAACGTTAAAGCAATTAATGCACAATATTTTATATTTAAGCCTTGATAAAAAATTAATAAAAAATTCGATATATGATATCACTAAGTTATACTTAGTGAGTAGCAATTTAATTGTATATCAATATGGGATTATAACCTTTTAAATTTATCGGTTGATTGTCAGTATATAAATATTCGAATATTAACAATTAAAAAAATGTTTGCCTGCCTCGGAATATGAACTCGCATCGTCTGAAATTTAATGTCACAATTAACGTCATTTAATTAAAGTATTTTGATAAATTTAATATAAAAAAAATTTTACTTTTATTTAAAAATTAAAAATATTAATAATTAAAATGTTTTCTTTTTTAGTTTGGCAGCGTTGAGATTTGAACTTCTATCGTTTTCTAAAAATACTAAGCAGGTTCTGCCACGCCTCCTTTGGTGCAGGGCATAAAGGTTTTGATTTTTATTTTAATACAAAAAATTGTGTATTTAATACAAAAAATATTATTTTTTAATAAAAAAAATTACCTTTATAACAAAAATAATAATTTTTAACGAAAACAACATTTTGTTTATAACTATAATAAAAAAAGCTACACTTTTTAATAAAAACAAAATATTATTTTTTAATTACAAAAAATTCAATTTCCATTGCACCAAAAATTACGTTAAATATTTTTTTTTCACGATAAATATATATTTTTTATAAAAATATTAATATTTCTTAATAACATTTTTTTTAATATTTTTTCTTACACAAAAAATTACATTATATATATTTTGTGCACAGGAACGATAATGTTGCCCTTTTCGACAAAAATTAAATGTCCTAATGTGTTTAAAGTTTTTTTATGCATATAATAAAATAAAATTTATTTCCGATTTTATTTTACCATAAAACTAGTCCTTTGTAGGGTTTTCAGCTACCCAAACATGGTCTCATTCCTCTACATAGAAAACTATTGATAGCCCAGAGCCTTATACTAATTTATTCAGTCGTTTTGTAGCAAACCAAAATTTCCTTTGGAAATAAATCTAAACGAAAATTGCCCTCCTTTCGTAAAAGTCCTTTGAGCCGATATCAAGCTTGACTGCAGAAGCTATTGCAGTAACTGCTAAAATTTCAGCAAGTGCCTGGCTCAGGCCGCATTTCATGCAGGTGCAAGCGAGACAAACACACAGTGCATAAGATCCGTTACTGGAATTGCTACTGACAAGCAACCCAGTTGGAATAATTGGAACAGTCGTAAAAGTCCTTTTACAACTTAAAAAAAACCCAGCTGTTTGAAAGAGGGCATATAAAAAACGATCCGTTGTAAAATTGGGAGCCTCTAGGTGTTAAGAACTCTGAGATGTAGATCTAGAAATGGCTTATCAAGTCAATGAAATTAAGTTTTATATAAGCCTAGTTATAAATTACAGGTACAAGGTACACTTTACAATAGCAAATAAAACATAAAAAAAATCTCCCAAAATAAATACCATCGAGTTTTTATCAATAGTATTATAGGAAAAAACTACACTGTGAACCATAGCATCTTCCATAGGTCTTCCACAAGGCAATAAAAGTTCAATTTCTCTAAAAGAATTTTTTATTTTATGCAACTATTTACAATAACAACTTTTTATACAATTTCCGAATGTTTATTTTATTTATTTATTCGTCAACAAACAATATCTGGCTTATTACCATCGTATTCTATTTATAGTTGGCTAGCTTACACTTAAATAAATGCAACTAAATTGAATGAAAGTTCAAGTTTTCTCAGATACTTTTTGTTGCACTTGCACTCAGTTGTTGTTGTGCATAAAATGAATCTTTTATAGAGTCGGGAATCTTGTTTTTGTATTATTGTTGTGGTCGCTGCTACAAAGTGAATTTTTTTTTATCAGTTTACAAGCAAATAGCTGTAAAAGAAACATTATGCAAACTGCTTTACCCCGCCGCACCACTCGAAACACCCCCGCACCTTTTTATTCTGTTTGGCTTTGTTCGAAAATTGAAATTTTTCCGCCAGCATGTGAATAAGTTTTAGTTTATTGTCGCACTGACGTTAACCCCCCGGTAACCCCCGCCCTTCGGTGCTGGCTATAAAAACTATTTAAGAAGATAAACAAAACGCAACCATAGATAGCCATAAACACATAGATAGTATCTGTGTAGTAAGTACATTATATACTATATGCTTGCTACAAGTTCTTTGCATGTTTAACTAGACGTTGGCGAAAAGATTTCTTTTATCATTTGACGGTAGTTAACAAATTTTCAGTTTATTTGTTGGCCAACAATAAAAATTAAGTTGGCTTTTTCTTTTGTTTGCGTTGACTCAGCTACCTGTTTATTGGTTATACTCTTACAGCAGGTTTATTAAAGAGTATAATACGAGGGTAAACGTAAACGGTAAAAAAAACTTTGAAAATCGGAGAGAATTCTAAGATTTTGTAGAACATCGAAATCTTTAACAAGATTAAGGAATTTAAAGCAAGATTGCAAAACTTGTTCGAAAAATAATATTAATACAAACACTCTTAAAATAAAATTTGCATGCTTAATTTCGAATATTTTTAAAATATACAAAAAATTATTCTCATTGCAGGTGGCTCGTTTCTTTGAAATGGACTCAACGGTAAGCTAAAAAAGATTCAATTCGAATTTTGTTGACTTTAATTTTTTAGTTGATTCCTATATACGCCTTTCGCGGATTCGACAGATTTATAAATAAAATGGTAATACCAAAAAAAGTACTGTAACGACCTCTGGTTTGCCCAGAACAACGGCTGGGATAGCTCAGTTATGATATATTTGCTGAGTCTTTCGATATTTTAAACAAAACACAATTTACTTTAAGGTTTAAAAAAAATATTTAATTTAGATTTAGATTAAATTAAATATTTCCTTATATCCGTCCTTTGCGACTGTTCTATCTTTCTTGTTGCACTCAGTCAGTAAGACTCTCTCAGACTAACTCGACTTGGCTGCAGATCCGCCTTATATTGGCCTCGATCGGCGCCAAATCCAGAAATTGCCGCCCCAACCTATGCTAATTAATCCTAAACGGCACTCTGCTTATCTACATAACTTTTCCTATAGGAAAGCCAGAGTATACCGTACCTAACACTATCCCTATCAACTACTCCACGCTTACACCTATGAACTAATACCATTAACCTACGCACTAATACAAAACAATATTTATTGCGCCAAGCTTAAAGCCGCTATACTTTATGTAGTGTTGGTGAGAGTAAGAGAGCTCTCACCGCTACTCTAGCAAGCAGTTTAAGCGGTTTAGCTATTGCCCTATTGGAAAATTAGGAACAATGTTGTGAGGTCGCAAATCGCCTCCAAATATACCAGTTATGACGTTACGAAGTTTTTTCAAAGTTGAGTTCATCATGGGACCTTATAGAACTGAACGGTCCAAAAACCGATTTCATGGTAAAATACTATTCTTTTCCGTTTCTTTAAAGATATATCTTTCGTTGGGATGCTTTTAAAATAACTACAAAAGGAAATTTATTCAAAGTCAAAACATATGCTACCATGATCAAAAATTTCCCGGAATCATCGTCATGTGTCCCATAATTCGTAACCAAAATTAGCAATCAAAAGTTTTTTAATATCTTTCATATTATATTTAATTTTTGTAAAATGTTTACTAATGAATCAAACTGAATCATTACTATTCAAAAATCGTTGGGTGCAGTTCTTTTGTTCTTATCCATACAGTCTAAAAATCAGTTTAAGAGTATCTACAATTTGTCGTACCAAATTTAGCCTTTCTTTATGGTTTGTTTTTATTAGTTTTTCTAATGGCAAATTTTACACGCTTTGTACTGAATGGGTACATACATAGATCTATATATATATATTTTTGTAGTAAATATTCAATATAGATATATCTACATAATTTGTTGTTTTAGCCATAATGCCGCTGCTCAATGATTCAATCAATCAGTTTATGCACTGGCTATCAAGTCAAAATAGAATTATATATTGATGTGCCAAAAGCGCTAAATATGTGTACTACATACCTATATACATGAGTATAACTTGGCATTAGATATTTTGTACTTTAATGTTTACATATTATTATTAGTAATAAATTTGTTTAGATTGTTGTTGTCTTTGGGGGCATTGTCAGATGTCAGAGCAAGATGTTTTATGTCTGTTTACAAGACAAAAGGTGACTTAAGTGACTGCTAGATAAGCAGAGAGGAGAAGAGTGGAAGAGTAGTGTAGCCAAAATGGAAAATGAAAACTTTTGCAAATCAATGAAACTTTTACCTATACATACTATATATAAGGTATATATGTTTCTTTTTTTTTTGTTCAAAAGTTTGGGTTGTTTGCATTGTGTTTTTGAGCGCACAGCCTTGACAGCAATTTGCTAGACATAAATTTGTAAACAAAAATACACAAAAACCAAAAAAAAAATTGGAAAGGAAAAAGAGAAACAACAACTACAAAATTACCCAGCTACAAGTTGAAGCTCCAAAAACTGTGCTACAATACAAACTGGTACAAAAAATGTTAACAACAACAAAAAGTAGTACTACAACAACAAGAGCCATCATACTAGGTCAGCCAAAGTTCCTAGACGCGAATATTGCGTTTATTAACGCCTGGGGACAACGGACCGACCACAAAACTTGTCCAAAGGTTACGGCAAAAAAAAACAAAACAAAACACAACAAAAAAAATGCAATTTACATAAGTACATGAAAGTATGTATACTATGTACTAATATGTTTTTATTTTTATCTCTTTTGCTCTATATAGGTAAGAGGTATATAAGTTTGGTATTAACAAATTTTTTTTTTAGAGCAAGATTTTTTAAGTTCAATGCCCAATCGGAAATGGCGTTGTTAAATATTTAATACCCTTTTTTTGCAATACTTAGTTCGTGTTGCATGAGAAAAAATGTTAAGCATTTTATTTCTGTAGCGTCGCTAAACAACAATATTTCGCAAACGCGCCGACTGTTCCAATAATTCCTACTGGGATGCTTGTCAGTAGCAATTCCAGTAACGGATCTTATGCACCGTGTGTTTGTCTCGCTCGCTCCTGCACGAAATGCGACATGAGCCAGCCAATGGCTGGACTGTAGCAGCTACTGCAATAACTGGTTAAAAAACAAAATGTCTTCCCTAATTTCTTCTGACTGTTTGTTACGATCTTAGATTTATCTGCTTGATAACGTCCCTGCCGACATGTCTCTCATTCACCATTTTTATTTAAATCAACATAGAGTATTCGTTGGTCGTGTTGTGCCAATTTTGGCAACTCCTTTGTTAGACCACATAATTGTGTTGCAACTTAACAACAATTCGCTTTGGAAATTAAATCCCAAAACATTTGAGTTCATTCTTTGTTGTGCGTTTTCCAGCTTTTCCAACTCTTAGACATTTTCATCTATTTTTCATATGCAAAAAAGTTGTCCCAAGTATCAGAGTCTGTCGTTTTTTTTTTGTTCCCACTGAGCTGCTTAGCGACACGTGCAAAGTTTTCCACATTCCCAGTTACCAGTTCCGCCCAGGTAAACGCTCCCAGTAGCAACAGCCACAATCTTTTCCAAATGGTTTCTTTTGGTTAGACTTGATCTAACAGGTTTGCTTTTCATGTATTTACTTTGCAATTTAAACATAAGCAGCCTGAACAGAACATATTAAATTTTACTCTTGAAAGATATTGTTGTGTGTTTGTTGTTGCTGCTTTGTTGTTCAATTGAAAGATGTATCTCTGAGTTTGCATAGAAGGCGCTTAATTAAGTTAATGTTCAAAATTTATGGGATGCTACTTTTTCCGCATCGCTTTTTGTGAGTCAGTTTGCTCTTGAAATAAATAGATGGATGGTAAATTATATTTAATTGTTTGATTAAAGTCCGTAAATATTCAATGTCAATTTTATGTAGTATAATAAAAGAACCATGAGCTACTCTGCTTATAATATATACTATAATATTTGTTGACCTTTTTAGCAATTGTTTGAGGAATTTATGCAAAATCGTTCAAAAAAAAAAAAAAACAAAACTTGTGGACCAGCAACAAACGTTTAAAAGAACTTGATCAAAAATAATTGTCGTTTTTGGCATCTCAAAACAAGGCAAAATACTTTAACAATACTTTTTATTCATTGGCTTATTAAATATCTTATAGATTAGATACGTCTTGCATCTTATAGATGCAATACGGAAAATTTATAAAACCATATTAGAGCTCAAACAAACTATAAATCTAAATAATAAAATCAAACATATTTAAAACAACTACACAGTTGGGACAGTTGATAATCGAGCATCTTATGGCAAACACTGCTTGAACCCGTTGTGAATTATAAGCTGCAACAATGAAATTTTGCTCTTAAGTCTCTCTCTTCCTCTCTCGTTACTTTCCTATCAAACGACTATTGAATACAATTATTTAAAAACTTAAATTTGCTTTCCTTGTGGCATCAAGTTTACCTCTGATCAAAGGTGGCCTAACACCAGGCCGGAATGGAGATATCGGCTAAAAAACAGATTGGTTGCTGTGCCTTACAGAATCGAAAGAGGTTTTTATTTGTTGCCAGCTGTCGGCTTATTTCAAAAATTCACCATAATTTATATCGATGACGTTATTGCTTAATCCATTACTTCAGACCTATGTTACTGGTATTGGCCAAAACAATTCCCTGTTCCAGAGCCAGAAATTTTATTCGCCATCAAGAAGCATTTATTTGTTTCAAAAGTTCTTAAATTCAAAATATTCTTTACATAATAACTATTGATAAGCTGTCTAAAGCATAATAGTAATAATAATATTGTATAAACAAATAAAATTCTATGCTTATTAAGATTTTAACTTGGTATTTGAGTTCTAGCTTCATTTTCCTCTTTTTAATTTCACTTTATTTCTCTTTCGTATTTACTTTACGCTTTAATTTTATAATCTAATTTAATACGCTTCAACAGGTTTCACTTTTTATAAGCCAACGTTTGGTTTCTCATAACTTTAAGTTATTGACTTGTCTGTCTATTGACAGCTGGCTTTAAAAGCAAATGTCCTGCGAATGTCCTTCAGCTGCAACTTATTGATTCAATACAAAAATATCTGCAGTTTGCCTTATTTTTTGCTGCCTGCACATGTTTTTTTTTTTACCTAAGCCTAAGGGCAATTTGTGTACCGTTGTGCATATATGTATGTATGTATTATATAGTATGTATGTGTTCCAATGTCAAGGTTGCTATATAAAAACTGACCCTGAGTCCTTTCCGTTCCTTTACTCAATAGTCATAGATGATTTGCCTGTACTTACTTATAAGCATGACAGACTGTTTGTTAAGGCGCGACTTAAATTGTCTAAGCAAATTTGTTTGCTTAGTGAATCATAGTATATGGTAGTATATATGTATGTGTGTATGTATGTATATATGTATGTATGTACTCATACTCATGTGCTTTTTTTAGTCTTTGGGGCATTCCACACAACTTTTCGATACATTTTTAGCTTGTTAGCTAATAATTTGGTTCATCTTTTAGCGAGTTTATGGGTCAGCTTATTGTGGGATTATAATAATAAATAATAATAAATTTAGGAGAGACTACCTTGGAAATCTATTTATTTTTTATTGCTTATAAGCATAATTGGTTTCTGGGTCAGTACTTTATGCCACAAATTAATGCTTTTGAAGATTAAAAAGAGTCTTTTGAACCGTAAGTGGATTTTCACATTGATGCTAAAACGTGATTAACGCTTGAAAAATGAAAATGCGATTAAAAAAAGGGTGCATAATGATTTAAAAGCAATACACAAAAAAATAGCGTGATCCGGTCTCGAGTCATATGTGGTTTTATGTATTTCGACGCACTTAATCCGCATCCACTATCAAAATTGGATCCACCTATCTTTGTTCTATCGTAACCTTGAAAAATCATACAATAAGTTTTTTTTCGAGGCCGGCTTGCCCAGCAATGTTCAGTATATGTTTTTATTGTTTATAATTAATAAATGGCCGCTCCAGAAAAACAGTTAAATAAAAGTCTCAGTATTATAATTTATATTTTATATGTTTGTTTAATGTTATTTATAATATACGCGCACACTCGTCGACTATCCAAAAACGACTGACTGCAAAGGCACAAAGCAACTAGTGCAAAACTACAAAGGAATAAACTGGAATAGTTCCGTTAGACCAGTGTGCATGCTTGCCATTCCTCTTACTCCTTCATACCCTATCGTATAACTTTTTTTAGGTTATGTTTTAAAATATTTATTAAACCTGTTGTGCTAGGAATTATTTGTTACATCTGCTGCAGACTCAGCGAACAAAAATTTTTTCTAAAGCTGCGTTGTAACATAACCTCAAAACATATTTTGGGAACCCGCTGTTGAACGATGCTTGTTTTATGGCTTTTTCTAAATCTGAATTCTAAAGAGCCCAGCACGCCAGCTTTAAAAGATTATTAAAAAAAGAAGCTAATCTTATAACATTTTTTGAGATTATGAATACAAGACATCTGCAATTTTTTTATGGCTACAATAATTCTTTCGCCATGTTAATATTTTTGATTTAAAATCTTAAATACATGCCTAATGCCAAACTCGATGCCAATAAAATTATTATTATTCGGCCGTCCTTTGGAAAACCAATCCGAACATTTTATTCGGATTCGTTTTCAAATCGAATGTTTTGTTTTTCCTATTTCACCAAAACGTATTTTTCATGTTGTGTGAAATCGAATGCTTTATTGCAAAAGAAAGCAAAATAAATCGGCAAAATAGGTTTAACAAAGCACCAATTTTATACTGAATTTTTTTTATATTTAACAGGTGGGCTGAAGAGCTCGTAAGCTAACATAAAAAAACACATTTCTTTTGTCAAAATTCAGTTTTTTTATTTAACATAGTTTCCATCGAGGGCGATACACCGATTATAGCGATCTTCCAATTTTGCGATACCATTTTTATAATGAGATTTATCTGTAGCCTCAAAATAAGCCTCCGTTTCGACGATCACCTCTTCTTTGGAGCTAAATCTCTTTCCAGCGATCATTCACTTGAGGTCTGAAAAAAGGAAAAAATCGCTGGGGGCCAAATGCCAGCTAAGAATATTTTCTAAGAATTATTTTTAATATTTTTTGTTTTTGATTCAGCCCAACAATAAAAAGGATTTCCGTATTGGTATTCATCTTTATGAGATGTTCATGAATCAATAAATTTTATGCCACTCGGCGCTGATTCAAGAAACGATTGAAACAAGCAGGTGGCGAAAACCATTAATTTAAAAAAAATATATCAGCCGTCCAGGTTTTAAATAAACCAAAAAAGCTCATATTAGAAGACACAACAGCAAAATTTGGTTCTGATTCAAGAAACCATTGAAGCAAGCAGGTGGCGAAACCCAGTTATTAAAAAAAGGTCATTTAAGCAATCTAGGTTTTAAATTAAACAAAAAGTTGTTCATAACAGACGACACAACCAAAAAAAATTGGTAATAATTTAATAAACTGCCTTGTGAACGTTGAACTTAAAATGAGTCCTTAAATCGGACTTTTACTTGGCTAATATAATATTTAATATTACCATTAAATAAACGCCATATAAATATCGCAATATAAACAAGTTCGTGATGTTTCACTTATAAACGTATTAAATATATCATAAAATGGCTTAAGTAATGCCAAAAATGTCTTAATGTCTGTTGGCTTAACCCATACTCTATGTACGCTTAATGATTCATAAAGGAATGTTTCATTACATACACATTTGTATATATGTATATATACGTATGTATTGCTGTATATGATCCTTCAATAGGCCTAATTACTAATTAGGGATTGCAGTTAAAGCAGTTTTCTTTCAGTCGAAGCTAACAAAAGTCAATGACTTTTTGCTTGCGTGTCAAAACATGCATAATTATGACAAGCACACACATATGCAAACACACACACATAGCAATTAATCTTTATAAATGCGACAAATGGCGTAAAAAGAAGAAAAAAATGGCTAAGGCAAAATGGCGAAGCGCTGTTGCCAAAACTTTTTGTTTTATTCAGAGCTCGCGCTCAAAAGTAGGCTACACTTTTTGTATAGCTCTATAAGGGAATGTCTATTTGTTGTTTTTGTGTTTATTGTTGCAGTTGTTGCTGTTGTTGTTGTAACTAACCAAGTTGCTAATGTACAAATTAAATGGCATGAATGAATTACAATAGCAACAACTGAATAATAAACTAACAAGCCAAGTTGTGTAAAATTATTGTCACGTCGCAGACAAAAAAAAAACATTTTTTTTTCGGCAAAAATAAAATAAACGAGAATAAAGGCAGCGAGAAGTTAATTTGACGCTCAAGGCAAAAGACATTCTTGGCATAAAAGTTGAAGCTGTCAGATTTCAATGCATAGAACGGAAATCTATGAAAGACAAAAGCTACATGTTTAATAATTTTGGGCTGTATTTAAAAGGAATGGGATAAATTATTAACTTTACTGGGCAGGCCAGAGATTAAAATTATCGGAATATTTTGTATGAGCTTCTATAAAAATGCTACGGCTTTACATTTTAAATAAAATAAACTGCAAGCTTCCGCAGTCGGAAGTTTGAGACAGTTACCAAAGTTAATCATTTTTTGCTCAGAAACTCTATTAAAACGCTTTTGTGGTCTAACATAAACAATATTTTTAGTTAAGCCTTTAGCAGCAGATTTCTCAAGTTTATCTACAAAAAGAGAGATCTTAGTCTCAATGGCCGATTTTAGTTACAATCAGAAATCACAAAAAGGAGTTATGGGTTTGAAAAAAAATACATATTTATAGTTTCCAATTTGCCCTACATTTGATTCGTACATAATTACCAAGAAACGCCAAAAACTGCATCATTTTTTCTAAGGCAGCTATATGAAATAGTTATTTTCCCAATTTTTATTGACAATCTGTCAAAAACAATCAGTAAATTATATAAACTATATCAGCAGCAATTAGTCTCCATTGAGACTAGATGATATGAAACGTTGACCAATCTTTTTTAAGCTTTACACAAATGTTTAGTCTGAAATAAAATACAACAAACATAGTCAAAATCTACATCTACTAATTTGTTTACAAAATTTCTTCATGTTTTTATGTATTTGTAAGCGTTTATTTATTAGTTTACACATTTTTGGCCAGCCTCATCAAAATTGGCTCACTATTTCATATAGCTAATGGATCAAGTAAAAACTTTTATTTTTAATTTTTATCAAAATCATCGACTTTTTTACTTTAAAAATACAAATTTTTAAATCTTTATATATATAATTCTTCTGTGAGTGTGTATGTCACTGAACTTCTCTTAAACGACTGGACCGATTTTGATGAAATTTTTTGTCTGTGTTCAAGGGGATCTGAGAATGGTTTAGATTCACAATTTTGTCCGCTAATTGCGACGAAACTACTAAAAAGGACAATTTGATTTTCCAATACAACATTTTTTTTGTTAATTTAGGTTGGCATTGTGTACATTGTCAGATTAACTAATATTTTTTAGTAAATTGTTTTTGTCGAAAGGAAACACAAAAATTAATTTTATTGAGGCACACCAAATTTCATGAGAATCGGTACAGCCGTTTCGGAGGAGTATGGTTACTAACATTGTGAAACTAGAATTTTATATATAAGAAGAAACTTATGTTTTACGTATTATTGGTGTTCTCATGAACGAGTCGATGAATCTGATTTTTGCGTGTGTTAGAGGTCAATGCGAAAGTTTTAAGCCTATTGCGATGAGTTTGTGTGAATTGGTTCGTGGGATTGTGAATATTGGTTTTTGTGTGAACATACTCCTCCGAAACGGCTAGACCGATTCCCATGAAATTTTGTGTGCTTATTGGGCAGGTCTCAGACCTCGGCCAACATCTATTTTTCATACCCCTAAGAGATAAGGGTTGCCACTTCTAGCATTTTTCTTTCATTTATCGACTATACCTTCATGGTGTGTTCACGGGCGCGAAGTTAGCCGCGAAGCCTTCCATACTCCTGTTTCGCGGCTTTCGCGGACGGCGCGTTACGCAATATTTTTATACCCTGTACCAAATGGTACTAAGGGTATATTAAGTTTGTGCAAGCCGAAAATGTATGTAACATATAGAAGGAGACGTCGGAGACACCCCAAAGTTACCTAAAATATGATCAGGGTGAATAGAGAAGTCGATATACCCATGTCCGTCTGTCCGTCTGTCCGTCTGTCCGTCCGTGTGAACGCCTAGATCTCAGAGATGGTAAGAGCTAGAGTTACCAAACTTTCACATTAGATCCCATATTATTTGATAGGAGGCAAGTTTATTTTATTTTTTTGATATCGGGGATAAATTATATAGCTCCCATGGGGGTGTTTGAGACGACCTCGACAAAAAAAAAGCGTTTTAGATGAATAATTCGTTTGTTTATGAAGATATCGTAACGAAATTTGGTATTCGAAAGTTTTTATAGTTCCCAATCACTGTACCAAATTTGATCGAAATCGGTTGACTATATCATATAGCTCCCATAGGACCGATCGGCCAAAATAACTTTTTTAAAGAAAAATTCGCTATATTTCGTTTTTTAATAAAGATATCCTAACCAGATTTGGCGTTTGGAAATTTTTTAGAGCACTTAGGCAATGTGCCAAATTTGAACAAAATCGGTTGACTATATCATATAGCTCCCATAGGTCCGATCTTCCAAAAATCGATTTTTTAACAAAATTTGTTGTGTTTCGTTTGTTTGTTAAGATATTGGGACCAAATTTGACATTCGTGAGTATTTTAGAGTTCCTAAGCACTGTACCAAATTTAATCCAAATCGTTTGACTAGATCATATAGCTCCCATAGGACCATTCGATCCAAAAACACGGTTTTTATACAAAATTCGATGTGTTTTGTTTGTTTGTAAAGATATTTGAAATAAATTTGGCATTTATAGCTTTTTTAAGGTATTTAAGCACTGTGTCAAATTTTATTGAAATCGGTTGACTATATCATATAGCTCCAATAGGAACGATCGGTCAAAAAAAAATTTTTGCTTAAAAATTCTTCTGTTTTTGGTTTTTTGTGAAGAAATCGGACTTTATTACAAGCTAGTGGTACAGGGTATCCTAAAGTCGTCCGCGCCCGACTTTACGTCCGCCATTTTTCAATCTGTGTTTTGTCTTGACTGAACTTGAAAAAAAAAAAAGACATCCTGTCGCCATTATAGGTTAACATTATTAGTGCACGAAAACATTAATATCAGTACTGCTTACAATGCCGAGAAGAAAACTACCAAATCTCCATCAAACATGGTTAAAATGTAAAGATGGCGAGTGGTTGAAAATTTTATAATGAAATTAATCCA